>CM076569.1:224385560-224718480 GCA_034641835.2 Pinus albicaulis
TCGTCACCATTGCTCATATGAAATGGTGACAATCACTATCCATCATTATAAATCATTATTGGTGATGGACCTTGAATGTCACCAGAACACCTATACTTTTGGCGACGCCACCTTTGGTGACGTTCAATTTTTGGTGACAGAAGCTCTTTTGACTGTCACCAATGAGCTTATGGTGACATTTTTCGACCCTCACCAATGTCCTTTTTTCTTGTAGTGAAAGGAGAACATTGTCCTTGATAATCTCATATAAGGTTTCAGTTCCTTTAGCAAATCTAAGATTCAAAGTCTTTACTTTCTCAATTTCTTTTCTTAGACTTACTATTTCACATTCTAATTTCTCATTGTGTTTCACCTTTTCTTCAAGTTGATTTTTCAGAGTTTCTATGGATATTTTACTTTCTTCTAAGCATATTTTGAGTTGATTGATTTCATTAAGATAAGAATGTCCCTTAAAGCATCCTCAAAATTATTTTTTTTTTCTTCTCTAGACTCTTTTTCAAATTCCATGAGAAGTCTAAGATCTTGTTCACATTCTTCCTCACTATCTGATAACCCATCACTGTATTCATGAGTATAGTAACTTTTTCTAGTGCTAAACCGATTCTTATTCCTTCTTGCTACTTCCTTCCCTTTTTCATGTGTTTCTTTATGAGGACACTTAGCAGCATAATGACCAAATCTTCCACAAGAAAAACATTTGAAAGGAAGCTTACCTCTGAACTGTCATATGCCAAGTTGGAGTTTCTTTACAAAATTTACTTCATCTTCTTCTGAGATATACCGTGATCCTTCTGTCTCTTGTACTTATTTCCCTTTTGTAGAAGCTCTAAAGATGGCTTCTTTGACTTCAGATGGTCCTCCTCTTCTGATTTCACATGCAGTTGGTATGCCATGAAGTTGCACCACAGTAAGATTTTGAAGATCCTACTTTCCTTCAAGAGCAAAAACTTTTGACTCAAATTTTGCCGTTAGTGATCTTAAAATTTTCTCAACCAAAGTAGATTCGGTTATTGTTTCTCCCAGATTTCTCATATGATTTACAATATCATCAAGACGTAAAAATAAATTGGCAATGCTCTCCTCATTATGCATTTTTAGATTCTCATATTGAATTCTGAGAATTTGGAGTTTATCTCTTTTTACCTTTGCATCGCCTTCATAACTTAGAATGATTTTGTCCCATATTGCCTTTGTTGTATCCAGCTGCATGAATTTGACAAATTTTGATTCAATTAGACTTCCTAATAGAGCATTGACCGCCTTTGCATTTGTTTCATAATTCTTTCTTGTCATTGGATCTGTTGGTACTGTGGCTGGATATTGATATCCTCCTTCAACAATAGCCCATACATCTGCTCCTAGAGACTAAATATAGGATCTCATCCTTGTTTTCTAGAAGATTAAATTATTTCCATTGAAGAGTAGAGGCCTGATAGATGTTGTTCCATCTTGATTGCTCAACTTTTTTGATCTTCCTTCTAGCGGCTAAGCTTTTTCAGAAGGACCTGCTCTGATACCAATTGTTGGAAAAATACTGAGAGGGGGGGGGGGGGGGGTGAATCAGTATTTAGAGTTTGTAAAATAAATTCAACCTTTTTCTTTGAGCAAATTTCCATACGCGGTTTTTATGAACTGAACTAGCGTATGCACGCGGAATTATAGAAGGAAGCTAGCGTATACTGATTTACCTTTCATATTTAGAGAATTTCTTAGGAACAACCTTTTAAACAGATTTATCAGTTATGAATAAGGCTAGATAATCAGAAGTTATGAGCAGTAATCAAAAGCATCACACACATGAACACTAATATTTAAGGTGGAAACCCAATTCGGGAGAAAACCACCGCTATTGTCGTCTTTGTCTTCAATCTTTATTATATAGAAAACCTTTTAAAAAATTGTACTGATGCAGACTTATACCAGTACGTAGGATTTTACCTGCAGAAGGCTACAACCTTCTCTCGTTTTCCAGCTGCAACTGGAAGGGAGCTCCAACCCCCTGATCTCGTTTACCAGCCTCTCCTAGAAGGGAGCTTCGACCCCCTGATTTCAACACCAGCTTCTACTGAATGAAAGCTTCTATTTCCATACTAAAGGCTTCAACCCTCAGACCTACTACATACCATGTTTCATCAATTTTCATACTGGATCTAAACAGCTTCAACACAACCCCTTAACATTAACAACCATGCTTTTCCCAAAACTTCAATCAGAACAGTAAGACCACTGTAACCAGAATATCAGAAATAACCTAGACTTCAGAGTACATAATCAGATACATATTCAACTTTGAACAACCATTAATTCAGGTACAATACATTTTTTTTCTTTATGTAACCCGCGTATATACGCGTCTTTCTTCACACCAACATGCGTATGCTTTAGTGCATGCTAGTTTTATATTCTTGAAATAATACGTGACTTTTCTTCATAGTTTTCGCGTATACACGTGCTTTTCTTTTCACCAACTAGCGTATTATTCCTTTCAGAATCTGTTTAGACTCATATTCAGATCCGAAACTTTCAATTCAGATAATATATCAGCAATGCAGAACTGTTTAGATAGTCACTCATCCTTCATCATGTTTTCTCAATCAGTGATCAGATTTGTTCATTATCAAATCAGAAGCATACTCCATATTCTATCAACCTGGAACTTCAAGAAGACTTCATTGGCCGATAGCAGAGAGAAAACAGAAATCACAGAAGTAATATCTATAAATAAGCTTCAGAAACCCTAACTTCCATACGCGCCTTTTATTACGAGAATCTGCGTATACACACGCTTTTACCAAGACAAACTAGCGTATAGATATGTAAATGGTAGACTTTGCAGAATATACCAGATCTATAAAATTACCAGATTTCTTCATTATCATCATCAGATTTGCACTAGTTCTTCATCATTTCTTTTGCAGATCAGCCTAGAGATTTATCATTTCTAGATCTAGAGATCTTGAACCTTCATCATATCCATGGGTGCATCATAAATTTAGATCTAACAGAAACAAAGTTCAACCATTCCATGCAGATATAATTCAGAGAGAAGTATTCATTCAACACCCAGACACATGCACACCCTTGCACTATGATCTTCTTCTCCTTATATAGATTTAGCCTTTGTTAATACCATGAGTCAAAACCACTCAACCGCTGATGGTATTCCTGGACGGGATAAAATCGATAATCCAACGCTCAATAAATTGGGCCAATACCATGGTAATGCCCTTAGGTATCATAGATTTTAGAGCTCAAAAGGCATACGCGACTTGGAGGTTCGTATCCGTGTGTATACGCAATTTCTCTTCAAACTAGCTGCATATATACTAGTCCTGAATGTATACGCGGGTTTCCTTCACATAAGTAGTGTATACATTGAATCCATACGCGGGTTGCCTTAATAAAAGTAGCATATACATTGTGACATATTATATTTATCATTTCTCTGACACTTATTGAAATTCCTTTTTCTGCTGCTTCTGAACTAATCTGTAGATACATCATTTTTACATCTTTAACAAATAGGCTGCTATCAAAATGCAACTCATCAAGTAGGTTTCCATCAAGGACAACACATTGCATCATATTGCCAACATAACGTTCGATCTTTCTTCTACATGAAGTACATCCAAAACATTCTTGAAAAGTCATAAAAAAAAATCACATAATACCTATGATTTGTTATGGAATCTATTGATAACAATCCACACACATCTAAGTGAAGTCTCTTAATGATTTCCACTGCTCGACTTTCCTTATCATGAAAGTCGACCTTTGTGTAATTCCCTAATGAACACCCTTTGCATGTGTCTCTCTGTGCAAGTGCACCCTTTGGAAGTCCTGTAGAAATACATTTCATGATCCTAAAATCACTATGGTGTAGATATCCCAACCTCTTATTCCATAACTCACTGATGTCTCAGCTCTCCACCTTCTCTACATTACTAATCAATGTTGTGTAATCATCTACATCAAGTTTGTAGAGGTTCTTCACTCAAACCCCAATATTTTTGACCCATCCCATGGCTTTTTGATGAAGGCACACCTTTCCTTCACTAAAATTCACATCATATCCATGATCTTCCAACATAGCAACATAAACCAAATTATTCTTCAAGCTAGGTACATGCATGACATCTTTTAGTATGAGAGGTTTACCTGACTCTCTGTGAAAGGTAAATGTACCAATACCAGTAGCAATATACCTGTCATCATCACCCATCTCGATGTGCATCTCGAGATCCTTCCCCTCCATGCTACTAAAGAATTATTTGTTTTTGGTCATGTGGAATGAAGCTCCATTATCCAAGTACCGCACAAATCCCATCACCACTGACACCATTCATGCAATGAAGGTGAATTCCAAATCAAACTATGAAGCCAATGCTTCACCTCCTGCTGCTTTGGAGACCCTCTTTTTCTTCTTCTTTTGTGGACAATTTGTGGCAGAGTGTACATTCTCATGACAGTTGAAACATTTCACCTTTGACAAGTCTCACTTCTTGCTTGTCTTTCTGGTCTCAGATTTTCAATGGGACGCCTTCCCTTTTACTTTCTTCACCTTGATAACCAAGGAAAATTTCTCCTCATCATCAGGCTTTGATGAGGATCCATCTCAGATGCTCCATTGAATTTCTTCTTGTGCCAAATCAAACCACAGTCACTCTAAATACAACTTCTCCCTCCCTTTAACAAAGTCCTGGTACCTATGCCTAATTTTGCGAGGCCTAGAAGAAATTGGCTCACTAAATCATCTGAGGCAACAATGATCCTAATGCTTCTGATCTCATCTCGACGTTGAGTGAACTTTATCAAGTATTTTTGGATTCTGTCGCCCTTCTCCATTCTGATCTTCCTGAGTTTGTCTTTCAAAGCCAGCTTCATGTGGTCATTGTTATTCTGATACAAATCTATCAAGTCTTTCCGCATCGAATATGGATTTTCCTTCCCATGGAGGCTTGAGATAATATGGTCTCAAAATACCTCTAAAAATATCATCCTAGAATTTGCTACATTCCTCTTCCATGCATCAAGAAGTTGAGCATTTGTTGTTGTGCACTGCAGGACATCAATATTTATGAAAGCCTTTAGTCTATTGTGCTCAAGCACTACCTCCATCCTATCCTTAAATGCACTATAATTCAATTTTCCCTCGAGTACATATTTCAGTCTCACACCATTGAAATACATTTTGATTTATTGCTGGATACCTAAGAATAAATATGCAAATTCAAACCTGATAAAAACAAAAAAATTTCTTCAATTCTTATTTCGATTATTGGTGACCTGATACCATCTATAAAATATAACACTGAGATTTAAACTAATCCTTTAATGTACTAAAACAATATATCGAATCCTTCTACAATTTGTGGAAACAAAACACGATCATGAAATCACATAAAAAGTTAGAGAACTAGAAAATAAATCAGACAACACAAGATGTATGTGGGGAAATCGCACTTCCTAAAACCCCATTATTTGTATATTGTATACAGCTAAGGATCATGAAACAATACAATGCTTTCTCTCTTAAGAGAAAATCTTGCACTCTGCCAACTGTCTCACTCTAAACTAGTAAAAATCGGACAATATACTTACCCAATTCTCTGCGTTTGCTAAGCTTCCCTATTCATCCAATTGACTCGATAACTGAACTGTAAAATTTTATAATTATACAACTAATAGTTATCATCCCTTTAACCTCAGTATTAACTAGGCCTTCATTAGAAATTACATGAAACAAATATTTATAGTGAATTATCAGTTAGCTGAATGATCACTACTTGTGAATTAAATCAGATTTAATTCACTTGACCTCTCACTAGCTCATCACTGAGTTAGAACTAGTTAAGCTAATTTTTAATTCAATTTCATGAGTTAACTATTTGCAACTCACAAATAACTGTAACTGGACCCCCTTAAATCATGGGATAACTCTACATGCATCCTCTTAGTCCCTCCACTTGAATTTCCTAAGCTAACTCGGTCATTCTGACTTAGTTAACTAATACAAGCTATGGTGAGATGAAATTACAATTTCTCTTCCAATCTAATTAACAAAAAATTAAATAAAAGCCCCACTTTGGGGTGACATTTCTTGGTTCCATTTTAGAAAAAAATTCATCATATAATTTACAAAGTTCCATAAAACATACTACAAAATGTAATAAAACTTATTATCCTAGCTATTATATCTATTCAAGCCTTATCTTGGCATCTAAATAGAAAATAAATTAATTCTAAATTGTTACGTGACCTCTGTAACTAATTCTCTGGAACAGATTGATGAGTTAGATACTAGATTTCAAGATCTAGAACTGTTTACTATTTTGTAGAGTCACTCATCATCTACGTGATGCGTGGATCCTTCTGCTAGCTATCCAAGAGATACACTAAACCTTAAAAAAATCCTTAATTCATGCAAATGAATCCTCTGATGCATGAAACTACAAAAGAACCTCAAACTGTGTGATTGGGTTATGTATGTTTTCACTTTCCAACATTCTTTATCTTGTTGATTCGCATCATTTGAATTTCGTGAATCACAAACCCTTCATGAGATATTTCTATAATGTACATAGAAGGTAATATGACCGTCAAAAAGATAACTTGAAGCATACTAAATCAATGAGGCAAAGCTAGGGTTTTTTCAGCAAAATTAGTGTTTCATATATTGTTCTTTCAACCACGTAGTTGACAGAGGTAACCCTATAATTCTTCCATAGATTCTGCATCTTGAGAAAGAAGGTTCAACTTGTCTTCTCTTGATGGTAATCTGGTAACCCTTGTGTTACCATCCTAGATAGTCCTGCTAGTTACTAGGGTTTCCTTTTCTTTTCTTTTTGTAGACTTTTTTTTCCTCTGTCATGTAGCTTTGTTCTTACCATTTGAAGAATCTATATTTTTCTCTTCATCAATAATCATAAGTTCCTTTATCTTTGTATCAAGATTTTCTTAAAGTTATAACCTCAATTTGTTAGTAGGTCGAGTATGAGGTTTTCTACTGTAAACCCTAGGCTTTTTTCTTGGTTGATATCTTCTATTTCATGTTGTGTTTCCATTTTTCACTCTCTTCTTCTTTATGCCCTGCCTCCTCATCTTCTTACATTTGATTCTATTGCGTTCTTGTTCTCCTCCCATAAACCATAATTTATGGTTCATTTACCGTTTTTTCTGTATTTTACTCATCAGGAATATGACTGGATTCAGTCTCTGTTTCTTGAGCCAGGGTTTTGATATAAATTCTAGTTTTACTCCTTTTCTTCCTTCTAGGTTGAGGGTTCCTCACATTTTTTTGTTTCATTTGTTCTACCTTCTTGTTTAATTCATGGTTATACTATATCTTTATTAAAACATGGTGGCATATGTCATGAGGTAACATCTTAGGTCTAGTTCTACCCTTGGTAACCATTTTGAGCAAAATTTGAGGAAGAAAATAAGTCAAATTCATCCTACTGAAACTTGTTAAATGAAAAAAAAGCCTCATGTGATATAAATAAGCTTCAAAGTACCTTCCTTCATAAGTAAAGAAAATTTTCACAGTTCTTAGAGCACTAGACCATTTAGGTTTCAGCATGTTTTGGGGAACTCCCTCACTCCAATCATGGTTTTGACAACATTCCTTTAGGAAGAAATTTAAGTTAGCATTGTACAACCTCTATTTCTTGAACCATTTCTCCCCATTCATAAGAAACCCTATAGCTTTTGTAATGGATTCTTTGGTGATTTGAAAGTACAAAGTCCTTATTTTTGTTGTGCTACCATCAAAAGAGTGGATGAATTCATGGAACCAACTCAAGTTATACCCATTAAATCGATTCAAGATTGAATCTAAGCCTACAGTTCTAAACAATGGTAACATTTTTTGATAAATCATAAGATATATTCCATCTTGTTCATACCACTTTGCATGTTATGATTTTCCCATCTTGCAAATGTTCTCAACTTCCAGTGCCTCTAACCTTCTCATCACACACTATAGACACGTTCAAAATCTTCATGTGCACTCCAAATCATTTTATGAAAATGTTGGAAATTGGCGCTTTAGGGTAAACTGAAGTCTAACGGTTTATTTTTATGATTCTTTATTAGGCCTAAAAATGCTACCAAATGTTACATCAAGGTTGGCCAAGGATAACACACCTTGGAAAATCACTTGGGCACTTGAAATGATAAGAAATGCAGTTTGAAAAAATATATTTTAATTTATTCTCTAGGCAACATTAAAATATTTCATAGTTCAGTTGTAAGCACTACAAAAATATTTCATAGCGTTTTCTATAGGCTTTTGATAGGTTATTTTTTGCTGCCAAACTTAGGGAACACTTAGGATCAAGTCATATTTCTCTTTTTTGAATGTCACCTTTCCACAAATTTTTTCATTCCGTAATTGTTCCACAATAAAGTAGTGATCATAACCTTTGTACCTTTAGGAAAGGTGAAAACGTGGTTCTAATACATACTAACACTCTCCAATGACCCTTTCCAAAATTGCAAGTTCATCCTTCATCAGCAAGACCTTCTTCTTCTCATCTCGCTACATTGCTTCATATTTTACCATAGAGAGGTCACCCATATTCTTCTTTATTTTTATATCATCTAAAAATTAATAATAATTTGTATCATCTAAATTTAAAATAATAATAATAATAATTTATTTTGAAAGGTCTCCTCCATGGAGTGATAATGTTAAAATATCAGAAGGTATAAACTACTAAAATATACGAAAGTTTATATATTCTACTTCTCCTGGAACTATTAGGCCTACTCAACAATGATAACGATTAATGTTTATTAATATTGGAATTGATTTATGAAACCATGAAAAGGTAACATATTACATTAATTTTATTTTTATTTTTTGTTAATTTTTTTTAAAGAAAATTGTTTCAAAATAATCATAGTTTTAATAACTTAGATGGTTAGGAAGGTCTTTAATGTAATAGATATTTTGGAAATGTGATATAATTTGATTATGGATAGGGAAATTTGAGAGAAAATGTGTTTCATCTTCAACCCATAAAATATCCTCTCATCCCATTATGTTTTTAGATAATTATGCAACTAGTGGGAGTTGGTTCTTATTTTAGTAATACTCACTTTATTTTTCTTTATTCTATCAAAACTAAGAATTTTTTTTGATATTCTACATAAGGGTTGAACAATTTCTTCTAGAGTATTAATTTCCTTTTATTTTTAGATTCTTCCTTGCACGAGATATTCTCTTTATATTTATAATTAATAATACATTTAATATTATTTTTCTTTTGTAAAATGAATTTAGGTCCCTATAATACAAGTGTAGCCCCATTATTATTATCTTTGTGCACATGTAGTCCCCATATTGTTATTATTATGCCTCATAAAATCCCGGTATTGTTATTGTTGTGCCCTTACATTATGTCAGCTATGATTATATTATGAACCCTTAGTCTCATTTATATAGAAAGGAGGTTTTGTCATTTGAATCATCCAAGAATTGTTCATTTATGTAATTTAGAGGAGGTTCACCTTGAAGGGGATAATTTTTAAGTCATTGATCTATCTTTTCTTCTATTTTGTGAGCTGGTTGCATAACATTTGTTATCAAAGCTTTGGTTTCTAATGTTTCCCTTCTTCAAATAGGTCATCTTGGAATTTTTTCTATAACTTTTTTTTTATGAAGCTTCAAAAGAAAAAATTGCAACCACAGGGATTCGAAATATTTCTAAACCTTATGTATGAATTTTAGATTTTGGTTCTCTATAGTTTTAGAGATATGATCTGAGGAATTTAGGGCTTTTGCAAGCTCCTGAATTTCATTTTAAACATGTGACCTATGGAAAAATGTCACAACTTTCATTTCAAGCATTGGATTTGAATTATGTAAAAAGTGGCCGAAATTTCACAAATTTTAGTTTTTCCTATAGCAATTTCAGAGCCAAATTTTAAAACAATGATACATGGCCTCCCATACAACTTCGCTCTACTAAACCAGTCCAAAATCAGGTCATCATGGTATATTTGAAATAACTCTATATTGAAGAATCCAATTTTGGTATGACTGGTGGCATTGGAAACAAGATTCATAGGGCTACATCAAGACCGAACCTAAGACCTTGGAGATTAAGAATTACATATTTACGTCCATTGCAAGATTGAGCTCCTAAAAGAAAGAAAAAAGTGTGTAATTTTTTAAAAATTGCATAACTTTTGTTTGAAAAATAAGTTTGAAGTGATTCCAAGGGAATATTGAAGCATATATATCAATATTGGGTTCTAAAATTCCTCACAAAAAAAATAATTCCACGCCAATTAAACCATAATAGATATCTACTATGACGCATGAAAAGGAATATTTGCAACATAATATATCAAAATTATGGAACCAAGTGCAACAAATTTCTCTTTCACAAAGAGCAACCAAAGATGAGCTAAAAGGTGACATGGATGGTTTTAAAGGTGACCTGGATGATTTAGAAGGTGACATGGATGATTTAAAAGGCAACATGGATGGTTTAAAAGAAGACATGGAAGGTTTGAAGGAAGGTTTGACAAAGTTTCTACAAGAAAGGCTTGCTAAAGGTGAAAATGTATTAGATGAAACTCACGATGAGAAAAAAAGAAATGTTAATCATGATTTCATAGAATCTAACTTTATATTGAAGACCCACCATATTCCAAAGATCGATATGAGGAAGTTTGATGATAAAGGATCCGGTAACATGGATACTACAAATGGATAAATATTTTAATGTCCATAATGTGAAACACATACAAAAGGTACGCATTGCAACTTTCAATTTAGGACCCAATGAGTTTGTATGGTATCGATGGCTTTGTTCTTGTAAACCACCTGTCACTTGGTCAATTTTTACGAAGGAAATGATAGCATATTATGAGGATACAAACAACAACACCTTATTTAGCCAATTGATAAATGTCAAACAAAGGGTTCAATGGAAAAGCACATTGAAGAATTCAAAAAATTGAATATAAGGGTAAATGACATTCTAGAGGAGCATAGGATTGATGTATTCATAGGGAATTTAAAGGATAAAATCCAACACGAAGTTTGTATTTGGGAACCTGATTCTTGGATGAGGAATTCACTTTGGAAAGAAAAATTGAAAGAACAATTATGGCAACAAGTAAGCCTACCACTCACAACTATAAATATGGAAGTGTTGTTTCTCCTAGACGTCCACAACCTACAAGGTTGAAACTACAAGAATTAGAAGAAAAAAGAGAAAAAGGGTTTTGCTACAGTTATGATAGAAAATACACTAAAGGTCATATGTGTGCTGAGAAGAAATTATTTTACATAGATTGTGAAGAGGAGGAAGAAAAGGAAAATTAAACTTCAAAAAAAGAGGATATACACCAAGAACCAACCCTAGAGAAAGAATAAATGAATCTGACCATACCTTGTAATGCGTTGGAATGAATTACCGCTCCTCAAAATCTCAAGATAGAAGGACATATCAAGAGTATAAATGTAATAATGTTTATTGATTCAGGTAGTACCCATAATTTTATTCATTGTAAGATAACCAAGTAATTGAATTTCTTCCTATACCCAACACTTGAGTGTCAAGTAGTGGTTACAAATGGAGGAACAATAAATTGATCTGGAAAGTGCCATAATATCAAGCCAACCAAGGGGAAAATCTATTAAATAATACAATTCTCTTCATTCCAATGGGTGGTGTTAATGATGTACTACGAGTCCAATGCTTACAATCTTTGGGTACGATAGCTTTTAAGTTTTAATAACGTTTCTTGAAATTTTTTTGGGAAGGAAAGGAAGTTGAATTAAGGGGTAGCACAGGGATGCCGGGAAATATAATCAACTCTACTGGCATTAAAAAGCTTCTAAAGAAAGAAAAATGGGGTGTAATTACATAATTATTCTCACTAGAGATTCAAACATCAAAATCATTTATTATTCCAGATCTCAAAAAAGCCTTGGACAACCATTCAAAGATATTTCATACTCCTAAAGGCCTCCCACCTATTCGTGATCATGATCATGATATTCATTTGATTCCTTCAAGTGTTCCTCCAAACATAAGGCATTATAGATTTCCATATGCCCAAAAGAGTGAAATTGAATGTATGGCTGCAAAAAAACTAGAGGTCAGTATAATTATACCCAGTCAAAGTCCTTTTCTGGCTATATCAGTATTGGTGCACAAGAAGGATGGATCATGGTGTATGTGTGTGGATTATAAGGAGCTCAAAAAGCTCACTATTAAAGATAAATTTCCCAGTCCTATCAATGATGAATTATTTTATGAATTACATGGAAAAATTTACTTCACCGAGTCAGATCTTTTTTCAGGATATCATCAAATTAAAATGAATATTGAAGACATTCTCAAAACGAAATTTATAACTCATAAGGGTCATTATGAAAAAAATTTCATGCATTTTGGCCTTACCAATACACCTTATACATTTAATGTTTTGATGAATTCCATTTTTAAACCCTTCCTTAAAAATTTTGTGTTATTATTTTTTGATGATATAATAATCTACAACAAGTCTTGGAAGTATCATGTTCAAAATTTTGACATGGTGCTCCAACTATTGAAGGAGAAACAATTATATGTAAAAGCCTCCAAATGTTTCTTTGGAGCACAGGAAGTGGAATATCTAGGTCATATTGTATCTCATGAGGGTGTTAAGGTAGACCCTAATAAAATTAAATCCATTAAGGAATGGAAAATCCCCACAGCCATAAAACATATGTGATGCTTTCTCAAGTCGATAGGGTATTATCGCAAGTTTTTTAAGAATTATGGGAGAATTTTTGCACCTATAACAACATTACTGAAGAAAGATGAATTTTCTTGGACTCCAAAAGCAACTAAGGCCTTTGAACATCTCAAAGATGCAATGTTCCAAGCACCGATCTTAGCTACACTAGAATTCAAAAAAACCATTATTGTGGAATGTGATGGCTCAGCAAATGGAATTGGTGTTATTTTAATGTAAGAAGGAATACATATTTCTTTTGAAATTATTCCAATCATAGGAAAAATACACATAAGCCTATTTAAGAGAAGGAAATGTTGGAAATAATACACACACTAAATCAGTGGTGACCTTACCTACGGGAAAGAAAATTGAAGGTAAAAAAATATCATGATAGTCTCAAATATGTTTTCGAAAAAAGATTATCTTCAGAAGAACAAAAAAAAAGGGTCACAAAAACGTTGCGTTATGACATTTAAATCATCTACGAAAAAGGGAAGCAAAATTTTGTTGCAGATGCACTCTTAAGAAACGATGGGGATGTGGAAGCATTACTTTGTGCCATTTATATTATCCAACCAGATTGGATAACCGAAGTAATGGAAGAATGATGAATAAGTGTGGATACTCATTCAAAATTTGCAGCAAGATCCCAATACATTTAATAAATTTAGCTGGAAAAATCATTCATTATGGTACACAGATCGCTTATATCTTTGTAATAGTTCCAAATTCAAACAAAATATTCTTTTGGAACTGCATACCTCTCCCTTTGGAGGGAAATAGGGTTTTAAAAACTTACCATAGGATCAAGAAGGAATATTTTTATGATGGCCTTAAATCTGATATCCAAATTTTTGTGGCGGAACGTTAGGTTTTCAAAAAAATAAATTTGAGACAATTAAGACCCCGAGTTTGTTACAACCTTCATTCATTCAATTTCAAAATTGGGAGGATTTTTCAAATGATTTTATCATAGGTTTACCCATGTCCGAAGGAAAGAGTTTCATCATTGTGGTAGTTGATAGACTTACCAAGTATGCACACTTTTGTGCATTATCTCATCCATTTAAATCTAGTACAGTTGCTACAACATTTATTGAAATAATTCAAAAGCTACATGGAAACCCAAAGATTATTTTCAGTGATAGAGATCCCATTTTCACGGTATTTTTTTGGACAAAATTATTTCCTTGTATGGGTACTCAAACAGCTCATAGTTCATCGTATCACCCTCAATAAGATGGGAAAACTGAGATAGTGAACAAATGTTTGGAAGGGTATCTTTGTTGCTTTGTAACTGATAAGAAAACACAATGGGTCAAGTGGTTACCTCTAGCTGAATGGTGGTATAACACTTGCTTCCATACTGCAACAAAAATGACCTTATTTATGGCACTTTATAGATATCATCCACCATCCATCACATCATCTTTAAGAGAAAATTCAAAGGTTCAAGCAATGGAAGATCATATTGAGCATCAACAACAATTTCTCAAAATATTAAAGGATAACCTCACTTTGGTGCAAAATCGAATGAAAAAACATGCATATCATCATAACAACAAAATAATTTTTGATGTAGGTGATAGGGTATTTTTACGACTACAAACATACAAAAAAATGTCCCTCAAGCAAGCTAAGAAGGATAATAAATTATCACCAAAGTACTATGGTCCTTACAAGATGTTTCAAAATATTCATATTATGGAACACAAATTGGAGTTTCCTGCATCTTCTCGAGTGCACCTAGTTTTCCATGTTTCATGGTTGAAGAAGGTTATAGGTCACAAGCTCCTAGCTCAAACAATATTTCCAGAACTTGATGAGGAAAGAAAAATCATATCGGAACCTGAAGCAATCACAGAAGAAATAACTTGACAACTACGAAATAAATCAATTTCAAGGTATCTCATTAAGTGTAAGAACTTACCCACTGAACATTTGACATGGGAGGATGATAATTTTATATAGAATCATCGAGAAGTACTCAAGCACCGAAGAAAACACTTTTTTGAAAGAGAGGGGCATGTTAGGTGCCAATAATACTAGTGTATCCCCTTATTTTTATTGTTACTGTATCCCCCTTATTGTTATTTTTGTGCCCATGTAGTCACCATATTATTATTATTGTGCCCCATAGAAGCCCACTATTGTTATTTTTTTGCCCTTACGTTATGTCGGATCTGATTATATTGTGACCCTTTAGACTCCAACATATAAAAAGGGGGTCTTTTCATTGGAATCATCCAAGAATTTTTCATTTATGTAAAGTAAAGGACGTTTCCCCCTAGAAGAGGTTAATTTATAAATTGTTGATCTATCTTTTATTTTATTTTGTGAGTTGGTTGCATAAAAAATGAAATTCGGTATTTTCCAATAATTTAGCCAATGTTTTGCATGTTGACACCATCTGTAAGACATCCAACCCCTTAAGTCACCTTGAGGATCTGAGCACTATATTTTTTCATTTTCTTTTAACAACTACAAATCCCACTTCTAAGGTCCATCTTCTTTTACTAGTTGAAACTTTCATGATCATGTAAAATTTGTCCCTTTCTAATTAGTGGAAACCAAGATAAGGCTTTTTTCCCAAGTGCCACATTAGCATGTCTATACATATGACACGTAACACGAGATGAGGTCACATGTCATCTTAAGGGTGTACCATTACACTAACACCACTTATTCATGTGGATTCATTCCTTACCTTCAACATGAATTACTTCCTTTTTAAGTATGTACTTGAATGACCTTTTACCTTTCTTCCCTTAAATTTATTCATTTATTACATCATTTCCACTTGAGATAATAGAATGATTCCAAATTTCAAGGAAGATAAATGCTAATTTATTACCCATCCACTTCTTGGAATTATTACCCAAAACGTTATTATTAATTAAATTACATCAAATAAAAATATTTAGACCACTTTCCCAAATCAAATATTATTTTAATATTTCTTTTACACCAAAGTTATCAAGTATATAATATTTTAATATCTACATTTTTCGGTGTGGGTATCTCTTACACGATACTTTTCATAGGCATTTCTTACCCCGCATCTACTTATAATTGGTCAATTTTCCACTCATGTGCATTCGTGCTAGTAGGAGGGGAAACCTCAAAAATTATTCGTGAAACAACCATCCTAATGTTCTCTCATTAACCAATTTGCACCCACATTTCCACTCTGTGCATGTTGCAGCACTCATACTTAATCTATTTTCTATGTATGGTTATGGTTGTCAGGGTGGAAAAACTCTAAAGAAAATACATACTCCTCTATGGGCTATCCTACAAGGTTTAGACTTAGTATAATTTCCATGTGTAGAGGACTTATCACACTGTTTTAAAAGATCAACACATAAAAATACATTTTTATTAATGAAATAAGTATCTCTCATTAATGTGAAAGGAGAAAATAAAATTTTATCTCATGAGCATAAAATCCACACCAAAATTTGAAATTAACATATAGGTATATCCTCGTTTTCCATAAATAACCATTTCCCATAAAACAATATAGGAAAAAAATCAATATTTTGACTAAATTAGGAAGGATTTATTAACATATATGTACCTCTATGCTTAAATTAGTATAGTTTCCACTGAAAATATTTCCATGTAGAATACATGGAATATGAGAAACTCATCTAATTATATAATTGATGTGAATTTAATATTAATTATCTAATTTAGGATTTAGATTTGTAGCACATGCATATAAGTAACTTTGTTTCTCCTTAGATAACCTAGAAAGGAATTTAAAGAGAAAAAAATCCTATGGTCATTGTAATTAAAGCTAAAGAAATCATACAAAAATGATAATCATAAATTTCTGACACAAGCCATAATATTCCTTAACTTCTCCCAAAATAGTTGACATGCCTTAAGACATTTAAACTCACTAATACTTATAATTTTACCTAGGTAAAATATAATGCAAAATAAACCACCCAAACTATCCACACATATTTCCACCCATATTTCATGATTTTGCTTCCCTGAAAGCAATTATCACTAGCTACATTAAAATAAATATAGATGATACTTCGTAGACTAATTATAGGCCAAATGGATCTTACATTTACAAATTTATTCCATTTTTTTGCTTGCATGAAGGTGACTATAACTATCTACCATAAAATAATCACAAATCATAATTTTGAGAATTATAAGAGCCTAAAAGCTCTTAAAATTTATGATAGTTTAAAGGCTCTTTAAGCTTTCCTACTAGAACATGTCTTGGTTGCACCATAAAATACTCAACATTAATTAATTCAATAGTATGTAAAGGCCCTAATGTGTAATTTTACAATAAAATTACAGGTTTCATAAATTTGTTCATAATTTCTTTAATTAATTTATTGAAATGTTTAATGAAGACTCTTAGAACTAAATCTTCACTATAAAACATTGACATTTGAGGAAATTTTGATGCTAAAATAACAAATTTCTTTCATATATTTATATTCAATCCCCTCCTACAGAAAATATTCACCCATTCTTTGTTGAAATCAAGGTATAGTTAAATGTTAGTCATAAAACATCGAACACCAATATCATGTTATTAACATAAAGTAGCTTATAGACTTATATTATTGACACTAGGTTGTTGGGTATAAAGAGGTAAAACTGCTCTTCACCCTACTATAATCATAACTACACTATGGATTTCCTACAAATGGCCTCCCTAGAGCCAAATCCAATTCCTTAAGAGGAAGCTTCATTCAGGGTTCTAGAAATTCAAATTAGAGTACAAGAAATGAAGGCCACTATCATTTACATATAGGAAATCAATGCTCAACATTTAAGCTATTGATTTTGTGTATGTTACCATCCATTAATGACCACCATTCACCTACACCACACAAAGAGAAAGCTTCAATAGTCTTGTAGTCCATTAGTCCTTGCCCCTTTTCAATGATTTATGTCCTAGAAAAACCAACTACCCTAACCAATATTTTGGCCTCTAGATAAACGTAAATGATTTCACACTATTTTCCCTATGAAATTATGTAATTTCATGAACTCCAATTTTTTTTTTTGTGACCTAGATGATTCTCTGTCACCCCTGATCAAATTCACACCTATAATTCCATGTATTTCAATTTTATACTCACAAATACTCTCTAGTAGATCCACCAAAGGGAGTAACTCTTGATTCACCATAAGATTTTCACTTTTCATTAAGGAATTGCAGAGAATATGATTTACGAGACTTCCAATCCATGGTTCATTCCTAATCAGAACTTTGGCTCCATCCTCGACTTTCTACCATAGGCCTTGACCCATAATAGGAAAATCTTGAATGATAACTTTCCAAATATTGCAATCATTTTTATAAATTTTTAATGGAGTTCTAATTCATTAAATGATTGAAGAGGTATTGATATATTTTTTGTGTGCCATATTGGCCCATAATCCTTCCCCTTGAATTGCCCCAAACATAGCTACTAAAGGAATTGCAAATCAAGGATTTTTATTTAATCCCTACCTAGCCAATGATTTGGGACTCAAATGAATTTCCATGAAGCTAAAGAAAAGGATAAATTTTCATTTTTACATTCCCATAAGAATCTATTGGATATCTCTCATTTTCTTTGAAATTCCCCTTGGAATCCATGATAGAGAATCCTAACAGAAAATAATTTCTTCAATAATAGATTCAACAAGGACCAATCCTCAAGCCTGACAAAGCCACTTGTTGCACCAAATATTTACAATCCCCTTGATCTTGGAAAGAATAAAACCCCTATATGCCTTTAAATAATGGTTTCACTTAAGAAGAAAAATGATGTATTTTACGCCTCCTCTAACATCCATAGAATCCATGGAAAATATATTTTCAATCATTCTTTAATAATCTATTGATAGAACCCATTAAAAGAATGGAGATTTGGAGTTGTTCACAACTATACTAGTGGAAATGGAGAAATTGAGTAAGATATCAAATAAAAATTCTATTTTTTTTTTTAGTTTTGTTATTTGTGCGAGGATTGGTATTGATAGAAGAGATTTTTAGATTTGTTTCATCCCTTTTATTCGAGATATATTAACCTTACATTTAATAAGTAAAATATTTCATCAACTAATATCATATGAGTGAGGCGACAATTTAGACTTATAGAAATGCCTTTGAATATATTCTTAGATATTCCATCCTTAATCAGTGTTCTTAACCCTTGAATAACCAGTAGAAAAAGTAAAGGAGAAATGGGACACTATTAACGAATAGTCGTCTCTACACTGAAAAAGGATGAGGATGATCCAATGATTAATAAAGGAAAATAAGTAGAATTGATGCAACTAACAATAATAAAAAAATGAATGAAAAAATGCTAGATATATAAGCATAATCTTTAGATATAACCAACTTACTTTATGAAATATTTAGAGAGATCTACCTTGCATACCAGAACTTTCTGACAACCTAGTTGTATAGAGTGTAGGTCTTCTTCGATCATTACAATGGATTCATGGATTTCATGTAATTTTAAGAAACCAAACTATTTATAGGATATATTTTCTCAAAGATTTTCCTTCATTAAAAAAATAATAAGTTTGGAAATGATTTTGTAGTTAGCATTGCATATAAAAATAATCTTGAAATGGTCAATTGTTATGGGGATTCTTGTAACAACCTCAAGTTAATTTTCCATGTAAATGGAAGGAAATTATAAAGGATAAAATAAGGCCAAGGTCACGGGACACGTATTCCAAGATGAATGGAGGGAAAAATATTAAATTGGGTATCACTTTTGGTTAATTAATGGCTATGAAAATTGGCATTGACATTGCAAAAAGGAACAAGTCATTAAATGGAAATTAATTCGTTAAATAAAGGAAATTAGTAGAAAAGGAAGATGAAGAGATAATAATATGCATGCAATAGAAATTAGAGATAAAATAAAGGAAAACGAAAGAAAAGAGGAAAAGGAAAGGAGGAGATACCAAACATCAATGATACAAAGGAATCTGAGAAATAGTCGATAAATTTTGCTCAACTTTTGATTAATTTCAGTTTTGGACAACTTTAGTTTCTGAAGTGTTGAAAATATAGAAAAAAACAATAACATAGAGGTATTCTTCCCCCACAACACAGATAATTCACAATTTCTACAGAAATAAAATTCATACACACAGATAGACAACGTAATACAATAGAAGAACTCTTTTTTTTTTTTTTTTTTATTCAACTCTTCTCTGAGTTTGAATTCTTCAATTCTCTCTGTCATAATGAAATTATATTCTTTCTTATATCAAAATGGCTGAAGCTTAGAAACCTAATCCTATCAATGCTAATTCAATGCTGAAGGGATGCTCAAAAAACATTTTTCCTTGGCCGTCAAAATGACCCATTTCTTCATTAAATTGACACGTAGGTTGTATTATGAATAACACAGGAAAGCATGTAAAAATGCGTTCAAAACATAAACTGGAAGATCTCAAATTTTATGCAATGTGGTTCTCATCCACATCACATCCGCACAATTCGGCGATTTAAAACTTTAACTTTAGGCGCTATCCTTTAAACTTTGCAGGCTATGATGAGCGATAGTGACCTAGCACTTATCACATCGCAACGAAAATAACATAGTTGTGGGCACTTCGGCATAAAACTTAAATCCTGGCGATTGTGATATGCGATAGCGATATCACATCGCAATGCAAATATAATATGTTGCAAAACTTTAAACGTAAACCAAAACATATGCGTTTGTGAAGTGACATGGCATTGTCGCATCGCATATCAAATAACATAACCTGCAGCTGCAGAAAATTAAGGTTAAAAATTTGCGGTTGCAATGTTGCGGGCAGTAAATGTTGGTAAGTGCGATAAGAAAAATACAAAGAAATGAATGCAAAACAAAATTTTGGTCCATACGGTGAGGTATAAGGTGTGTCCCACTGATATCGCATCGGCATAAATGTAACATATGTTGCAGGTGGCTAAATAGCTAAGGAATAAACATTGCGAAGTGCGGGCAGCGATGCAGTAAATCGTGTCAAGTGAAAAATACAAAAATCAAAGGTTTTGCGGAATAAAAAAGAGTTGCAATGGTTTGAAATGTGGTTGGGTGCATGGTTGCTGTCACTGATATCGCATCGATGACGAAATAAGCTATATGGTGAAGGGCTTAAGGTTAAAGCATAAAAGTTGCGAGATTCATTGTGTGGGCATACAGGAAGTTGAATGCGGTGGTTGAGAAATAAATGCAGAGGATGGTCATGGGTACTTTGTTCTAATATTTTGTGTGAAACGCCTCCGACTCTATGGATCTCTGCTCATCCTTTTCTACAATAAAAATTGATGGAATTGTGGGTTGCTTCCACTATTATTCATGGTCGTGGTTGGGAGTAAAATTCCAACAGTCCCCCTTAATCACAACTTCTACCATCAGTCATTCCCAGGCATTTTCTGCGATACTTAAAACTCTTCTATGCTAACGGCTTTCTGAGGATATCAGTGAACTGTTCCTTTGTCCTACAATGATGCAAAATAATCTTACCATTATTAACCAATTCTCTTATAACATGATATTTTTCATCTATGTGATTTTTTTTCTTGTGGAAAATAATTTTCTTTGACAATGAAATTGTTGAGCTATTATCACAATATATTGTGGTTCCTTTGTCTTTCTCATGACACAAATCTCTTAGCATCCTTCTCATCCATACTTCTTGGCATGATGTTGGTGTTTCAGCCACATATTATGCTTTCGCTATTGATAAAGCAACTATTGGTGGCTTCTTGGAAGCCCATGAAATGACTCCCGATCCCAAATGAAACACATACTTAGATGTTCTCTTCCTATCATCTACACTTCCAGCCCAATCACTGTCAGTGTAACTAATCAACTTAAAATTATCAGTTGAGGAGTATAGGAGACAATACTCCTTTGTTCCATTTACATACTTCAGAATTCTCTTGGTTGCTTGACAATGAGTCTCCTTTGATGTTTCCATGAATATGGAAATTAAACTTATAGTACACATAATATCAGGGCTAGTTGCAGTCAAATACATTAGAATTCCAACTATGCTCTTGTACAATGTCGGATCAACATTCTTTTTGCAATCTTATTTGCTTAATTTCAACCCCATAACAGTTGGAGTTACAGCTCCTTTGCTATGCTGCATGTTAAATCTATTGAAAACTTTTGCAACATATTTTTCTTGGGAAATAAAAATTTCCTTTTCATTTTTCTTTACTTCTATGCCCAAAAAGTATCTCAAATAAACACAAATTAGTCATTTCAAATTCACTCTTTATGACTTCTTTAAAATCATTAATAAGAGAAACTTCATTTCCTGTGAAAATTAAATAACCTACATATAAAACAATAATAATGCCATCATTTTCTTTATTGTAGAGTGTGAGTTCACCATCACTTTTTCTGAACCCATTGTCTATTCGGTAAGCATCAATCCTGCTATACCATTATCCTGGTCCTTGTTTCAGCCCATAAAGATCTTTCTTCAACTTGCACACTTTGTGCTCTTTCCCTTCAATCTCATAGCCTTGAGGTTTTTCAACATATACCTCCTCTTTCAACACTCCATTCAGAAATGTTGATTTCACATCCATTTGGTAGAATTTCCACTTTTTTTGCGCTCCTATGGACATCACTGTTCTCAGTGTGTCCATCCTTGCAACTGGTGCAAAGGTTTCTTCATAGTCTCTTCCTTGCCGCTGCTTGTAGCCTTTAACAACAACTCTTTCCTTGTGTCTTTCCTTTTTGCCTTCAACATTACTTTTGGTCTTATAGACCCATTTTACTCCAATGACTTATTTACCTTGTCAGAGGTCCACTAACTGCCATGTGTCACTCTTTTTTACTGCACCAATCTCTTCATTCATTGCTTCAATCCATTTTTCTTATTTTACATCATCTTAAAAATGGATTGGGCCATTAACATACAAAACAAAGAAAATAATGAATTCAGACCATTATTGTTATTAGCTTCTTGCTCATAAATTTCACTCAAATTTTTGAATCTTGGTCTTCTTGGTGTGCTTGGAGTTCCACTTGAACTCGAGGGAGTTTCTAATCCCTGTGGTGTGCTTGGAGAAGAAATTCCTTGATTTCTCAAGGTTGTTCTGTTTCTTTCTTGTGGTGTGCTATACTGTGCTTGTGTAGGTGGACGAGGAGCCACTGTGGAGGAATTATTTTATGCTGTGCATTCCTCTTGTTCTTAATGAGACACACATGTATTCACATTCACTGTTTTCTCTAATATTCCATCGCAAGCTTCTTATTCAATGAACTGCACATCTCTGTTGATTATAAATTTCTTGGTGGATAGATTATAGAGTTTGTAGGTCTTTTATTCATCACTGTATCCAACAACGATACACTTCTCCCCCTTGTTTTCCAACTTCTTTATTAATTGATCTGGGACATGTGCATATGCCACACATCCAAATAATTTCATGTGAGTGAAAAATTGCTTTGTTACACTCCATGCTTCTTCCAAAACTCTTTTCATAATAGCTTTGGTTGGGCATCTATTTAAAATATACGCTGGACAATTGACAGCTTCAACCCAATACTCATTTGCCAAGTGTTTTTCCTTAAACATACTTCTGACCATGTTCATGATGGTCATGTTCTTTCTTTCTCCTACACCAATTCGTTGTGGTGTGTACCTTGTGGTAAAATAATTGTGTATGCCATTCTCCCTATAGAAACGTAGGAAATATTTGGAGATATATTCTTCTCCTCTATCAGTTCTCATCACTTTTATGTAGTGCTCACTCTACTTCTCAACAAGAGCTTTGAAGTGACAGAACTGTTCGAACACTTCACTCTTTTGTTTCAAGAAATAAACCCATGTATTTCTTGTATAATCATCTACAATCCATACATCTTCATTTTTTTCTTGTGCTACAATACATGTTAGAAGCACATTCCTCTGGTTCTAATTTTCTTTTGCAAAATTTACATTTTGCCTATTATTCATGTCATTTTGTTTCTTTCTACATTCATTGGAATAATGCCCATAATTTTTACAATAATGAAGTTGGACTTTGGATTTTTCATACCTTTTTCCTTATGCTTGGTGTTGGCTTGAGCCTTCACATTGATTCTAGTTGCTGCCCCTTCCACTTGTGCTTGCAGGGTTGTTTCTTCCAACTCTTTGTGGGCTTCTTCCTCTTCCTCGGTAGTTTGATCTTCCTCGACCTATACCTCGACCAAAATACATGTATGTATTGAAGGCATGCTCCAATGAGGATTTCATTGTTCTGTTCATTCTATGTTCATGGGACATCAGGGATGCATGAATATCATCCACTGAAAATATTGAGAGATCCTTTGTCTCTTATATTTCCACTGCAATGTTATCAAATCTTGAGGGTAGAATTCTCAAGTTTTTATCCACTATTCTTCTTTCCTCAAGTGTCTCTCCATGATACCTTATCTGGGTAACCAACCCAATCACATGAGTGAAGAATGAGTCTATGTTATCAGACTCTTTCATATAGAGAGTTTCAAAATCTCTCCTCAACATTTGCAATTTTCTTGTATTCACTTTTTCCATGCCTTGATAGGTTGTCTTGAGAATATCCCAAGCCTCCTTGGTCTTTTTTTCTACTGAAATTCTTGGGAATATACTCTCATGTACTGCTTGATAGAGATAGAAGAGGACTTTGGAGTCCTTCTTCCTATTATATCCCAACAAGTATCTTCCTACTGTTGTCAAAGCACCCAGCGTTGTTGCATCTGCTGGTTCTTGGAAACCTTGTTCCACCAGCTCCCATATATTTTTTGAAGAAAAAAAGGCCCTCATTGTAATGGCCCAATAATCATAATTCTTAGAATTTAACTGTGGTAATTGTGGATTTTTCAGGCTTGTGCCTGCTGCTGCCATCGTGAGTGTGTTAAACAAACAATCTTCTTGACTATGTAAAAGAGAAACCTTCTCATTGTTGTAAAATATTTCTCACTCCTGGAGACTTCCGCTTCTACAAACAAATATTACAGCTTCTTCAGTAAAGAGAGCTTATTATTTTACTAAGAGCCCAAACCTACTTTGAAACTATGTTGAAAATATAGAACAAAACAATAACACAGAGGGATGCTTCCCCCACAACACAGAGAATGCACAATTGCTGCAGAATTAACATTCATACACACAGATAGACAACGTAACACAAGAGCATAACTCTTTTTTTTTTTTAAATTTATTCAACTCCTCTCTGAGTTTGAATTCTTCTATTCTCTCTGTCATATTGAAATTACATTCATTCTTATATAAAAATGGTCAAAGCCTGGAAACCTAATCCTATCAACGCTAATTCAATGTTGAACGGACGTTCAACAAAATTTTTTCCTTGCCTGTCAAAATGACCCATTTCTTCATTAAATTGACACGTAGACCGTATTCTGAATTACACAGGAAAGCACGTAAAAACACGTTCAAAACACAAACTAGTGGATCTCAAATTTTATGTAATGCAGTTATAGTCCACATCACATCTGCGCAATTCAGTGATTTCATACTTTAACTTTCGGTGCTATCCTTTAAACTTTGAGGGCTACAATGTGCGATAGTGAAATGACACTTATCGCATCACAACCAAAATAACATAGCTGCAGGCACTATGATAGAAAACTTAAATATTGGCAATTGTGATATGTGATAGCAATATTGCATCGCAATTAAAGTACAATACATTGTGAAACTTTAAACATAAACCAAAACATATGCGATTGCGAGGTGACGTGGTACTGTCGCATCCCATATCTAATAACATAACTTGCAGCTGCAGAAAGGTACGGTTAAAACTTTGTGGTTGCGGGTGGTAAAGGTTGGTAAGTGTGATAATAAAAATACAAAGAAATGAACGCAAAACAAAAGTTTGGTCCATGCAGTAAGGTATAAGGTGGGTCTCGCTGATATCGCATTGGTGGAAACATAACATATGTTGCGGGAGGCTAAACAGGTAATGGATAAACATTGTGAAGTGTGGACGGTGACATGGTAAATTGTGTTAAGTGTGAAGTGCGCAGATAAAAGGTTTTGCAGAATAACAAAGAGTTACGATGGTTTGTAATGTGATTGGGTGTATGATTGGTCCCGTTGATATCGCATCGGTGGGGAAATAAGTTATATGGTGAAGGGCTTAAGGTTAAAGCATCAAAGTTTTGAAATGCACTATGTGGGCATACGATAAGTTGAATGCGGTGGTTGGGAAATAAACGTAGAGGATGGACGTGGGTACTCTATTTTGATCTTTTGCTTGAAACGCCTCTGACTCTATGGATCTATGCTTGCCCTTCTCTGCAAAAATAATTGATGGAATTGTGGGCTACAGACACTGTTATTCATGGAAGTGGTTGGGAGTAAAATTAGAACACTAAGGAAGAGATAATACCCCAAGAGAGAGATAAAATGAAGGGGAGAAAGAAAGCAAAGGAAAATAAAAGGAAAGAAAAGGAGCAAAAGTATAATATTCAAAGAGAAACTACAACGAGAATATTTTCTAGGTAAAAAATTACCTGTTTGACCTATTTACTAGGATTTGAATGCATGGTGCATGAAGTTAGTTTACATGATTACTTTATTATCAATGGAATAGGATTTTACTAGATTTGCAGTGGTTACAACCTTGCCTTGCCATTTCCTAGATAACCATGGTGTGATGGGATTAATTATTGGTTGAGATTTGGATTTCCAGAAGATTCTGGATTGGGGTGAGCTGGTCTCAAGAAAATTTGAAGGGTTGGGGGTGTAGACGTTTTTCTCTGGGAAGCCCTTGACAGGTGGGTGGACATAGGAAAACTCCTTTGAGTGTAATGGTGAAGAAATTTTGAGGCATCCAAGGTTATGAATAGTTGGTGATTTTTGGACTCGTTTAAGTGAAGTCATTGTGGTCGAGGGTTGAGCTACATTATCCTCTGGATGTCATGGCTAGTTTTGTTTTGGCTTATCCCATGAGATCCCATATTCATGCTTAGAATATGGAATGGGGGTGATTGGCTAAAAGAGAGATTTGGTTAATCCCAATCTATGGTCAGGTGGTATGTGGAAGTCCCTTACATGGTCAACATTTTCATAAGTTATTATATGTTTTATTTTTATTGAGATTATTAAGCCCAACCTATGATTTTATGACTAGTTTTATCATGGTTCTATTATGGTTAAATTTTGGTTACATACATGGTATATTTATAATTATATGATGCACTCTAGTTATGGATCCATTCCATGATTTGATGGGATCTTAGTTATCTTGTATGAATACATAAGCTAATGTTTGTTATTGTAGCTATTAATAGAGGGAAATAAGCGTTCTTAATGACTCTATGATGACCTTAATGAATTCATGCTTTCATGACCTACAGGTACCTTGTATACCAAGCATTTGTCTAAACTATTTTCATGTATTTGATAATTCTAAGTAGGAATAAGGCCAACAATAGTAAATGAAGAATCCTATAGGTTAATGATAGAATTCTGGAAGATCTTGGTTAGTTTTGGGAAGTCAGCCTAGAACTATCCCTAAAAACCCAAAATATGGATTTTGGACAAAGTCTCTTAACTGATAAATTTTGGTTGTATTCAGATGGAGGATGGCTTGTGTATGTGGCTAGAGTCTTCTGGAGACATGGATAGATTGGAATGTGTGAAAATAGGCTAGGAGGTGATTAAAAAAGGTAGTTCAAGTCCAGGAAAAGTTGATCAGTAGATGTTTCTTGACATTTTGGTGACCTGGTATTCCTGGAGGTTGTACTAAATATTAAAGGTAGTAGGCCCCCCTTCCATAACTGGAACTTAGATGTCGATTTATGAATAGTGAATCTTGACTCATTTTTACCCTGAAGAGATAGTAAGAGTGAGTAAATGTGGGGTGGGGTGTTATAGGGTGCTATCATAGGATTTTTGTTCCTTGCAAGCCTTTATGTGGTACTGGTGTTAAAGAGTGCTATCAAAGCGAGGTTTATAATATTGGAACTTGGGGTGAATGAATATGGTTATGGTTATCATGCATACAATTATTGTTTCATTTTTTATTTTCATATTGATTCATGCACGGTGTTGATATGATGTTGGTATTATTCTAGATTTCGTTAATATGGATCGACTAGTGCAGATGTAATAAACTCCCATGAGAATTACCGGAGGTATCCTTTTAATTATGTATGCTATTTGTTTTATCTAACATCTTATGTTTGCATGAAATAGAAGGCCAAAAGATGAAGAGAACAATGGTGGGTTACAATTCACATTAATCCTCATAAATGCTTCAAGTGAAATGAGTGGAATGGGAGAAGTTAGTTGAGCACCAAGGAGAGAAATATTCTCCTGATATTGCAAATACATCTAGGAGTCTGTGATAAGATATTAGAAGTTGTAAAGTATTAAATAAAAAATTTATTGAGACACAAGAAATACTTCTGAAAGCTAAAGAAAAGAAAGCTGAAATCAATGCAGTGATTCTTCAAAGCCTTTCAAACATAAAAAAGAAGGGGGGGCATCTAGGGATTATTCATCGAGATAGGTAAGAAGAAAATAATAATGGGGCCGATGGAAGTAGGTCTCAAAGAAGGTATAGGATGGAAAATTATGGTAAAATGAAGGTGTATGAATTTTTGATATTCCTTAGAAGAGGACTGGTATGCATGGGTTTTATTCTAGCTCTTCTTCTAGGAGACATCATCCCCATTGCTGCCAACATCATAAGAGGAGCGAGTATTTTCTAAAGGAATTCAAGGAATCCAAGCCTGCTAATTTTTATGGGGAAATGAAGAGGTTATAATATGTAGAAGCATGGTTTATTAGGATGAGGATTTGTTTTAAATTGCATGATTACTAATAGAACATGAAAGCTAAGATAGCCAACGTTCATCTCAAAGGAAAAGAAAGCATATGGTGGGAATATATTAAGAATTTTAGAGGAATTAGAGAAGATAATATGACTTATGATGAGTTTTAAAGACTCTTTAGGAAGAAGTATCTGCCTGAGATATATTATGATGGAAAGGCCAAGGAGTTTTATGAGCTCAGGATGCTTTCCATGATAGATGAAGAGAACTCCGCGAGATTTCTAGAGTTGTTAAGGTATGCCCCATATCTCAAGGATGAGAAAGAAAATATCTCGATATTCATCAATGGATTTCCATTATCATTTAAAGACCAAATTTACATTGGTAAGCCTTTATCATTGGAGAAAGCTATCAAAAAGTTAAATCATTGTTATGAGTAGTCAAAGAATAAGAATAATTTAAAGCGTGACTGGAAAGGTAAGGAGACGAATAAAGTATAATTACCCAAGAAGCGAGGAAGATATCAGGATGTTGGCAAGAAGGAAAATGTAGAGCCTCATAATAAGTTTAATGAAACTTAGAAAGGACATGGTGTCACCCTAGAAAGTAGAAGAATAAAAGTAGTGCCAGGGAACGATTGAAGTGTTCAATTTTTGGCAAAGAATGTTGCAAGAGGGATTTTCCATTTCACCAGGGTGAAAGACCACATACATAAAGTGATCATGATGCGTAGACAATTTTGGATGTTGGTGAGAGCATTCCCCGGATCTATGCAATGCTTGATAATAGGCATACAAACCATTAGGAATCTATTAACAATATGGAAGGTAAGCTTCAAGATCATGTACATGATGAATCTTGGTTGGTGTATTTGGCTAAAGGACCAAGAGAAGAGTTCACCATTGGGTGAGATATTGTGCATTTGAGCTTAATGGAATGCCAACAATAGCACACCTAAATATGCATAATTTGGCTGAATATAACATGTTTTTGGATATTGATTGGTTATTTACTCATAGGATTAAGGTAGATTTCTATGAGAAGGCCATTAAATTCCTTCTTGATGAGGGAGAAAAGATAATATTGTGGGGAAATAATATGATTACATTATTGATAATGGTTATATCTATGCAAGCTAAGTGGAAGTGCATGAAATAGTGCACATTGGTTTTTTTTCATGTTTCCTATGACAAAGGAAAAGAAGACAAGGATGATGAAGTACTAAGGAAGTGTCCTATTTTTCAGCAATTTCACGATATTCCATAGTTTCCTCCTCATAGAAAGGTATATTTCTCTATTGAGTTGGTACCAAGAGTAGCATCAACATCTAAGGAACCATATATGATGAGCATACTTGAGTTGGTGGAATTGAAGTTGCAACTTAAAGACATGCTTGATAATGGATAAATAAGGTCATGTGTGTCACCTTGGGGTGCACCAGTGTTTTTTTTAAAGAAGGAGGATGGTAATCTTAGATTTTTCATTGATTACAAGCAGATGAATAGGGCAAATATCAAGAACATGTACCCATTGTATCAAATTGAAGATTTGTTCGATCAGCTGAAGGTAGCAATAATATTATCAAAGATTGATCTGAGATCAGGATATCATCATTTGCACATGAAATATGAAGACACATACTAGAATTCATTTCATAAAAGGCATGTGCACTATGAGTTTTTGTTGGTTTCTTTTGGACTTAGCAATGCTCGAACCACCTTCATGTGTTTGATGAAATTGTTTTTGCGCCCTTACCTAGATAAGTCTTTTATGGTATTTTTTGACGATATATTGGTATATTCAAATAATGCAGAGGAGCATGAAAATAATGTGGCGGTGGTATTGAGATATTTGAGGGAACATAAATTATATGCCAAGCTCAAATATTGTATTTTATTTTAGTATCATATCTATTACTTGGGACATGTTGTTTACAAGGAAGCGATAATAGTGGATCTATAAGCTATTAATACTATCATGGGCTTGCCAAATCTGAAGAATGTGGATGAGGTTAGATCATTCATGGGACTAGAAGGTCATTACACAATGTTTATCAGTTGAAGCACTTAATTACCAATGCTCGAGGCTTGAGGATTCTAGATGCTAGCAAGGAGTTTTTTATTCGTACAAATGTATGTAAGGAACTACTAGGTGGAGTGCTGATAAAGGAAGGAAAAATCATTTGGTATGAATCAAGGAAGCTAAATGAGCATGAGCAGAACTATGTAACTCATGATCTTGAGTTGGAAACTACCATTCATGCATTGAAGATGTGGAGACATTATATCCTTGGAAGGAGATTCGTCTTGATGAGTGATCATAGTAGAATGAGGTATTTGGTTGACTAACCCAATATGAATGTAAGAAAAACTATATGGGTGGTACTCTCAGTAATTTTTATTTTGATATTAGGTACATCAAAGGTGAAGATAATCGATTTGTAGGTTCTCTCAGTGGGAAAGTGCATGTGAATCATATTTTATCTGTGAGCTCATATGGGACATATTTACAAGATCCAATCTTACAGGTAGGGTATCATGACAAGAAGTATCACGAACTGGAGCATATATTGTAGCAATAAGGTGATAAGGATGAGGAGTATCACCTCACAACAAATGGATTGGTTAGATTCACAATAAGGACCTATCTTCCAAATATAAGCGAGTTGAAGAGGCATATTTTGAGAGAGTTTCATTTCAAGTTGTATTCATGCCACTTACGATACCAAAATACTTTTACAGTTATCAATAAGTTCTATTATTGGTGTAATTTGAATAAAGTGGTGGATGAGATTATTTCAAATTTCTTGGAATGTGATCAGGTGAAAGATGAATGAAATCATCTAGTTGGTTTGTTGAAGCCTATTTTGATTCCACAATGAAAATGGGAGGTAATTTCCATGGAATTCATTACATGATTGTCGAGGAAATCAAGGCAACATGATTTCATCATGGTTGTTGTTGACATGTTATGTAAGGTAGCTCAATTCATTCCATTGAAGTCTAAAAATTTGGCTACTGAAGAGGCTCAATCATTCATTAGGGAGATAGTGAGGTTGCATGGAGTTCCCAAGAAGATTTTATGAGAAAGATATGCCAAGTTTACTTCTAAGTTTTGGAATATTTTATTTTCATGATTGGTGACAAAGTTAGCATTTAGTATAACTTATCATTTGCAGAAAGATGGGCTGACAGAGAGGGTTAACAATATTCTTAAGTATAAGCTAAGGATGTATGTCATGCATTAGAAAAGGAAGTGGGAGGAGTATCTTCCACTGGTGGAGTTTTCTTATAATAATGGGTATAAAAAATCCTTGAATATGAGTCAATTTGAGAATCTCTATAGGTGGAGATGTAATACTCCCATTAGCTAGAGTGATTTGGTGAACAGGGTGTTGATCGAACAAGATATGTTAGCTACTATGTAGCAGGAGATGTGGGTTTTTAAAATGAATTTAAAGGAAAAATAGGATAGACAACAAATTTATGCAAATAAACGTAGAGCATTCAAGGAGCTTCAGGTCGGGGAGCATGTTTATTTTTGCATCAAGCCCAAGAGGTGCTCCTTGAGGATTGGGTCATCTGCCAAGTTTTTACCTTGGTATTGTGGTAATTTTGAGATCCTCGAGAGGATTGAAATAGTGGCCTACAAACATGCTTTTCCTCCAATGGTTAAAGTCCAGGATGTTTTACATGTTCCATGGTTTAAGAGATATGTACAGGATGTTGATCATGTTATTGATTGGTCTGTATTGCAGGTGGAACTAGAGGGAGACTGCTAGCTAGATCCACAGTCCATATTGTAGTGGAAACAACCCATTCTCTGAATCGAAGCAATAGAAAAAGTTAAATTTTAATGGAAGAACTTTAGGCTTGATGAAGCTACATGGGAGATAGTTTATTAGAAGCAAGTATTATATCCTTCTTTTTTGGTAGAAGAAAATGATTTTTTATTATGTATGTGTGTGCATGCATGTGTGTGTGTGTGTGTGTTTCATTGTAAATATTGAGTGAACTATGTTTGTAAATCTCCAACAATAAATATATTTTTCATGTTTTCAACAACATGTCATTGTAAATACTGGAACGAGCTGTGTTTAAACCTCCAATAAGCTATATGATTTTTTTTCAACGGGCTGTTTTTCATAAGTGTCATAGAATACTGAGGATGGTGTTATTCCAAGAGGGAGGGGATTGTAACAACCCCGGGTTGATTTTTCATGTAAATGGAAGGACATTATAAAGGAAAAAATAAGACCAAGGTCATGGGACACGTATTCCAAGTTGAATGGAGAGAAAAAAAATAAAGTGGATATCACTTGTTGTTAATTAATGGCTACAGAAATTGAAATTATAATTGGAAAAAGGAAAAAGGAAATTAATGGAAATTAATTCAAGAAATAAAGGAGATTAGGAGAAAAGGAAGATAAAGAGACAATAATATTCTTGCAATGGAAACTAGAGATAAAATAAAGGAAATTGAAAGAAAATAGGAAAATCAAAGGAAGAGACACCAAACATCAATAATAAAAATACATCTAAGAAACAGTTGAAAAAAATTTCTTAGCTTTTTATTAGTTTCAGTTTTGGACAAATTTAGTTTGCTATGGAAGGGATGATACTCTGAGAGAGAGAGAACAAGAAAAGGAGAAACAGAGGAAGGAAAGGGAGTGCAAGGAGAATATTGGAAGACAGAATATAACAAGAATATTTTCCAAGTAGAAGGTTAGATGTGTGATTTTGTTGCTTGGATTTGAATGCATCATGCATGCATTTTTCACACACAATTACTTTGTTGTCACTGGCATGTTATTTTCCTAGATTGACAGTGGTTACAACCTTTTCTTGTCATTTCCTAGATAGCCATGGTGCAATGCGATTCATTCTTGGTTGAGCTTCGGCTATCCAGAAGATTTTGGATCTGGGTGAGGTCATATCAAGAAAATACCAAGGGTTGGGGGTGGAAATGGTTTTCTCCATCAAGCACTTGATAGGTCAGTGGAGCTAGGAAATTACTCTGGTTATGGTGAAGAAATTTTAAGGCATCCAAGCTTGTGTTGGTTTTGGTGATTTATCGACTAGTTTAGGTGAAATCACTGTGGTTGAGGGTTGAGGTAGTTTAGCCTTTCAATGCCCCTGTTGGTTTTTTTTTGTTTTATCCCATGAGATCACACATTCATGCTTGCAATATGACACATGGGTGATTATATGAAAGAAATTTTTGATTCAACCCAATCTATGGTCAGGTTGTACATGGAAGTCCCTAACTCGGTTGACATTTGCATATGTTATTATGTGTTTATTATTATTGAGATTAATGAGAAAAAATTTTAATTTTATGTATGATTTTATGACTGGTTTGTCATGGTTCTATTATGGTTAAATGTTGTTTACATGCATGTTATATTTCTCATAATATTATGTGCTCTAATTATGGATCCATTCCACGATTTGACGGGCTCTTAGTTATCTCGTAATTTGGGTGAATATAGCATGATTTTGGGCATCGATTGGTTGTTTACTCATAGGAATAAGGTATATTTCTATGAGAAGTCCATTGACTGCTTGGATAATGAGGGAGAAAATATAATATTGCAGTGAAATAATAATATTACATTAGTGATAATGGTTAGATCTATGCAAGATAAGTGAAACTATAGGAAACATGGGTGTGCATTGGTTGTTGTTCTTGTTTCCTGTGACGAAGGAAAGGAAGATGAGGATGATTAAGTACTAAGGAAGTGTCATATTTTTCAACAGTTTCAGGATGTTTTTCATGTAGATCATCCACATTTTACTCCTCATGGAGAGGTGCATTTATCTATTGAGTTGGTACCAATAGTAGCACCAACATCTAAGGCACCATACATGATGCACACGCTCGAGTTGGTTTTGAAAATCAAAGATACGCTTGATAATGGATAGATAAGGCCATGTGTGTCACCTTGGGATGCACCGGTGTTGTTTGTAAAGAAGAGGGATGGTACTCTTAAATTGTGCATTGATTGCAAGCAAATGAACAAGGTGACTATCAATAAAAGTTAGCCATTGTCTTAGATTGAAGATTTGTTAGTTCAACTGAAGGTAGCAATAATATTATCAAATATTGATATGAGATTAGGATATCATTAGGTGAACATCAAATATGAATACATATACAAGACTGTATTTCATACAAGGTATGTGCACTATGAGTTTATGGTGGTTCCTTTTGGTCTTACCAATGCTCGAACCACCTTCGTGAGTTTGATGAAACATTTCTTATGCCCTTACCTAAATAAGTTTGTGATGGTCTTTGTTGATGATATATTGGTATATTCAATGAACGAGGAGGAGCGTGCAAAGCATGTGGTAGTGGTAATGAGATATTTTAGGGAACATAAGTTATATGCCAAGCTCAACAAGTGTAGCTTCTTTTAGTATCATATCTATTACTTGGGACACGTTGTTTCCAAGGAAGGGATAATAGTGGATCCATGAACTATTAAGACTATCATGGAGTGGCCAAATATGAAGAATTTGGATGAGGTTAGATCATTCATATGATTAGAAGGTCATTACAAGATTTTAATCAGTTGAAGTAGTTAGTTACAAATGCTCGAGACTTGAATATTCTAGATCCTCATAAGGAGTTTTTGGTTTGTACATATGCATGTAAGGAAGGACTAGGTGGAGTCCTGATGGAGGAAGGAAAAATGGTTTGCTATGAATCAAGGAAGTTGATATGAGCATAAGAAGAAATATGTGACTCATGATCTTGAGTTGGCAACTACCATTCATGAATTGAAGATGTGGAGAAATTAACTCCTTGGAAAGAGGTTCATCTTGATGAGTGATCATAATGGACTGAGGTATTTTTTTGACTAACCCAATATGAATGTAAGGAAAACTAGAAGGGTGGGTACTCTCAATGATTTTTATTTTGAGATGTGGTACATCAAATGATAATAGAATCGACTTGCAGATTCTCTCAGCAAGAGAGTGCATGTGAATCATATTTCATCTTCGATCTCTTATAGGACATATTTACAAGGTCGAATATTACAGGTAGCGAAGCATGTGGAGAACTATTAAGAATTGGAGCATAGATTTTAGCAGCAAGGTGATAAGGATGAGGAGTATCACCTCACAACAAATGGCTTGGTCATATTCAAAAGAAGAACCTATGTGCCAAATAGAAGCGATTTGAAGAAGATTATTTCGAGAGAGTTTCATGTGAAGCGATATTCATGCCACTTAGGGTACCAAAATACTTTGACAATTATGAATAGGTTCTATTATTGGCTGAATTTGAAGTGAAAGGTGAATATTGTTGCAAATTTCTTGGATTGTAAATAGGTGAAAGATGAATGCAAGCATCTAGTTGGTTTTTTGAAGCCTATTATGATTCCACAATGGAAATGGGAGGTCATTTCCATGGAATTCATTACATGATTGTCGAGCACATCAAGGCAACATGAGTCCATCGTGATTGATAGGTTATGTAAGGTAGGTCGATTCATTGCATTGAAGTATAAAAGTTTGGCTAGTGAAGTAGCTCAAGTATTCATTAGGGAGATAGTGAGGTTGCATGGAGTTCCCAAGAATATTATATTAGAAAGAGATGCCAAGTTCGCTTCTATGTTTTGGAAATATTTGTTTGCCATATTGGGAACAAATTTAGCATTCAATACAAATTATAATTTGTAGAGAAACAGATAGAGAGAGAGGGTTAACATGATTCCTAAGGATATGCTAAAGATGCATGTCATGCATTAGTAAAGAAAGTAGGAGGAGTGTCTTCCACTAGTGGAGTTTGATTATAATAATGGGTATGAAGGATCCTCGAATATGAGTCAATTTAAGACTCTCTGGGGGTGGAGTTATAATACTCCCATTAACTACAGTGATCCAATGAATAGGGTTTTGATTGGACCAGATGTGTTATCTAATATGTAGTAGGATATGAAGATTATTAATTTGAATTTAAAGGAAACATAGGATAGGCAACAAAGTTATGATGATCGACGTAGATCATTCAAGGAGTTTCACGTTGAGAGGCATTTTTACTCATTCATGAAGCCCAAGATGTGATCCTTGATGATTGGTTCATGTTCCAAACCTTCAACTTGGTATTATGGGCCTTTGGATATCCTCGAGAGGACTTAACTAGTGGCCTACAAACATGCTCTACATCCATCGGTTAAAGTCTATGATGTTTTCTATGCTTCATTGTTTAAGAGATATGTAAAAGATATTTATCAGGTGAATGATTGGTTAGTATTTCAGGTGGAACTAGAGGGATAGTTCTAGTGACATCCATAATCCATATTCTAGTGGAAATAACTCATGCTACAAATCCGAGCAATAGAGGAAGTTAAAGTCCAATGGAAGCACTTTAGGCTTGGTGAAGCTACAAGTGATATAGTTAATCAGAAGCAGGCACTATATCTTTCTTTGTTGGTTGAAGAAAATGAGTTTTTAGTATGTATGTATATGTAGATGTGTGTGTGTGTGTGTGTGTGTGTGTGTTTCATTGTAAATATTGAAGGAGCTATGTTTTTCAAGCTCCAATAAGAAGTATGTTTTTCATGTTTGCAGCAGTCTATAATTGTAAATACGGTAATGAGTTTTGTTTAGACCTCAAATAAGAAATATGTTTTGTTTTAAATAGTTTTTTTTTCATAAGTGTCATAGAAGGGCGAGGATAGCGTTCCCCCAAGGGGGAGGTGTTTGCAACAGCATAGGATTTATTTTCCATGTAAATGGAAGGAAATTATAAAGTAAAAAATAAGAGCAAGGTCATGGGACATGTATTCCAAGTTGAAAGGAAGGAAAGAATTTAAAGTGGGTATCACTTATGGTTAATTAATGGCTATGGGAATTGGCATTATAATTGGAAAAATGAAAAAGGAAAAAATGGCAATTAATTCAAGAAATAAAGGATATTAGGAGAAAAGGAATATGAAGAGACAAGAATATGCTTGCAATGGAAACTAGAGAGAAAATAAACGACAATAAAATAAAAGAGGAAAATGAAAGGAAGAGACATCAAACATCAATGATAAAAATACATTTGAGAAATAGTTGTTAAATTTTTCTTTCTTTTGATTAGTTTCAATTTTGGACAACTTTAGTTTGCTAAGGAAAGGATCTTACTCTGAGAGAGAGAGAACAAGCAAGGGAGAAAGCACAAAAATGACAGAAAAAGGAAAGAAAGGGAGCACCAGGAGAATGTTGGAAGAGAAACTATAACAAGAATATTTTCCAAGTACTAGGTTACATATGTTATTTTCTTTCTTCAATTTGAATGCATGGTGCATGCATTTTTCTTACACAACTACTTTTTTATCACTGGTGTGGGATTTTATTGGATTGACAGTGGTTAGAAACTTTCCTTTTCATTTCATGGATATCCATGGTGTGATGGGATTCATTCTTCATTGAGCTTTGGATTACCAAAAGATTTTGGATCTGGGTGAGGTGGTATCAAGAAAATAGCAAGGGTTGCGAGTCGAAATGGTTTTCTCCAGGAATCCCTTGACAGGTGGGTGGAGACATGAAATTCCTCTAGTTATGGTGAAGAAATTCTAAGGCATCCAAACTTGTGGTGGTTTTGTGATTTCTGGACCATTTTAGGTGAAATCACTATGGTTGAGGGTTGAGGTGGTTTAGCCTCTCGATGCCCTGGTTGGTTTTGTTTTGTTTTATCTAATGAAATATCACATTCATGCTTCGAATATGCAACAAGGGTGATTGGATAAAATAAATGTTTGATTCAACCCAATCTATGGTCAGGTGGTACATGTAAGTACCTAACTTTGTTGACATTTTCATATGTTATTATGTGTTGATTATTATTGAGATTAATGAGAAATTTTTTTGATTTTATGTATGATTTTGTGATTGGTTTGTCATTGTTATATTCTTGTTAAATATTCTTTGCATGCATATTATATTTATCATAATATGATAATCTCTAGTTATGGATCCATTCCATGATTTTATGGGCTCTTAGTAATCTTGTATGAATGCATAAGCTATTGTGTGTTAGTGCAATGAGTAATAGAGGGCAAGAAGCCTTCTTGATGATTTTATAATGAAATTAATGAATTCATGTATTCATAACCTACAGGTACCTTGGTTCTCATGTATTTGAAAATTATGATAATGAATAAGGCAAAGAACAGTAAATTAAAACTCCTACAGGTTAATGACAGAGTATTTAAATATTCTAGGCAGGTCTGGGCAGTTGACCTGGAGCTAGACCTAAAATCCTGGAAAAAGGATTTTAGTCCCAAACTATTAACGAATCCATTTTGGATGTGGTCGCACGAAGGACAACCTGTGCATGAGGCTGGAGCCTTTTGGCCGCTTGGAAAACTTGTCATGCATGTGAATGGGTTGGGAGGTGAGTCAAAAAAGTAGTTTCAATCCAAGAAATTTTGATCAATAGATGTTGCTTGAAATCTAGGTGATTTGGTGTTCCCCGAGGTTGCAGTAAATATTAAAGGTAGTAGGCCCCACTTCCCTAAACTAGAAATTGTATTTATAGTAATGCATAGAAACTCTCGACTCATGTTTATCCTAGGGAGCTTTTAAAAGCATGTTAATGTGGGGTGGGGTGTTACAATCACAATTTGGGAATGATACCTTTGAATTTTTTGTTAAAGGGAGCAAGAGCCTAGCTCAAAGTCCTAGAAAATTCAATAACCATTTGGAGCTCTTCACTCATAAAATAAATAAATCTAAATGAAATTCAATTAGAGGCCCATATTGACAAATATTTTTCCCATTTTGAAAACTTCCAATACACTTTTCCAGCTCATATTTATTTTACCTCTATCATAATTTTTGAATTCCCTTCGCGACCAATTAATTTGGGAAGGAAAAATTCTAATTTAAGGATATAATATATTGTGCTCACCTATTTTCTTCAATATGGATTTGAAATGTTTGGAACCTTCCTCTACCAAGTCTAAGAATGAAGTTACATGAGATCCACCCTTTGAATTTATATACTCGATGATATTGAAAACCTTCCAATGATTGGAAAAGTGATGGAAGAATTTTGAATCATCATCCCTAGCTTGTAACAAAATAGCCTAGATCTTCATCCTCCGCTCTTTCTCTCAGTCAAGAAGGATGTGCTCATATTTAAGTGATCCAAATAATGGACTCTCCATATGAATGTATACAATTTATTTTATTTTTTTCTCCATTTTGTTAAGTATCTTTCAGTCCTCTCCTTTTTCCTTTTCCCAAGAGATAATGGTTGTCCTTGATTTCTTTAGATTTTCGTAAAATTTTAATGTAGGAGAGGCTCTCTCATCCAAATTTATTAGCCTCCAACCTTCCTTTATCATACTATTGAGGGTTTAGTCTTCAAACCAATGAGGGATTACCTTGAAGGTGTTGTGCAACTTTGAGAGAGAGAGAGAGAGAGAGAGAGAGCGATTTAATTGTAGCATAATAGGGAAATGGTGTAATTCACCTCCAATAGTAAAAAAATAATGATATCTTAGGGGATTCTATAAAGTATTTGAAAATAAGGAAACAATGTAATATTTTTTCTATTCTAACATCCCATGTCTTGTTATTTCTCCAAGCTGGCCGAAGTTTTGGAGGTTGAACGTTAACTAGACCCGCTTCTTCGAGACATTATAGGAAGAAATATTCCAAGGGATTTTATTGGGCTTTAGAGACCCATACTTCATAGGATCCTAAAGGAAAAAATAAATATTCTTGTATAATGAACCTACTAGAGTGTAGTAGTGGATTCTTGAAGGTATTATTCCAAAATTATTTTCTATCTAAATAAGACCCATATAAAATGAGACACAAAATGGGAATATCCATATCCTTTGAAAACATGTATAACTTTATATTGAAACTAATCAAGCATGAAAATTAAAGGTTTAACACATTATATTTCCATTATAAGTCCAAAATTTTTCATCTTCTAATTGTGTCACAAGACAACTAATTTCATCAGGGACAAGTGTCTTTAAGTATTTTTTTTTCTTTATCGCCTTCGATCATTGCTTCTTGAAGAGAAGGAACTTACAGGGAGGGAGGTTTCACAAGCCTCTTGATGCCTAATTTTTTCAAGGTTGGCCAAACCTCAACAATTTAGAGATATAATTTTCATGGGTTTCCCTTACAAGGGTTAATGCTCGAGGGCCCCAATTAAAGGATTTTTTTTTTGCTAAATGGACATAAACATTGGATTTGGTCACATTACACTATGGAAAGATAATATCTTTTTCCCCAAGAAAAAGGATTGGAATTAGGAACCCCAAAAGCACTAAACTCACTTCCAACTAGAGTGTATAGAAATAAATATTTCCCTTGATTACTATATGAGGATAGGGAGGATTTAAGTGATAATTGAAGATTTTAATTTGAAATGATTGATCAAAGGAGGTAGGAAGACATGGAAGCTTAAATTAGGGAACATGAGGGTTACCAACTAGGTGGAGATGAATCCAAAATGGGAATGGATGAACTAGAGGATAAAACATGTGAGGAGAGGTGAAGGAAAAATAAATAAATCTACTCTGGCAAGTCACAATGGATAGAAAAGATAGTATAATAGATAAAAGAACTATTTAAGGGTAATTCAAGAAAAAAGGGGTATGGACAAGTTTTTTGTACCTTCTTAGGTAGGGCCCTCTATAATAATCATCATACTGACTGAGAGACCACACGAACACTTTTCTCATCCAAGAACTAGAATTCCACTAATTTCGAAGCATTTACCTTTAATTTTTTTCTAAAATTAGGTGGAATTAGAATGACCTGAAGAGATAATATTGCCCAAAAAACAACCCATAAGGATTGCTTCACTAAAACAAGGGATACCACTTTTTAAATGGGAGACTTCTAAACCCAATTTCGACACTTCCAAGCTAGAGGAAAATCCTTCCCCATGTGGCCATATGTGTGGAATTAACCATCATGAAAAGGAATACCCTCATAATCCAAAGGATTCATACATGAACAATCCATAACAAAAATTAGTGATGGCATGCAACCTACCTTTTGGGAAATTTAACCCTGGAACCAAGATCTTTGCTACACCCACATAACCAATCTACTTATAGGATATATTCACTTCATAGAAGGAATTGAGCTTGTTCCCTATTTATTTAGATATACCTTCCAAACAAAATATGAGGAGGAGGCTAGGAATATGAACCCACATTGGTATTACAACCTATTTTGTCCAACCCATTATCAATTTCAACTAATTTTTTTTAATAAATAGAGCATTCAATACCTAGTTGCATTTGCACACTAAGTTTTCTTATGTGTCCTCACTTGATTTGGTCATTGATTCCATCCACCCCTATCCCAACAACATGCATGTCCTCCCTTGATTCTGTTATTGATTTGGTCACGTTGAGTGGCAGTCTCGCATCCAGCCCACTTTGACTTCTTAGTTGGGATTAAACACCCTAGTCTAACTAGATTGTTTTTTTGCCTTGAAAAATCATGGAAATTTTGGTAAGATTTTAAGAAATTCTGGAAGGAATTTTTGTAAATTTAGGCTATAACTATCAAACTTCAATATCTTAGGTGCCTAGAGGTTTTTGATGGTGTTGAATCCATTAAAACATGATTCAAACACTGCTACTAAACTGAGGCAATTCCTCCTCCGGATTAAACTATGTGCGGCTTCGGAATGCAATAGTCTACCTGCGTTAATTTTTGGAAGATTTTTGCACATATTTTTTTGTTTAATTGGTTTATAATCTATTCTGAATCATAAGCAATTGCAATCTTGCAATTCGAATGCTACAACTTATAGAGTATTTGGTGTGTTGAATCCATAGTAAAAGTCTATTTTAAATAACAAAAATTAAGATAAAATTTTTCCAATTCCAAACCAAAAAATAGGGATTTTTCTACTGACGCAACAGAATAGCCCGCATTTTTTTTGTCGAAATATGGTAAAAGAAAATTAAAAAATCAGCTAGTTGGAGTGTTTGAATTGCTTTTTTAATAGTGGAAATGGATTCAGCACCATCAAAAGCCCTCAAGGCACCCAAAATACTGAAGTTTAACAACGAAGTGGTCTTTAGTGCGACTTTTTGGAGTTTCAGGTGCCGGAATTTGGTGAACATATTTGAGGTAAAATCTTGATTTATGTTATTTAAACTCATTTTTTGACTTTATAAATGGATTCAGCACCCTAAAAAACCTTCAAAGTACTTCTATTGTGAAAAATTACCCATCAAACTTCTATTTTCAATAAATTCCTGCCAGATTTTAGAGAAACTAGATCGGAAAAAACCACTATAAAAGCCTTCAAAAAGTCGCACTAAGAACTACTCGTTAACAACTGTAAACACGATTATGATAAATCTTTGCCTAAATTTTTCAGAATCTTACCAGAATTTGTGAGTTTTTTTATACTACTGCAAAAAAATATCATATTGCATGAATCACGATGTTGTGCTGTTGTAGGAATCATGAGGCAAGGAATACGATCCAATTGGAAAAGTTGTTAGATTGTGTATTAATGGAATGGAAATGCAGTGAGTTGGATCCAATGCAAAACACATCGATAATATTTGTAGGTAAGGCAATAAAATGACGAATTGAATGAATGAATTAACTTGGCATGACTTGAATGACAGGGATGCATTCAATACGCACTACAAGATTCTTCCCTTTCAATTAATGAGCCAAATATTAAAATGCAAGAAGCCCAGATGATCGTGGCCTAATTTATATAAAGCCAATATTGGTCAGTGGTGTTACTGGTACACTAGTACATTTGGCGGAAATTCTGACATTTTAGTTCCGACACTTTTGACCAAATGTTGGAAATTTTCCCAAATTTTACCAATTTTTCAAATCCCACCCACAACTGTCACTATACCGACATTTGGACACAAGTGCCAGTATTGCGACACTTTGAAGTAAATGTCGGTCCTACAACGTTTGGATAAAAGCATCAAAATTGCGACAGATTGGAGGAAAGTGTCAGTATTGCGACACTTAGAGCTAAGCGTCGCTATTGTGATGTTTGGAGCAAAGCATCAGAATTGCGACGGATTGGAGGAAAGTGTCGGTCTTGCGAGCTTTCCTCCAATCCATTGCAATTTCGATGCTTTGCTCCAAACATCGCAATAACGACACTTAGCTCAGAGCAAAGCATCGAAATTGTGATGGATTGGAGGAATGTGTTGGTCTTGCAACGCTTTCCTCCAATCCGTCGCAATTCCAATGCTTTGCTCTAAACGTCGCAATTGCGACACTTAGCTCTAGTTACCATGTTCCATATGAAAATCTAAGCACCCAGCTCTACGATGGATCTAGTAAACGCAAAATTATTTTCTCATTTTTTATCGTGGGTTAATCGCTTCAGCAAATAACTTTTGGTCAAAGGTTCTTTATAAAATGAAGGTTATTTATAAAATACGAGTGAGCGGATAGGGGTCAAACACCTAGTAAGATCACGCAGCTTTCACCATCGTAGTATAGTTATATGTGTAGCTCATAGGATTCTTCATTGTTATGGATATTTTATAGTTTAATTACTCCTAAAAGCATAAAGCATCGACCAAATTGAAGAAAATTGGCACAGTGGATCTCCAGAAAACCCGATGAAAAACAAATAGGGCAAATGGCTTTTGCAACTCCAAAAATTAGGCTGAACTCTATATGTTGGTTGTACACCAAACACAAATTGAAGTGTCATCTTTCATTTTTAGTAGTAAATTAATAGATCACCTAAATCGAATCAGATGGAAATTTTCTTGTGAACGTCCAAGCATTTGAAATAGAGATCAAAATATGTAAGAACTGGTAGCTTCCTAGATATGTAGAAATAAGCGCTCAAATTTTGTTATTTGAGTGAAAGAGATTTGTAAACTGTTTCGATAATATAATGTCAATGAACAAGCTATTAGAGTGATAGATATTTGTAAACTATTTCCATAATGCAATGTCAATTGACAAGCTGTTAGGTATGGGGCAAAGGACCCATTAATTGATTTTAGCCTTCCTTGCATTAGTGAAACTTGAGGGAGTAACAAGATCTGGGAAGGAAAGTTTCTAAGAAAAATGGTTTATAAGAAGTGAGATTCAATGTATCCCTTGCAATTTTCAGCGCATAAAAATCCATAGTTTTGTATAAAATATATTCCTCACACAATATATTCAATCTTTGTAGATAATGAATCACATTACATATGAATCAATCAAAAGAAATATCCCTTTTGTTGACAAATAAGTTGCATTAAAGAAAAAAAAAAAACTTAGATAAAAATAGCTTAATGGATTGACCTAGTGAAGAACCAATCCTCTTTGGTAACATCCTCTCCTTTTTTCAAAATTTTTAAGAAATGTTAACCATCAAAATTTGCTAAGTTGGGATCGCACGAGTGCCATGTGCACGTTCATGCAGCCCATTTTTCGTTGCTCCCTTATGCCTTCGTTCGGTCGTGTGCACTGTGTCACATCGTGTGAGGGCACTCGCCGAAACGTGTTCGGGTCAGGTCATTTCATTTGAGTGCAGTCGTATCAAATTTTCTAAGTTGTGACTATACGGGTGCCTTTTGCATGTTTGTGCGGCCCATTTTCCATTTTCTCCCTTGTGCCTTCGGTCGGTAGCCCGTCGTGTCATTTTGTTTGAGGGCGCCCACCCAAACCCATTCGAGTAGGGTCGTTTCTTTTGAGGGCATCCGCCGAAACCCGTTCGGGTAGGGTCATTTTGGTTGAGGGTGCCCACCCAAAAGCATTTGAGTCAAGTCATTTCGGTTGAGGGTGCCCGCCCAAACGTGTTTGGGTTGGGTCGGTTTGGTTGAGGGCAGCTGTATCAAATTTCCTAAGTACTTGTGACCGCACGGGTGCCCTGTACACATTCGTGCAATCCGTTTGTTAGTTTCTCCCTTGTGCCTTCGTTCGGTCGTGCGCGCCGTGTGAGGCCACCCGCCCAAACGCGTTTAGTTCGGGTCATTCCATTTGATGGAGGTTGTATCAAATTTGCTAAGTTGTGACCACACGAGTTCCTTATGCATGTTTGTGCGGCCCATTTTCCATTTGCTCCCTTGTGCCTTTGTTCAGTCGAGTGGGCCGTGTCATTTCGTTTGAGGGCACCCGCCCACACCCGTTCAAGTCGGGCTGTTTCGGTTAAGGGTGCCCATCCAAACGTGTTTGGGTTGGGTCATTTCGGTTGAGGGCGCCCACCCAAATGCATTTGGGTCTAGTCGTTTCAGTCGAGGACACCTGCCCAAACATGTTTAGGTCTAGTCATTTCGGTTGAGGGCGACTATATTAAATTTTCTAATTACTTATCACCGCACGGGTGCCCTATGCACGTTCATGCAACCCGTTTGTTTGTTTCTCCCTTGTGCCTTCATTCAGTCATGCATGCCATGTTGTGCCGTGTGAGGGCGCCCGCCCAAACATCTTTGGGTCGAGTCATTTCCTTTGAGGGCGGTCGTATCAATTTTTCTAGGTTGTGACCGCACGGGTGCCTTGTGCATGTTCGTGCAGCCTGTTTTCCATTTTATCCCTTGTGCCTTCGTTCGGTAGCCCACCATGTCGTTTCGTTTGAGGGCACCGGCCCAAACCCATTCACATAGGGTCATTTCGTTAGAGGGTGGTCACATAAAATTTACTAAGTTGTGACCGTACGGGTGCCTTGTGCACATTCGTGCGACCTATTTGTCGTTTGCTCCCTTGTGCCTTCGTTCGGTAGCCTGCTGTGTCATTTAGTTTGAGGGCACCTGCCCAAACCCATTCGGGTAGGGTCGTTTCATTTGAGGGCTCCTGCCGAAACCCGTTCGGGTAGGGTTGTTTAGGTTGAGCGCGCCTACCCAAACACGTTCGGGTCGAGTCGTTTCAGTTGAGGGTGCCCGCCCAAATGCGTTTGGGTCGAGTCGGTTCGGTTGAGGGTGGTTGTATTAATTTTTCTAATTACTTGTGACCGCACAGGTGCTCTATGTACATTCGTGCAGCCCATTTGCTAGTTTCTCTCACTTGTACATTTGGCGGAAATTCCGACACTTTAGTTCCGACACTTTTGACCAAATGTCAGAAATTTCCCCAAATTTTATCAAGTTTTCAATTCCCGCCCATATCAATTTATCTAAGCTGTGACTGCCCGGATGCCTTATGCATGATCGAGTGGCTCATTTTTTGTTTTCTCCCTTGTGGCATCGTTCGTCGTATCGCGCCGTGTGAGGTCGCAGCCCGACCGAGCACGTTCGAGCCGGGCCATTTCGTTCGAGGGTGTCTGTATCTGTTTTACTAAGTTGTGACTGCCTGGGTGCCATGTGCATGTTTGGGCAGCCCGTTTTCCATTTTCTTCCTTGTGGCATTGTTCAGTCAAGTGCGCCGTGTCGCGCCATGTGAGGTCGCCCAATCTGGCACGTTGGGGTCGGGTCGTTTCATTCGAGGGCGCCCGTATAAGTTTTGCTAACTTGTGACTGCCCAGGTGCCTTGTGCATGTTTTGGCGGCCCGTTTTCCATTTGATCCCTTGTGGCATTGTTCGTTCGGGCACGCCGTGTCGCGTCATGTGAGGTCGCTCGACCGGGCGCATTCCGGTTGGGCCGTTTCGTTAGAGGGCGCCCATATCAGTTTTGTTAATTTGCGACTACTCGGGTGCCTTGTGCATGTTTAGGCAGCCCATTTTCCATTTGCTCTGGCCTTGTGGCATCATTCGGTCAGGCACGCCATGTGAGGGAACCCAACCAAGCGTGTTCAGGTTGGACCATTTCGTTCGAGGGCACTCATATCAATTTTGCTAATTTGTGATAGCCCAGGAGCCTTGTGCATGTTTGGATGGCCCATTTTCCATTTAATGCCTTGTGGCATCATTTAGTTGGGCGTGTCGTGTCGCGCCGTGTGAGGTTGCCCGACCGGGTGTGTTGAGGTCTTGTCGGGACGCTTTGTTTGAGGGCGTTGGTATCAATTTTGCTAAGTTGTGACTGATCGGGTTCCTCTTACACGTTAGGGCAACTCGTTTTCCATTTTCTTCCTTGTGGCATCATTCGCTCGGGCGCTCCATGTCGCGCCATGTGAGGTCGCCCGACCAAGCGCATTCAGGCAGGTCATGTCGTTTCGTTCGAGGGTGCCCGTATCAATTTTGCTAAGTTGTGACCGCCCGGGTGCCTTGTGCACGTTCAAGAAGCCTATTTTCCATTGTATCACTTGTGGCATCATTCAGTTGGGTGCACCATGTCACGCCATGTGAGGGCGCCCGACCAAGCGCGTTTGAGTCACGCTATTTTGTTTGAGGGCACTCGTATCAGTTTTGTTAATTTGTGACCGTCTGGGTGCCTTATGCATGTTTGGGCAGCCCTTTTTCCGTTTTCTCCCTTGTGGCATCGTTCGGTCGTTCAAAAATCTCTTTTAGGTCAAGTCAGGTCGTGTCATGTGAGGCTGCCCAAGGAAACGCATTCGTACGGGTCAGGTCGAGTCGTGTACTGATGGTGCTCAAGGAAATGTGTTTGGGCGGGTTGGGTTGGGTATAGTCGAGTCTTTTTGTGTGAGGACGCATAAGGAAACACATTTGTATGAGTTGGATCGAGTAGTGTGATGGCACCCAATTAGCTGGAAACAACTTCGGGTTATAAGGTTAGGTCGGTTTGTGTCGTATTGTAAGGGTTCCCAAGGAAACACGTGGTTCAGGCAAGTTAGGTCAGGTGATCTGGTCGAGTCAGGTCATGCTATGTTAGGCTACCCAAGGAAATGCGTTCGGGAGTGTCAAGTTGGGTTTGGTCAAGTCGTGTCATGTGAGGCCACCCAAGGAAATGTGTTCATATGGGTTCGGTGGAGTTGGTTCTGGTCGTGTCGTGTCATGTGTGGCTACCCAAGGAAACAAATTCATACGAGTCGAGTCGAGTCATGTGATGGTGGTCAACAAAACGCGTTTAGGTGGGTCGATTTGGGTATGGTCGGGTCTTGTCGACGTGTGAGGCGCCCCAAGGAAACACGTTCGTACGAGTCAGGCCAAGTCGTGTACTGATGGCACTCAAGTAAAGGCATTTGGGTGGGTAGGATTGGGTCTGGTCAGGTCTTGTCATGTGAGGCCGCCCAAGGAAACACGTTCATACGGGTCCAGTCGAGTCATGTGATGGTGCTCAAGGAAACACGTTTAGGCAGATCGGGTTGGGTTTTTTCGGGTCTTGTCGTGTGAGGCCGCCAAAGGAAACACATTTGTAGTATGGGTCGGGTCAAGTCATGTGATTGTGCCCAATTAGCTCGAAATAATTTTGAGTTGGGTCAGGTCAATTCGTGCCGTATTGTAAGGGTGCCCAGGAAAGCATGTTTGGGAAAGTCGAGTTGGGTCAGGTCGGGTTAGGTTGTGCTATGTGAGGCCGCTAAAGGAAATGCATTCGGGTGTATCCAGTTGGGTCTAGTCAAGTCAAGTCGTGTGAGGCAACCCAAGGAAGCACGTTCGTATGGGTCAGGTCGAGTTAGGTCTGGTCGAGTCATGTCGTGTGAGGTCACCGAAGGAAACATGTTCATACGGGTCAGGTAGAGTCGTGTGATGGTGCCCAATTAGCTAGAAACGTGTTTGGGTTAGGTCATGATGTCGGTTCGTGTCGTATTGTAAGGGTGCCCAAGGAAACACATGGTTCGGGTGGGTTAGGTTGGGTCATGCAGGTCAAATCGTGTGAGGGATGTCGTATAAAAAATGCTAAGTTGTGACCACCCATGTACCTTGTGCACGTTCATGCGACCCATTTGTCATTTTCTCCCTCATGCCTTCAACATTCAGGTGGGTCTGGTCAGGTTGGGTCGTGTGATGTTGCCCAACGAAATGCATTCAGGTCGGGTCAGGTCAGGTCGTGTTGTACCGTGAGGGCGCCCAAGGAAACATGTTCAAGAGGGTCAGGTCAGGTTGGGTCATGTGAGGGTACCCAAGATGGAACATGTCCGAACAAGTTGGGTCGTGTCATGAGGGTTCCTAGGGGAATTATTTGTTCAGGTGGGTCAGGCCGAGTCTTGTGATGCCGCCCAGGGAAACGTGTTTGGGTCGAGTCAAGTCGGGTCATGCCATATTTTGAGGGCACCCAAGGAAACACGTCAGGTGGGTCGGGTCAAGACTAGTAGGTAGTTGGTAGGGTTCCCCTATTTCCCATCTCCATATAGAGTAATTTGGTCACATATTCTTTCTTCAATGATATTGGTTCCTCACTCTTTAGTCCTATCTCTTGTCTGTCTTCTCTCTCCCTTTCTCTCCTTATACCTCCCTCTCTCTTCCCCAATCTCCCTCTCTCTCTCTCTCTCTCTACCCTTCAATCCTCTCACTATATCCCTCCCTATATCCTTCTTTCTGCCCCCCTTCCATCTTTATATCACTATCTCCCTCTCTTACCCTTCTCTACCTCTCTCACTCCTCTCCCTCTCTCTTTCTCTCTCCATTCCTTCTCTCCCCTCTCCTTCAGTTTATCTCCATCTCTCTCTTAATGCGACTCCCCTTTTCTCGCCACCTCTATCAATATATGTCTTTATTATTCCTTCTCATATATATCTAGAGTTAATATATATGATGACATATTGGGAACTATGTTTGGGTTAATTTTGCCTTGTTGGCAAGGTTAAAATGGTTAATCTTCGATAGACAAAATGTAGATCAAATATTTCATCAAATAGAGGGAACCATACCCTATCTTCTAGGCTATGCCTATGAGTCGCTTGGCCTCTTCTTGCTCTCACATGAATGTACTCTTGCTTGACTAGTACAGAAGAAGGTTTCACATTATCAACTATTTGTTTGGGACAAATTTTAGTTGTTTCAACAGTGCTACATTCTTCAAGCTTATCCTTTAAAACTTCTTAGTCTTTTGTACTCTCTTCAACTTTGTAGTGGTTTCCATTACTCTTAGTCACATACGTTTCCTTTGTTAGTTAAGGGACAAGGTCGACAACATTACGATGTTTTTGCAATAAACAAGGGTATTTCCAGGACATAGTCAGGTAGAGCAAGAGTATAAGAGCCAAATTTCTCATGAATATGGGACACTTGAACTTAAGATTTTCTGGAGTAGTAATGAGGTGCAGTCTGGTTATTAAGACTTCATCAGATCACCATTCTCCGGACTTAAATTTTGTGACAACATTGTGGCTAAGTTTGAAATTGGAGATTGAACATACATTTGGTTTGATTGCAATAAACATTTTCATCAATAAATGTAAATCAATGGCTAACCAATACTATAAATTAATAAATAAAGAAGACATGGAAACAAGAAACAATACTTAAAAAATTGTTACATTAAGATGCAAAGAATCAGCAACTAGTGTGCACAAACAGAGACCAATGAAACTATCATCTTCACCCCTAACCCCTTAAACACTAATTCCCAGCCCATAACCCATTTAACACCCTAAACCTATAAAACCCTAACCCATTTAACCCCTAAACCATAAACCTCTAAACCCTTAACCCCTAACCCCTTAAACCCCTAGTAAACCCCTAACCCATTTAACCCCATAAACTCTAAACCTATAAACCCTTAACCCCTAACCCCTTAAACCCTAAACCATTAAACCCTTAACCCTAACCCTTTAAACCCTAATTATAGACCCCTAACCCATATAGCCCCCTAAAACCTAACCCCATTAGACCCTAAAATCCTTAACTGCTAAATCCCCTAACCCCCTAAACCCCTAACCCATTTAACCCCCTATACCCTAAACCTATAACCCCTTAACCCCCTAAACCCTAAACCTATAACCCCTTAATGGTGGTGTATTCATACTCCTTCTGAATAACCAATAAAGGGTCAAGAAAATTGACCAATATGTTGTCAAGTTTTATCCTATCCATCTTTGGGGTAAGTTGCTTTTCGGCTAACTCCACTACTTTTGATATCAATTTTGCCAATTTCTTCCTTCTCTCATATGATACCTTAGATTTTTCCTTTCTCTTCCCTTCTAATTCCGTAATAGTGTCATAGTGATTCCAGCCAACTTCTTTGGAAAGCCTTCTTAGTAGACAATATTTGTGACCTGGCACCTAAATCCCCTAACCCCTAACCCCCAATCCCTAAACCCTTAACCGCTAAATCATTATGATCTCCCTAACCCCAATCTGTAATCCCTTAACCACTACTAAATCATTACTCCCCTAACCCCTAAATGTACCTAGATCCCCTAACCCCTAAGCCCTCAATCCCTAACCCCTTAACCTGCACTAACTCATCATTCTAGTCCTAACCCCTAACCTCTAAACCCTAAACGTCTAACCCCTGATCTCCTATTCATCGAACCCCTAAGCCCTTAAAAAATATGCCATGAAAGCCCTCCAAAAATTCTTAAATGATGGGAATTCCTATTCAGTATGTGTGAAGCTAGTCATGGAATGTGACAAGTCATCCAAGATACATCCAAATATTTGATTTGTGCCTTGGGGAATGTGAAATAACGGGTAAGATAAATCACTGGTGAGAAAATAATTGGCTCGAATCTATGTGGGAAAAATTCCAGTCAATATAAGCGATGCTGTGGCCTAGGTTGGATGTGATCGCTAGGTGATTTTGACGGCTTAAAAGCCCTTGGTTCATGGCTACTCAAATCACATGTTAGGCATGCAACTCATCTCAAAACTAACATTACCTAAAAAAATAAAAGTAATGGATTAATGCAAAACTTATTTATTTCCTGGGCATATGTCTAGGTATGTTGACATAAATTATTTACTTATTCATTAGGAATAACATATAATGGTTCAATACATGGAATATTAGAACTTTAAATATGGATATTTGTATTTTCAAAAGTTTGCATAGGATTAGAATATGCACTAAAACATTGGTGTGACATATCATTATGTATATTATTATTATCATTCATACAATACAACCCTTCTAGAGCCAAAATCATTGACATGGTTGAATGACCATAGGAAATGAGTGCATGTTCTCCCCAATGAAAGTTCCCATTTTATGTATGGAACATACAAATAACCTACATACTTTAGACAATAAATTTCTACTTAACTTTTCATTTTTGTGTACAATTTAGTATTTATTAGATATAATCTTATAAATAAAATACAATGGAGAAAATTAAAACCCCTTAGCATTTTTCTTCACAAGGTTGTTTGATTAGAACATTGTTCCTAATCGAGAAACTAGGATATGATTTTTTTTCTTAAAGGTCTAATTTAAAAAGTAGATTGATTTTAGAATTAATACTATGTGAAACGAAATTTTAGATTTTATACCTTTTCAATTTTTTTTTCCCACTCCGCTTGTTCCACCTATTCAAATTTTCTTAATGGACCTATTCAATTTTTTTTCCCTGCTCCTCTTGTTCGACCTTTATGCCTTCTTTCCCATGATTCCGTTCTTCCCTATGATGCTTGCTTTTTTCCTAATTCTTGTAGAAGCATGGATGCTCTGAAACCCTAAAGCGGCCACAGTCCATTAACGGCTCGAAAGCCATAGTAGCTGGTGTAGATATTTCGAGTTTTACAGATGTTGAGAAATATGTGGGAGATCTGAAGAGAAATCGATCATGGAAGAGTTCTCTCTTCTTCTGGAAGAATCAGATTGGTATTTCCCTTGTTTTACCCCATTAAAATTCGCTATTTTTTCTTCTACGTTATCTTAAGTGTCAGTCTACAAATTTGCAAATCTAGGGTAAAAATTATTTCACCCAATGGAGGCTTGGTAAGATAATGTATTTCACCTATACTTGGGATTCCTATTTTCAATGGATTCAAGAGCTACACAAACCAGGATCCCAGACTATACCCCTGAAAATAATAAGAATTGGCCCACTAGTTTCTCTAATCCTTTGCCACGCTAAGGGCTCCTCCCATACACTGGAGGAATAACTCAGAGCTTTGATAGGTCCATGGGAAGACATGGAGTCGTTATCACCCACAATTTCACCATGTTTCCTTTTTTTTTTGTTATGCCAAAGTTTTCCTCGATAATTTTCATCTGGAAGTTTCGTGACCCTCCCGCTACCATGTTTTATCGTTACCCTTGCCACGTGGGGAGTTATTGTGTCTATCCTCTCTTTTACCCTTCTTATTTCTCACATCCAGTAGCAATTAAGTGTCATTATTGATCAACTCCTCTAGGGGGACCAAGTCATAGGGGATATTATCTAGAGGTCATCCTGAAGAAAATTCTTGATTATGCTCTGATATTCCCCAATTTTCTAACCAATCCGCCACTTTGTCACCCCTCTTCATGGTGTGAGTAACTATCAAATATGGAAAGGGGAGTGGTGACTACCATATTATAATTATCTACATCTCTAAGTGCCAACTCTTGACCACCTTAAAAGCAAAATTTCCATTAAGTATCCTTTGAACAGCGTTAATCACCAACACCAAGTGTCCAGTGAGTTTTATCTTAGGTAACACTATCCTTCTATCTATTTGGAGGACATTCACAAGATTTGTGGTATTAGAATAATTTTTGGTTGTGGTTCCACAGGAGCTTGCAAAGTGGCCAACTGGGCAGCCTAGTGAGTCCCATAGGATACCTTCATATCCACCTAGACCTAGGTTTCCGTCATAAGCTCCCTCAAAATTGAGTTTTAAAAAACTCTCGGGCGGAGGTATGAACATCAATTTCAATTCCACCTTCCCTTGGGATATCTATGGAGCTTCGATGCCACCATGTATGGGGCAAGGTACAAGAGTGCAATAATCGGGGCTTCCTACCTATCAAATTTCTATTCCTCTTCGACCAACATTTCATACAAAATAGTCTCTTGGATGTCTGCCTTCGTGGATTTCCAAATCAGTTGGGATTTATGTCCTTAATCCTTAGAAATGGTTCTATTATGGCCCTTCCATATGTTCCACAGAAGGAATGATATAACTGGAACCCATGCTCAATTGATAACTGGATTTTTAAGCAATGAAATTCTCCATTGTTCTATGGTTTCTATAATATTTTTTCTCAAGTGATCTAGATGGATGAAAGTGATTTTTACCAATCCCCACTGGGTATCAACAATTAGGAAAGTTTTCAAAATATCCTCCATGTTTTCCTTCTTTTTTTTACATATAAGGCATATCGAGAGGCCAATATATCCCTTTCTGAGCACCTAATCCCATGTTAAAAGGAATCTCCTTCCTACTACGGAAAGAAAATTAAACACCTTTGGCCATAAGTTTTAGGGATGTATCTTTATCTAGATTGGGTCACTAGGGAGATTCAAATGATCTACTACAATTGAGTAGGATTCTGTTATTGAGAACATACCCTGCATATTATAGCCCCGCCAAATCATATCTAGCCACTGCAATATGATGCCGGAGCACTAGGCCCAGAAATTTGTTTGTATTTTATTAGACATAGGGTTCTTGTGTTTTTAAGGAAGTTGAGTTCACTAATGTGATTATTAATTTTTTTAAGTGATATTTTAGAAATTAATTAATTATTGAGAGGAGTTTGTAAATGTTCCCGAATGATTGGAGAACATAGGAGAAGTAGGATAGTTGAGATTCCATAGGGAATGAGAGATTTGAAAATTAATTGTAAATATTAAATTAGAATTGGTTTCATTATTTTAGGGGTTAGAGAGGATCCTTAGGGATAAAGAATAGATTTTAGGACTGAGAGTATTTTGAGGAATTTGTTGAGCAATTTAAGGATCTGAAACCAGAATTGGTTTTAGAATCAATTGTATAAATTGTAAACCTCAAGGCATATGTAAAAGGGGGTTAGGAGGACATAGATCTGGATTTTGTTTTATGGACAGAGAGATGAGGAAGGCCATTTGATTAGAATATCAGGCTAGAAATAAGAAGTCTTTTGTAATTTTTTTCACTATATGTATCTATGGAAGAATTTGTTTTCCAAACTATTGTATGCACTGATTTATTGAGTTTTAATGAAGGAAATGAATGAACAGATTACTTGAACTCGAATGACGAAATGAATGAGTTCAAGATATTGAGTGTAGTTTTAAAGGGTCAAATACTCATTTATAAATTGAATCCTATGTGGATTGTCTTTACCAAAGGTCTATCATTGATCACAGTATGGATCAATGCCTTTGAAAGAAATATGACCTTGAAATTTGATATCCAAACATAATTGCATAAAGGCAAGAAATCTGTTCTTATCATAGTATATACATGAAGGCTGACTTATGAGTTGAGGGTTCATATACAGGGATGTTATGAAACCCGTGAATTGATAAACAGTGGAGAGCGCACAAGAGTGAAGCCAAAAAGACTATTATATAGTGAAAGGATTGGATGGATAGAACATGGTTATGTTGAACCACAAACTGAATCGAGGAAGAAGATTTAATTATATTTGATGCTTGAAAATATAACAGAGAAGAGATCTATGTTTTCCACAATGAGAAGTGGAACCATGACATGGTGGCGCCGAGGAACAGTGAAGCAGTTTTAGAAACTACCAATGGTTTTATTGCACATCTTTTGGATGGGTTCCGGTATTTGTTGAATTCACATGATACACCCCAGTAAGCAACATGTGGCATGATAAAACCACCTATTTCACATGTGTTCAAAAAAGGTTATCAATTGGGTAAATTGGCACGCGATAATACGATGACCATTGGATCGGATAAAGATCGACAACAGATATTGTATCACAAATAGAGAAGCGATTTCGTTAAAAGAACTTAACTTTGCGATGAGGAGCCATGTGTCGACATAAGAATTCAGTGCACAACGCATTTGGTGAGAAGAGCTTTGAAGATGCAATGCAAAATTGCGATTGCTGATAATGCAATGCGATATTCGTCATCACATATCGCATCGGGCCAAAGAAGTGGAAGTGACGATATTGCGATGTGATTGCATATCGCAGTAGGTAAATGAATTTTGTGATTTGTGATAGGTCTTGAACTTAGTTGTAATGCGATTTTTAAGTGCAATAAATTTATAACCGTCGTATCAAATAGAGATAAAGGATGGAGATTGAAGTCAAATGGAGATTTGAGATATGTGCAAAGCCATGGTCAAAGAAAGGTATGGTAAGTTCATAATTGGTTATGTATAATTTCTATTATAAAATTATTATAGGAGAAATAAAGCAAAGAAAAAGGGATTAGACTAGAGTCAGAAATAAAGAGTATTCATGCACACAGAGAATAAATTGAATTAACGATTATGAATAAATTTTATAAGGTTTCGTTCATAATTTTATAAAGGTTCAAACTTTGAATAATCTAAAGAAATGTTTTCTCTTGGAGTTTATTATAAGAGTATGAAACCTTAATGTAGAGAGTATTTTCCTAAGTATGGAAAGTAAATTTATGGGCATGAATGAAAGACAAATATCTTTATATGTGAAATTGTGGGTAAATGCAGCTTTGGCTGCGTCACAATATAGGGATGTGAGATTCCTTTAATGTACTTGTGAAGGGTGCCCTGTTTTGAATGGTCTTTGACTGTTTCCAATTAATTTTCATTTTCCATATTCTCCATTCAGCTTGAGGGATCATATCATTCCAATAGTCTTCTACCTTTCTATCTCTTTGAGATCCAAATCAGGCTCTAAACGTGTCTAGATGAGGTTTCCTTTTTAGTTTCAGTGACTACTATCATGAGTCTTCCCAAAAGGATGTTGAGGCCCCACGATGAATTTCCCAAAAGAAGTGGGCGTTTACAATGTCGTTGTTTTGATAGGTTAGGTTCCATAATGCATAGTCAGGGGATATTTTCCATATCTAGTCATCTCGACTAAATTGTGGCCTCAACCACACTTTTTACCCCATATTTGAAGATAAGTTAAGCGTTGTCTTGAGAAAATGGGCCTCTTTGCAGACTAGCATTTTAAAACATCAGAATATTATGAATGGCAATGTGATAACTGCAACTGTCATCAAAGTTTAGCTAGATATATAGGGGTGATTTTTAAATTCCAAGCCTGCCTTTTGATATGAATTTTAAATTGGCATGGGCAATCAAGTCAATTCATATTGCAGCCATCCATTTTTTATCTGCATAAAGTGAGCCTTTCTGTACCTTCTTGTCTTATGCATTTAAAATGTCTTATTGCATCCCAGTTCTTGGGTTCTAATCACATTTCAAAATGGTGTTTCAACCTTTCCATCTTTCAATGTGTCATATGTGGGCTTATTTGTTAGTGAAAATAAGTTATATTTTTATTTACCAAAGATATGTCGTAGCTGAGAACCCCTACTTTGTCTGCTTTGAGTAACCAAAAAATCATGATTATGCACTGCCAAAGAGGCATACCATTGTCAAATGCCATCCTTGAGAAGGCAAAATGGACATATAAGAAATTTGAATAGATCGGCTTTGAAGGAATATTTATCTATATCTATATATCTATAAATAATATAATTAACATTGGGAAACAACTATTAGGAACATAGATGAAATAATTTTTAATCATCAATTAATTAGTGAGGGCCTTGAAAAGATTCAATCTGCAATAATTAGGAAATAATAGGGAAAAATATGCCAATCTTGGCACGCCAGTAATGTTAAAATAAATAATTAATATTATTTCGAAAAAATAATTTTTTTAATTGCACTAGGATTGATTTCATTAATTTGAGATTATTTCATATATGGTTTGTAACATTTAAACCAATTTCTTGTGACTATCCCCATGGAAACTCATAATTGCTACATTGGTCAAAACAGTCTCAAGATCTGACAATATTTTACATGGTTTTGAATGCAGATATATTTTGGAAAGTTTCAAATGAGTGGGAGAATGTTGACATTGGTGTTTTTTTATGTGGTCCTGAAATTTTAGAGACAAGCGTAACAAAGTAATGCAGGTCATACAACTTAAGTAACTTGAGAAACTCGAGAAATAGAGATGTGTTTCATTTCAACGGTCATAGCTTTGATCTGTAATGAACTAATTATAGAGATATCACTATGAAATAATGGATCATTGTATTATGTTTACATAGGTTTCATATGCAATTCTATAGCTGCCTTGCTATTATTTTTTCCTATTTCATGAATTCACATGATTATGTAAGGATCACTAAGGCCAAAATTGCCTCACGGGACCTATACAAGTTAAAATCTATATGATGTAATTATTGATATGTAAATTAATATCTTTTCATATGAATTTTATAACTTTCCCAAAGGTTATTTGACAGTCTGCAATAAATTACACAGAAAATGACCCTAATGATTTATTAATCTATTTCTGTAATATTAATCTATTTCGGTTATAATATATTGGGATTTTAATCTTTAGGAAAGCCCAGCAGAAGAAAAAATGTATGTGGCATTGTCTCCAAATGGTATCCTTCACTACAAGAAAAAATGACATTGGTGAGGGGCGAAAATGGTCACCATAAGCTAATTGGTGAGGGTCAAAAGAGCCTTTGTCACCAAAAACTAAATGTCACCAAAGGTGGCATCGCCGAAAGTATAGGTGTTGTGGTGAAATTCAAGGTCCGTCACCAATAATGACTTACAGTGACGAATAATGACCGTCACCATTTCATATGAGAAATGGTGAAGGACAATAACTTCCGTCACCAAAAAACTGAACGTCACCAAAGGTGGCGTCACCGAAAGTATAGGTGTTGTGGTGACATTCAAGGTCTGTCACCAATAATGATTTATAGTGACGGATAGTGATCGTCACCATTTCATATGAGCAATGGTGATGGAAAATAGCATCTGTCACCAAAAAACTAAACGTCACTAAAGGTGGTGTCGCCGAAAGTATGTGTTGTGGTGACATTCAAGGTCCATCACGAATATTGATTATAATGACGGATAGTGACCGTCACCATTTAATATGAACAACAACAATTTTTTGTGATGGAAATTTCATGGCCGTCGCTATTGGTGCATATATATGGCGACGTTCATTGACCGTCACCATAAACTCATTAGTGACATCAAGTTCCATCACAAATAATGACTATAATGACAAACAGTAACCCTCACCATTTCATATCAACAACAACGATTTATGGCGACGGACATTTAATGGTCGTCACTATTTATGTGTATATATGGTGGCGTTCATTGAACGTTACCATTTCATATTTTGGTGAGGGTCGAAAAATGTCACCATAAGCTCATTGGTGATGTTTAAAAGAGTATCCATCATCAAAAACTGATCTTCGTCATTCCCTATATATGAATATCAGGGCACGATGGAATCAAACCACCAACTTCCTTCTTGTAAAGTAGGTGCTCTTCCATTGAGCTAGCACCCTTTAAAGAATTAGACTTTAAACTAGCAATTTCCCCTAAAGGTGAAAAGATACACCAAAGGAATAAGAACCAGGAAAACTGAAAGAATTTAGTGTCCTTGCTCCTATTTTTATTCTACGACACTCTACAAAGTATGATCTTGATCTATGATGTATTTGTGCCGAGTGGTTCTAATTTAATATTAAATTTTATATTCAGATAAAATGAATGAATAAATCAGAGGCCTTATGGGCTAGTTTTTAATCCTTACACCAAAATATCTTAATATTCAAGTCTATGGAATAAATCGTTCAAATTTCAAACTAAAGTAGATTTTAAATGGAAAGCCTAAAACCAGCTAAGTATTTTACAAGTTAACATTTTGGATATAACCTCTGCTCAATTTATATGACAATTTATGTCATAACCTTGAAACTAGTTTCTTTGCTAAAAGACTTTCTTAAGTAAAAAATGACAAAGAAAGATAGTCATGGCAAGAAAAATTCTCTTGTTTTTTCTAATGAGGGTACATTTAACTTGATAAAGGTTGTATGAGAGTATCAAACCATAAACATTTTCACTAAAACATGGAAATGACAAATTATTGTTACGCAACAAAAGTTTAGTTGAATATATGAAAAGCATCGAGCTAAATGATATAATTAAACTAAAAGTAACTGTAAAAAAATGAAATTTCCATCATATACCATCTGGTTCGGTTAGTTCTTTAGAAAGAGAAAGTGCAATTGCATGATCCAGCTCCTCATCTTGATTATGTAATGGACCATCCTGAACAAAAATGTCCACATACAACAATCAATGTTATTGTATTGGTAATACTTTTGATATAATCTATCAAAGCATGTACTATGTAGGAGAATTACTGGAAAGCACAACTAGAAATTTGAATCACAACATAACAATATAAAACAACATGCAAGAGGAAAGGAACAACTCCACAATTTGAGAAATATGAACAATCCATGAACTTGTTCTTATATATTGATATAGATAATGAAATAGAAATCTAGATTTACGAAATTCAAGTATCACACAACAATGTCTTGAACAAATCTCAATATGTAAAATAGTACTTTTTGCATTTGGGTTTACCTTGCAGAACCTCAAGAAAAAGTTTCCACAGAAACAGCCAATAAACATAACATGGACCTCAAGAGCAATTGTGTAGGGGATAAACTATGAAGGTAAAGCACTAGAGAAGTATTCAAAGCAAATGATGAAAAGCGTATCTAGAAAGAACTAAGAACCCTTTGAAGTAAACCACACATTTATCATCATGACTAGTACACTTGCAAAAGAAGATCAAAATAATTTACAAACTATTCCACCAAAAAGCAGTGAATTTTTCCACTAAAATACAGTTTCAAATTAATCAACTTTGTTAATGCTAACTGATAGAAGATTGAAGTTTAAAAGACAATACACTTTGATGAATTAGGGATTACCGTGGCATTAGAGGGCACATGCCAAATTACATTATCATCTCCAAATTCACCCCTATGTAGTGTCCATCTGACACTTTGTGACTTGAACCTTTAAAAGGCTTGCTCAACCACTTCATCATTCGAGATTTATTGTGAGTACGATGGTACAATGTGACCTGCATGTCCCAAATAACATGAGCCAACAATGAAAACCATAATTAAATTATTAATGCCTTACTAATTTAATCCTTGAAAAGACGAAAAACATGAATCCAAGAAAGAAAATGATAAGGTTCTCGTTAACCAACTATTATATTTATTATTTACAGATATGTCAGAATTGTTGATTTGCTGTTTTAGAATTTAAAGCATTTTACTTATTCTCTAAAACATATGAAAAGACACTAAAATTACCAAGGTCATATTTCAACATAAATCTTGCAGAAAATCAAATTGCAACTATGAAGATATTATTACAAAAATCTTGCAGAAAATCAGGCTGCAATTATGAAGATATTATTACAAAAATCTTACAGAAAATCAGATTGCAACTATGAAGATTTATTACAAAAATCTTGCAGAAAATCAAATTGCAACTATGAAGATATTGTTGTAAATTTTAAAAATTATAGTAATAAAATCCATCTTCAACATGACTTAACATTTTATATCATATTAGATAAATTTTGAGTCAGGGAACAAGTACAAGGTTTGGAGTTAAAATATTTGCGTCAAGGACAAGGAGATACCATATAGAACTTTCTGAGTTGAGGTTTATCACTAGAGAACATAGTCTTGAGTCTTAAACCAGTACTTAATCAGGGAATTCTGGAAATAAATGGGTACAAAATGTGAATTCATCCCTCATGAGTCATCGCAACCCGCAGACAACTCCTGAGGCTTTACAACCACTGCAGCTGCACCCATCACACTACGTTTTTAGGTTGAATTGTCCACACCTAAGGCTTTGCAAGTTGCATCCACTGTAGCTGCACCCATCACACCACCATTTTAGGTTGAATTGTCCACATGTCCTAATCCACAGAAGATGTAGTTGAATAGTCTGTTGTGTTGAATTGCACAACATAAGTTCTTGTGTGTGATGAGTGCACCAGATATGTATCATGGGAGCCACAAAACCTGCAAACACAATTATCCATGAAGTCTAGAACGGGGAGGATGTAACTGGTAAGAACAAAGCTGGTACAAATGCTCCCTTGCAATGAAATTTCAGATGTGACTCCTCATGAACAGAGAGCCATTTTTATCAAAATATTCTAAGAGAAACAGGTTTTAAAGCTAAATGGATACAATTCATTAACCACCCTGCCATCCTACCGTGTCATAACACTTCACTAGGACATTTGGCCCAATTTCCGATGGCCACTTCGTCGCTATTCCGACACATAGTCGTCGCAAGAGCAACAGTTTGAGGCCGGACAAAACGTGGTTAGCCTTAGAGTCGCAATTCCGACACTTCAATAAAGTGTCGGAAGAGCGACACTTTTTCCGACGTTGCCAAACAACTGTCGCTCTTCCGATGTTAGCCAAATCGTCGGTCTACTGACGTTCCATAACTGTCGGTCTTCTACTAGCATCAATATTCTCAAGGGTTTGGCTGCATTCTAAACCATTCTGATGAAAGCCAAGAAAATCATGAATAGATCCCCCAATCCTGCATCTTGACTATTGGACTTAGTAGAATACCTGAAGAATGTAGTTTCGAAAACCGCAGATTGTTGAGACTGAAATTGCACTTGGAAGAAATTGCAATAGATCCCCCAATCCTACATCTTGACTATTGAACTTGATAGAATCCATGAAGAATGCAGCTTCGAAAACCACAGATTGTTGAGACTGAAATTGCACCCGGAAGAAATTGCATTAGATCCCCCAATCCTGCATCTTAACTATTGAACTTAGTAGAATCCTTGAAGAATGCAACTTAGAAAACTGCAGATTGTTGAGATTGAATTGGCACCCGGAAGAAATCGCAGTAAGGCAGTTGCAAGAACAAGACCCACAACAAAAACCCTAATCACTAAGCCAGCAGGAGATAACAGATTGTTGAAACTTGATTGCCTTGGGGACTGGAGTATCATTAGATCCATACATGATACAAAGTGTTAGCTGCATCTACAATGCTCTCTGCTGGCACTTACCTTAAGGTAGGCCTGAAGGGTGGGCTTAACAATCTCCTGCACATCTGCTATAAAATCCGGCAATGAGAAGAGCCTACACAAGAACATTAAATTTAAACATCATATCACAATACTGCTGTAAAACAAATAACTAATTTCTAGAATACGTCTGAAACAAACTAAACCATTATTAGCACAAACATCTTATGGGTCACGGCGATGTATTTCCTTATATGAAATTGCTGTGTCACTTTCACCAAAAATGGTCGCATTTAAACTGCATTTATAAAATTCAAATGGCTGTAAAATCCAAATAGATATCTTATGAGCCATGGACCTCAAAACAATATATATATATATATATATATATATATATATATATATATATATATATATATATATATATATATATATATATATATATATATATATATATATATATATATATATATATATATATATATATATATATATATATATATATATATATATATATATATATATATAAAGTAAATAACACAGCATCTCAGAACAAACAGCACTTACTCTTGAATCTTATGAACTACAGGACTATCACTGGTCTCCCATCTCTCTCTCATATCTTCTGCTAACTATGAAATAGACCACATAACTAGGTGAGTGTGATATGTAATACAAAACTTACAAAATAAATGTGTCTTCAAAGAAAAGCGCACATACATACCTCTTGTCCCTTTGCAACAGTTGGATGCTCACTAATCCCATTGACACGCTTAAACAGAGGGTGTCCACGAGCCTACAATCATATAAATAATATTGTGAACTCAGAAGGAAAGAAAGAAACATACCAGGCTTTAACATATCTGCTGTAGAAAACATGTGGAAACATTAAACAACAGCATATATATTATAAACAAATTAACAGATAACCTAAGCATATAAACAAATAAACCAACAACATGCTAGCTTTTCTTTCAATTGTTCCCACTTTTTCCCCCAGGGAGTCTGCTTTACAGCTACAGGAACAACGCTAGTTGCACTACTCCTCTCCATGTAGGCTGTGGCTGAGGCTGCATTCTGCATTCTTCGCCTTCTAGATGGTGTAGACGTAAGTTCTTCTTTTACAATATCATAGCACTTTTTGGTCACATCCATAATTTTGGTATCCTTCAAAGACTTCAATGCTGCTGCAGCAGACGAGGAAGCGGTTGCTATTCCCTTTCCAAACTTGCTAAATAGTGTTTCATCTGTTTGGGTAGATTCTTGTGAACTAGTTGAGCCAGCACCCTCAATTTTTTCAGCTCCTGGCACAGAATTATTGTCAGACTTGACATTATCACCTGCATTACTCCCAGCTTTTTCTGAAGACCCATCCGATCTGAGCTTGAGATTTTCACTTAACTCCTTTGCCTGCAAGGGAAGGATAAACAAACAATCAACATTTCTTATCTAATCCAATACATTTTTTATACCACCTTCTATGAAAAAAACATATCATATGTTTACCTGTTCAGTTGCATCTGATATTTTATCTTTCATTGCAGCAGATACATAGCCATGCAAAAACACTAAATTTAAGCTAGCAGCCAGATTGATTCATGAAGCATTGCTACTTAGACCATTAAAAAAGGCAACAACTTTTTTAACTAAACAATAAATTAACAGTGTCAGAAAAAGCCAGATTATGGCCACATGTCATTTGAGAGCAAAGCAAGATATTGATTGGACAATTTAAACAAATCAAATAAACAGAGAAGGTGGTCAAGAAGCAGACATGGATTGTAACTTGTAAGTAACAGACAACAGGAAGGAATGGTTGAGTTGTGACCATTTTAATTTTTTGTAACTACTGGAATTTTCAATAGTTTGTTATTTCCTCAGTTGCCATATTCATTGCCTTTGCTGAGGTCATCATTTACCCTTGCTGATTCACCATGGATTATATGTGTAAATTAATTTTTTCAATGCTGGATTAATTCGATCTGATTTTTTTTCCATATCATACCAACCTCAAGTTTGAAGTTGATAACTATGTGGTTGAACACCTGAAATAGGAGGGATAAATAAAAATTTGTGAGGTCCACAACACTTGGCATCGATGCAAGTAAACATTGTTTTACACTGCCAAATTAAAATTCCCAATTTCCCTCTTCTTATCCGCTCCCAAGCTCCTTGTGATTCCCACCCAAGCCTGTCATGTCAACCCGCTCTATTGCTACCAATCCATGGATAACATTAGCAAATCCACCACCAGTCCACCACTCTCGAGTCTCAAGCCATCAACAAACCAAGACCTTCATGTAAATAACTAAATATTTCCCTAATACCAGAAAATCTAGGTTGAATTTTTTAATTTCTAGCATTTTTAAAGATTTGCATTTTTTATGACAGATGTTTACTAGTGAATTGTTTCCACTCCAATTTTTTAATCCAATTTTTTTCAATAACAAACTCAATTCAAACTTGAGCTAACTTGATAATTATGTGTTTGAAGTTTGAACACCTACAAAATGATGGTAAATCTAGGATGAAGCTAAATACATAGCTACCTCCTTCACATGGATTTATAACAGGCTAGAAACAACCCTAGAAATTGAGAAGCTAAATACTAAAGTACCATGTTACCAAAGAAGATGTAAAATTTCTCTAGTTTATTTTTATGCCATACATTAACAAATGCTCGAATTAGTCCATGTGTCATTAAATCCTCCCCAATTTCGACTATTTAATGACACAATTAAAAAATAATGTAACAAAACTGATCAATACCGCGAGCCAGTGGAGCACTTCAATATAAGATTGGGCCATTGATGTTTGTCATCAAGATCAATGACAAAATCCATTTCCAAGCCAATGCATGCACAGAGATTAGATAGGCCAAAAAGAGACCACAAATTTTCGAAGTTGGTACACACAACATCTGCAATGCACATAGGCCATCTGCAAATTAAACTAGCATAGGTTTATATTAATCCTAGATCAAAAGAAAAAAACTGAGAAAACTTTTACCCTCACACCTAAGGACGATTTCAGCCATCATAATCACCAGTGAGTTTATGCAACATTAGAACAAAATCATTCTCTCAACTCTACCAAACCTTGGAAAGCTACCAGGCGAAAAAGTCAAGATGTGATCCCAAACAAACTAATTACATTGCTTCAAAGCTTATGATGGTTTTCTCCATCTCCTAAAAGTTTACATTTTCACTTAACAATAGCACAGAAATAAATCCTGAGTCTAGACGACATCACTACGAAGTTTGAACACTTCCAAACAACCTGAGAATAATCTATCCTAAACTCACCAAAAATGTCATAGTAAGTCATAAAGTATTTCAAAGTCCCAAGCGCCCTATTAGTCCAAACTTGACAACAAGTAATAAGATGCCATACAAAATCAAAGCTCGCTATCAAAGCTGGGGATCGAGAGATAATTCTCGAATAAATGCTGTCAAATTATACTTTAAAATATGGCCAAAAGGATGAAGAACTTCCTAAAATTATAACTAGAAGAAAGTTGAAACCATCTTGATGAAGGGAGTAAATACATCTTTGACAACTTGATAATTGTCTTCAAAGTCACTTCCTCTATGCCTTAGATTGCCCATTGTAAGCCCAAATAATGCAAGTGAAAGCCTTGTAGGACAAGTGATGTTTTGTAGTGTGGTGTCCTAGGCCTATTATGGTTGGTCATGCCTGGTCCACTTAAGACTCCACCCCAAGGAGGAGGCCCACCAAGCATAGCTACAAGGTCTGTTCACAGGTGTCAACAAATTAATGAAAAGCCCTCCTTGGGCATATTGGTATTGCTGCATATTATGTGTTTCATTTTTGTTCTCTGTATTCAGATTTGTGATAATTTTATATGAATGTGTAGCCATCTTTAGGGTTTAGAATCTCTGAGCCTAACCATTTGATTGTTGGACTATTTACAACCTGCAGTGTAGACCTTTGTGCTAACCCTTGTTGCAGAAAGACACCAACAAACTGGCAACTCCATTGAGGACCTGAATACTTCAGGTCCTGGGTTGTGATCTGTAAGGATTTCAAGCTTTCTTCCTCCGATCATTAATGTTGATTTTGTAGCTTTGTAAGGTCTTCCGCATAGGCTAGTGTCTTGCATGCAGGAGGAGAAGTCCTCTTTCGGTGGTTGTTTGAGAGGAACAACTAATAATATGATTTCTTTTCTAAGTCTAACTTAAGAGAGCACATTAATCAATTTAATTGATTAATGTTGGGTAATTAAGCAAATTTAAGTGACTTAAATCTAATCTCAGACATTGATCTAAGTGGGTTAGCATTTAATCCTAGCCATCTATCACTTTGGAGATTGAGGATTAGGGATTTTACTCAATTTGAAATTATAAAAGGAGCCTAGAGAAGAGGATAAGAAACAATCATTTGGAGAGATTCCAGCAGACTTGTATGAGTTCATTGCAGGCTTGAAAGGCTGAAGAAACAAGAAAAAGTGCTGCAGAGATTTACCAAGGTACAGGGACAGCAGTTTGTCACACATGGGACGGGGCCGAGAAAGTTCTAAAGTGTGGTACATGTGGGAGAGAGAAACTGCTGCTGCTGGGAAATTTCAGAAAATTTCCAGATTATTTTTTGTTGTAATTTTCGGCATTTTTGACAGCCAATTTCCTTGGTAAGGGAGCCCTTAATTTTTCTGAGAAGAATTTAATGAAGACATATCCAGAAAAATTTGGAGGGGAGATTTATTGTAATTTTTGTCGCTGTTTTGTGACCCATTTTCTGAATAATTCTGCTGCGCAATTTTTGAGTTAAAAGTACCAGAGTATTTCTGTTTTATAGTTTTCAAATTTTATTTTACAACAGAAAATTAATTTGCTAGCAAAATTATTTTATGGGAATAAAACAGCTATAAGAAACAAAAATCTGAACCTGGCACTTAGAAATTAGCAATCACTTCCATTTTTTATCATTTTTAGATCTTTTGGTACTTTTTTGCCTCTGCCAGATATTTTAGGTCACATGTCTCAGAGAAGCAACAAATGAAAAATCTGGAACAGAACCTGAAAAACCGAAGTCTTAGGCACCCAACACACTTTTTCGTTCGTTTTCTGACTCCCAACACACTAAAACGTTCAAAAACTGCCTTACCAAAATTTTCTAAAAATTTAAATTTTTTTTGTTTTTTCCTGTTGTCTATTTGTTGTAGGATTTAGGGCTTCATTTTCAGTTTTCACAGTAGGACCACTGCAAACCTAGATCATTTTAGCTCCTAAATCTCAGGAAAAAGAAAAATCCCCCTAGAGGGATTCTAGTACTTCTCCATCAGGCCAGATTTTAGGGGCTATATAGGGAGTTTGTTGCTGTACACTGGTAGAAACCCAGTAACTGTATTTTTCAGGTATGTTCAACTACTTCCTTAGCGTTTATGAGCTAAGAACATCTCATTTTGACTAGTATTGATCTCCTTCTTGATTAGCATTGGATCCCCCATTCGTGATAGGTCTATTAGAGGTCCATTAGTAGCCCAGAACCACTATTTTCTTGCTGTTATCTCTGCAGAAAGTTGGCTGTAGGTTAATGAATTAGATGCAATCATTATTCTTGGTTGTTCCCTACCCATTTCAGCCTACTTTTTACCCTATTTTTTAACTCTTTTTTTCTTGCATGAAACCCTCATAGGATAGGCAATTTCTTTTATTAATGGTGAATGCTTGTTACTATTCATTTACAACACTATATTTATTATTTTTCAATAGTTAATTACCTTTAATTTCAATGCAAAGAAATTTTATTTTCAATTGCAACAAAGTTCACTTGAAATCAAGTGCACACCACTAAGTTTACACTTGGTTCATGACCCAAAGTTGAGCCCTTAAAATCAATCTTAATCTAACACACATTGATTAAACCCACTTGGGCACCAAATCAATCTATTAGCTAGCTTATGGCCAGTGGGATGGGAATCCAAATAACACCCATTGGTCAATATACATCAATACAAAGAGGTTGATTTTAAGAGCTTAAAATCCTTCATCCAGTGGTTCCCCTTGAGGCTCTCAACTCTTGGTCAGAAATCTGATTCCAAAGTTGACACCAAGAAGTTGAGATTCTTTCACCCTAACTAGATGAAAGCAATCTTAGTGGCCCATATTGTAGGAAAAATAACCTATAGGTGACGATTGTGGGAAGTTACCAAACCTTGGACAAACATTTTCGGGTCTGCGGGATTTCATAACCTATTGACCGCAGGGGTATCCATCTCTGATACCTTCACTCGGCCTTATCGATCGTGATTACTCCGAACCTAGGCTGTTTGGAAGGCTATTTTAAAACATGGTCTGGGGCTTGTTTGAGTAGTAGTTAATCTGTTAGGTTAGAGTCTTTTTCTTTTATAGGACAAGGGTGCTTTAGTTAGATTCAGGCATTCCTTCAAACATTTTCATGAGCTCCTGTCTGCCTTTGGAAATCTCCTCTGCCCTAGCTGACATGGGGTATGGATATGAACATGCCGTGTCTGTAGATATGGGATAAGAACTTGATCCAGGACGCCATAGCGGAGGAGACGTACATGAGTGTTCATCTTCTTTATGCTGAATAGTCCATGAGAACAAACCTGAAGAACCCAATTCAGAATCCATCATGGATCAACCCAATTCATCTCTGCTCAAGCAATTTTTTTCTTATAGCTTGCCCTCAAACATTTGTTCTAAATAGCTTGTATTGGGTTTGATCTACCAAATCATCCCCTCCAAATTAGTGCCAACATATATCATGGGTTGATGGGAAATCAATCAGCCGCACAAAGTTAATGCCAATCCTCCCTGTCTTGCTTAGAAAGCAGAGTGGGTCCATAGCACAATCGCGATCTGACTGATTGTCTCTTGCTCCATTATTTTTGCACCTTAATGTCCCTGTCAATGTTGCTGGCACTTTACCTCTGTGAATTTACTCCAAATTTGACATGCTAAGCCCTCGATCATCTCTAGTCGCCCTTAGTGATTCGATCACCTGCATTGACATAAACCAAAAAGAATGCATAGAACATCAAGCAAAACCTATTCCACTGCAAAAATGAGACATCTTACAAGAAAATCAAAACTGATGAATATGACAGCTAGTCCACCTTGTAACGAAACATCTCTGCGCCTAGTGAAAATAAGGATGGCTTTACATATGTTTAAGGTTAACCTGCCCGCTGCTCCTTCCTTTGACTGGTTTTCATGAGAATCCTGGATCTTAAGCTTATAATGGTGGGTGCGAGTGTCCTGTCCTCCTATTAAACCATCATATATCATTCAACAACTAAATCCATGCATTTGCACCATTGTATCAGCTTATGAATTTGCATCAATGTACTGAATTAATATGACTTCAAATTTTGAAATTTTCCTGCAAGATAACATTTATCATTAAAAAAAATCTGATCAAACATGAAGTAATCTCATGAATCCTTCAGATTTATATTGCAATATCCATCTCAAATAGATAGATCCATAATCTTAAATATTCTTATAAAAATGAATCTAGTTTCTCAAAAATATTAAAGAAGCTCAAACCACATAACAGAATAAAAAACCAGTAATTCAGATGCAATAAAATAGTAATTTTCAATTAATTCAGCAAAAATGGTTCAACACTAACATAACTTCAAAAATTATTGAACTCTAATGCGGAGCTATAATAAAATATCTTTATTCAAATCGAAATAAGGCAAAAAAAATTAGAGAACCTTTGAGAAAACCATTAAAAAGTACATGCATCTCTGGTCAGAATTTGCAGTGCTCCTCGGGTTTTCACATTTGCAAATAGCAAAGTTGGATACCTAAATTATTCGAGCAAAAATATGTAGCTAGGAAGATTCATATATTGTTGGTCACCAGTCTGAATCGAATGGGAAATTGTGCCAAGATGAGATTTCAGTAAGAGGAGATTTAAAGGTGTGATTCCACATTTATAGCTAAAACCATTGGCGTCTGATTGATCATGTTAAGCCCAATATTTTTATTGTTGTTGATGATCATGGGCTCTTTCCAAAAACTAGCGCACAATGCATCATCCGATGAAGGAATTTTATCTGCCCATGTGTGCCATTCACTTTGATTTGGATCATATTGGGGGGAAATTCTACTAGCATCAATATTCTCAAGGGTTTGGCTTCATTCTAAACCATTCTGATGAAAGCCAAGAAAATCATGAATAGATCCCCCAATCCTGCATCTTGACTATTGGACTTAGTAGAATACCTAAAGAATGCAGTTTCGAAAACCACAGATTGTTGAGACTGAAATTGCACCCAAAAGAAATTGCAATAGATCCCCCAATCCTACATCTTGACTATTGAACTTAATAGAATCCACGAAGAATGCAGCTTCGAAAACCACATATTGTTGAGACTGAAATTTCACCCAGAATAAATTGCATTAGATCCCCCAATCCTGCATCTTAACTATTGAACTTAGTAGAATCCTTGAAGAATGAAACTTCAAAAACTGCAGATTTTTGAGACTGAACTGGCACTGGGAAGAAATTGCAATAAGGAAGTTGCAAGAACAAGACCCACAACAAAAACCCTAATCACTAAGCCGGCGAGAGATAACATAAACACATGTTTTGGGTGGGAGAAATGTTATTTTAACTGGAGGTCTAAAATTTAAAAGAAAAATGAATACTCTCGCCCTCCATTTTTCCAAACATCATTTTTAATATTATGCCTTCAAATATCATTTTAATATCATACCCATTTTTTTTCTTATGGATGTTGAGCGCACTCCGTGATTCTTTGTAATGCCAACAATTGATTTAAAAGGAAGCTTCAAAAATCAATTCAATTTCATTCTAATAAATTTATTTTAAAAACATTGATGGCGAACCACACAATGAGTGGTTCGAAAGGCATGTACCTTAAAAAATTTATGTGATTTATCCATAAGAGTTTTTAAAGAAATTAATTAATTAATTAAATAAATAAAATTGAGATAAAATAGTAAATTTAGGAGAGGTTTTTGCAACCCATGGTTTTGCTCATGGTATTCCACCTTGTCAACAGGGGGGAATTAACATGCTCTCGTTTGGAATGGCTAATCCCAACGGGTTTTAAGGATTATTATAAGGGTTAGGGGAATAATTAGTTAGTGGTTAAGGGATTAAGGATTAGGGGCTTAGGGCTTAGGGGAATAGGGGCTTAGGGGTTAGAGGTTTAGGGTTTAGAGGTTAGGGGAATAATGAGATAGTGGTTAAGGGGTTAGGGATTGGGGGCTTAGGGGTTAAGGGGTTAGGGATTGAGGGCTTAGAGGTTAGGGGATTTAGGAGCATTTATGGTTTAGGGGAATAATGAGTTAGTTATTAAATGGGTTTGGGGTTACAGAAATATTATGCATTTAGAGGTTAAGGGGTTAATATTATGCATTTAGAGGTTTATGGTTTAGGGGGTTAAATGGGTTAGGGGTTGGGAATTAGGGTTTAATGGGTTAGGGGTTAAGGGGTTATAGGTTTAGGGTTTAGGGGGTTAAATGGGTTAGGGGTTTAAGGGGTTAGGGAATTTAGCAGTTAAGGATTTTAGGGGTTAGAAGTTAGGGGCTAATGGGGTTAGGTTTTAGGGGGTTAGATGGGTTAGGGGTCGGGAATTAGGGTTTAAGGGGTTAGGGTTAAGGGTTTAAAGGTTTAGGGTTTAAGGGGTTAGGGGTTAAGGGTTTATAGGTTTAGGTTTTAGGGGGTTAAATGGGTTAGGGGTTTACTAGGGGTTTAGGGGGTTAAATGGGTTAGGGGTTAAGGGTTTAGAGGTTTATGGTTTAGGGGTTAAATGGGTCAGGGGTTTAGAGGTTTAGGGGGTTAAATGGGTTAGGGGTTGGGAATTTGTGTTTAAGGGGTTAGGGGTTAAGATGATAGTTTCATTGGTCTCTGTTTGTGCACAATAGTTGCTTATTCTTTGCGTCTCAATGTAACAATTTTGTAAGTATTGTTGCTTGTTTCCATGTCTTCTTTATTTATTAATTTATAGCATTTGTTAGCCATTGCTTTACATTTATTGATGAAAATGTCTATTGCAATCAAACCAAATGTATGTTCAATCTCCAGTTTCAAACTCAGCCACAGTGTTGTCACACAATTTAAGTTCAGAGAATGGCCATCTGTTGAAGTCTTAATAACCAGACTGCACCTCATGACTACTCCAGAAAATATTAAGTTCGAGTGTCCCACATTCATGAGAAATTTGGCTCTTATACTCTTGCTCCACCTGACTATGTCTTGGAAATACCCTTGTTTATTGCAAAAACATCCTAATGTTGTCGACCTTATCCCTTAATAGACCAAGGAAACATATGTGACTGAGAGGAATGGAAATCACTACAAAGTTGAAGAGAGTACAAAAGACTAAGATTGTTTAAAGGATAAGCTTGAAGAATGTAGCAGTGTTGAAACAAATAAAAGTTGTCCCAAACAAATAGTTGATAATGCAAAACCTTCTTTTGTACCAGTCAAGCAAGACTACATTCATGTGAGAGCAAGAAGAGGCCAAGCGACTGATAGGCATAGCCTGGAAGATAGGGTATGGTTCCCTCTTTTTGATGAAATATTTGATCTACATTTTTTCTATCAAAGATTAACCATTTTAACCTTTCCAACAAGGCGGAATTAACCCAATCGTAGGTCCCAATATGTCATGATATATATTAACTCTAGATATATATGAGAAGGAATAATAAAGACATAGATTGATAGAGGTGGCGAGACAAGGGGAGTCACAAGGGAGAGATGGAGATAAACTGGAGGAGAGGGGAGAGAAGGAATGGAGAGAGAGAGAGAGGGAGAGGAGTGAAAGAGGTAGAGAAGGGTAAGAGAGGGAGATAGTGACACAAAGATGGAAGGGGGGCATAAATAAGGATAGAGGGAGGGATATAGTGAGAGGATTGGAGGGTAGATAGAGAGAGAGAGAGAGTGAGGTAGGAGAGAAAGGGAGAGAGAATAAGGACAAGAGATAGGACTTAAGAGAGAGGAACCAGTATCATAGAAGAAAGAATATGTGACCAAATTACTCTATATGGAGATGGGAGATAGGGGCACCCTACCTACCTACTAAATGTCTAAACCAAATGTGGTGTAAACGTCTGTAATGGTGGTCGATTATACGAGGAGAGGATTTTATGAGGAGGCACTGGATTTTTAATGTGATATGCAAAAAACAAGTACCGAACCTAACCATTTCCAATGACCACACATATACAACAGTGTGAATACAAAGGGAGTGTGAATTGAGATTGCTAAGTACTACTCCTATAAAATAAAATAAAAGATCAATTAAGTAAAAAGTAGATATAAACTAAACTATACTAGAAATGATCTTTGTATTATAGTAGAATGAAATGGAAGAGATGAGTTGTGATGCAAAAATATGTAAATACTATTGAAAACAAGAGAATACCCTCAGAGAATTAAAAAATCCTAACAGCAAGACTGAACTTTAGTATCTGCCTATCAAAATTTTAGTTTTGTTCAAGCATAAATTGACGGATGTAAATTCAAGAGTGCAAACACAACATGTATAATGGATTAAAACAACAAATATTTTAGGCCCACTCTACACAAATATGCAATCTGAGAATTCAGGATAAGAAGAGAAGGCTCCAACAACAATTGCATAGAAGTCTTTATTACTCAAATAGAAGAATGTCACAATAAATTTTCATCTCACAAAAGCTCCTACTACAACCTACAAGATAACAATACTCACTCTTATTATCTATTTCTATGAATGTATAACTAGTGAGCCCATCCTTTTCATTTATAATTTAAGAGATGGTGTTGTTAGAAAACAGACTAATGATAGCATTAGTGGTGCATCTCCCTTGAGCATGAGCAACTCCCTCATAACATTCCCTTGTATGTAAGGCTTTTCTTTTAGAGTAGTGAATTATCATGGCAGATATAAATCCGCTCCTGAAGGTGCCTCATTCCATAAGTGTGCACTCATGAATGCACCTGAGATGATGGTGTTAATCTCCTCAACTAGTGTGCCATACTTGGTGGGTGTGACCCAACAACTAATTCGTCTATCCTCGAAGGTTTCGTTACAAGCTTCTAGCTGTATTTAAAAATATTTCTGACTGGTGTACCACAGTCTAGCTCTACAATCCTGGTGCTGCTCAACTTCTCAAGGCTGAGGAGAGACCAACTCAGACCAACTAGGTAGTCTAACACTCGTGAGAATTTTTTTTTCCCAATAACCGAAGGTTCTCCCGCAACTTGTCAAACTTCCCCTTTGTTAGGAGCTTTGTCAAACTATTAACCATATGCAACTTTGTTAGAATGTGGTCCAACACTACTAACTCCCTAATGAACTTGGAATATTAGGAAATTGTATTGAATATCAATGTGTTTGAAATGGTCATGACACATTGGATTTTCATAGAGCTTGATGTAACTTTGATTCTCACAAGAGCAATATTGGGCTTCAACAAATGATTGGTTGACTCTACAATCAAGTTGCAAATCTAGATAGCTTCATAATAAGTATATGAAACTGCCATACACTTTGCTTCAGTGGAACTGAATGCAATTGTTGCTTTCTTCTTGTTGATTTAATAAAAATGATTTATAAAATGATAATAATGATGTTTAAAATGAGCCTTATGATGGTCTATTTATACACATTGATTGTTCACGAGGTGTAGGGGTATGTTTATAACATCATTTCCCTTGAAATATTTGTCTTGAAAGCACAGTAATTAGAATTTTCTTTAGTTAAGCACATTTTTGTGGTGGAATGAAGTTTATCAGATATATATTTATACTCGGTAGAGGTTTGACTTTTTTTGTCCTTTCGAGTGTTGGTGAGGTTTATTTGTATTTTCTGCATCGTAGTCCAAAGTCTTTTGACCTGATTGTTTAACATGAAAGATTTATGCTTATTGGAAATATATTTTAAATACCTGCATGATCAAGAAACTATTATGGTTAATTAAATTACTAATTAGGTACTACAGAAAGAGGATGATGTTGAGAGGGCTTTCCTGGGTGACTATAGGAGCAACCCAGAGGTGGTCAGACAAAGCTCTTCTAAGTTACAAATCTGAAGATAAAAAATGGTGATGTATATGTGGTTGCTCCACCTGGGCTGTATGGAAAATCTTGGGAGAGAGTGTTTACCTTTCCGTGTCTTCACGAAAGTAGGTTTTCTGGTCACAAAATAAGATCACTACATGTAGGTGATGGTTCTGTAGTAAGTTCTTAGCCGTCTCTTCAGAATGACTAATAGAGAGGATTGGGTTTGAATACAGGATACAATTTGATGAATTTGGAGATTTAGAGTTAAAGAAAAAATTGTGGTGATGTTTGGATGGGTGCTTATTTGTAGGGTTTTCCATTTTTATAATTTTCTTTGTTGTTCTTTCTACCATGCTACCTAGTTGCTTTCCTATTTCCCTAGCATTTTAACTTTTTTTATGTTTATATCTCTATTGTTTCTTGCCCCATTTGAAATTTCATCCTTATTTTGTAGGTGTTTTCTTCAATATAGTGTGAATATTTTTCCATCACACAGCTTATGTGGGGTTTTTCTACACAAATAGCTTGTAAGGCCCATTCATCAAGGTATTTGATGAAATGAAATGATTATCGATGATTGCCAACTAACGGTACCTGCAGAGATTTACTCTAAAATTTTTATAGTTTTCCTGTGCCAACAATTATAAAACATTATAACCTCATGAATTAGACTCCTCTATTCTCTTAGCTGATTCTATAAGCACTTATTGTTGTTTTCAAAGATTTTACTCTCTAGTCCCATTGAGCTATTTCAGTTATTTGTGGACATTGATCTATTTTCATTTCATTTCTTCAATTTTTCTGACTATTATGCATTGCCTTTGGCCAGTGCCTTCTTTCTTACCTATGCCTTTTCTGCTTAAGCATTATAGCCAACCAAAGCAATAGGGGCAGCAGGAGTCATGCAGTCCAGCCAGAGCCTAGTAGGGGCAACGCAGAGGTAGTAGGAGCCATGCAGGGCTGACGCAGCCCTTGTGAGGGCAGCACAAGGGAAGTGTAAGCCCTTCAGGTGTGACGCAGGCCCCTTACTGAGTAGTGAAGAGGCCGACGCAGGCCAGTTAGTCTGACGTAGAGGGATCCATAGCAGCGTATTACTGCTATTTTTATTTCTTTGTTGGGTGAACCAATTTTGGTGCCCATGATTGTTGTACTTATATTCTGCATAATAATGAAAACCCTCCAGAGCTAGTTGCACCAATTTTCCCATGTTGGTTTTTTTTCGGGGATAGTTGTCTAGAAAATCTGTGCATTACTTTTTCTATGAGCATGTTATTCAGTATTTGATATGTATGTGTAGGTTGCTATTTGTATTTACTATTTACTTTGTTAAGTTATTGAATATTTCAGAAATTAACTTGTAACTTAATTCAAGTAGGAGAAGTAAATCAATATACTACAATAGGGTTTCTTAGATTAAGAAATTTTCACAATCCCTAGGTCTAGCCCCATTAGGTCACCTAGGCCAACAATTTCCTAGGAATCTAGCTAGAGGAAAACTTCTATCTCCTAGAGGTAGCTGCGTTGCCGGGTGCCCTCACTCTCCTCAGAACTTGGGCCAATTCTGATGGTGGAATCTCCGAATACCTCAAGCCCTAGCTCTAGGATCAATTTTTTCCTAGGTGTTCCCAAGGATAGAACCTAGTAGGATCAATTTGACCTATCGAAGTAAAAACACTTGTCTGATCCTTTCCCATCACCTTTTCTAGAATAGGAACATCATTGATTGCTAAATTCCATCCCGAACCTGGGCTGGGTCCACTTGGCCCCGTGTGGTCCCATTTAGTGTCAAAGGCCTTTCATCAAGGACCATTTGGGAATCCAAGTTCCCAAAGGATTTTAGGGATTGTGAACTTCCTTCATAAGTATTATTCTTCTCCCTCAACCCTTTAATCCCCCTCCTCTCTCCCTAGAAGATAATTCCCTTGCTTAAAAGGAAAGCAAGTCCCACTCTTTATTTTATCTTAGGGAAAGGGTTTCGAGGGTCACTTCCCACCTATTCATTGATGTATACTCTACAAGTGACTTCCTAAACTACCGGGACTCCACCCATCGGTGAAAGTCCGTGAAGAGCAAGGAGCCTTAGATGTGGTGACAATGGGCTAAGCCTCCATCGTTTCCCTTGTCCTAGCAGTTGCCCTCTTAGGAATCCCTTTTAGATCCACTAATAGTTTGAGTTGTAGCAAGTTATTCTCAATTCCATTTTTAAACAACTCTTTGGTATGCCCACTTTTTCCATACTACAGCTCCAAGATGAGAAGTCCAGGGCTATGGAGGCTTCCTTTCTTCTCACTGAATCAATCCTCTACAATATATTGAACTAGGGCTAGTTGTTTGGCCCACTTGACTGTTACTTTATTCCTTCAAATTCTGCACATCCTTAGGCCCTATACACCTGCCCTTCTACCAATTTTGTTCTCCTTCACCAAAACAAGAGTTAGGGCTCTTCATTGATAGTAACCTAACAACCCTCCAACTGTACTTGTCCTACGATCAATCTGCCCAACCACAGTCAATTCTTTTTACTGATATAGGGCCCACAATATTGTCTTCATCTAGGGCTCCTCAAATCTACCACCTAACAATGGTTTGAGTCCTCTCAAGATCACTTTTCTTGTGTATCGACAATTTGATCTTTGTTGTCCAATCTATGAACAAATATGAACTACTCCTCTTATCATACTTCTAAAAATTTGTAGATAACTGAACTAGGGTCACAAATCAGCCACTAACAATCCATTTACTAATTTTTTATAGGTTTATTCAGATATTTGTCTAAAAATCTATGGAAATTCCACCAAAATCTACTCCTCTGCATGTCAATCCATTCTTCATATGGCACATTTCTTCTGCATGTTCAATATTATGTTCAAGTTCCACCCTCCTTTGGATATGTTGTCTCCACACATACTGAATCTACAAACCATCTTCTAGATCTGCGGTCTTTATTGCAGAAATAAACCTTGCTCTAAGGGTCACAACCCATCTTCTTCTACGCAAATTTGTCATAGTCTTAAGGTCATACCTTATGAACTAAACATGCTAGGAAACTATCCTAACTAGGGCATTATACTTATGTACTTCTAATTGTTGTAGAACAAATCCTATCCACACATAGAAAAAACACAACTCTTGCCTCCATAAGAGACTTGACCTAGCTAATATGGATCCACAGGTTCTAGGCATTTCTTTGACTGAATCTTGACATGAACTTCAGATCTCAATGTTGACCCTCAAACTAGGGTTAACTCAGTCAATATTACGCCTACGTCGACTTATGTTATGGCTATAAATTACGGTGCAAGCCCTCCTCCATTTATGTTGGTCTTTATCACAGACCTTGCGGCCTACTGACCAACACAAGGCAAGATGGTATCAACCCTCTCTTCTATTTCATGTTGAAAATCTAACCAACGGGATTCAATCTGATCTTGTAATCATGTACTAAAAAAAGATACCGAATCCTTCCTACAATTTGTGGAAACAAAACACAATCACACAATCACATACAAGTAAGAGAACAAGTTATCAATCACACAACACAAGATGTATCTGGGGAAGCAACTACTCAAAACCCTCTATCTCTATTTTGTATTAATTCAAGGAATCATGAAACAACACAATGCTTAATCTTTCTTGATATTCTCCAGCACTCTGCCAATTGTCCCTAGCTGATCTAGGAAAAATAGGTCTAGTACTTAGCAGATTTTCAGCCTTCCTTCAGCGTGCCTTTATCACGCAATTCCTATGGAATTATCTCCATATTAATTAGGAAAATCAACCTTCCTTGATTGCGCAATCCATCATGGCATCCCAATAAATTTATAATTGCACATGGGAAATTTTCTATAAATACAACTGATAGTTATGTTCCTATGAACTATGTTACAATAAGGATCAAGGGTCTTTTTATTATTTAAAATAATATAAAACCCTAAACATCCAAAACCCTATCCCAAGGAGATGTAACACCAAGATTTTATGGGCCCCGTTGGGGTTAGTTGGGCAACCAACTTCCCGGGGTCGTAACTTGGTCATATGATCTTCATTTGACGCACATGATACGTTGTTAGAAAGATTTCTCCGAGGAATACAACTACTAATATGATTTCTATGAAATTTCCAAACCTTTCATGCCAAAAAAACATCGTTTGGGGCCTCAAAATGGCTTCAAAAGTTCAGGACCCGAAAAACTGACAAAAATAGTAAATTGTGCTATAATTAAGGAAACTGAGAAACTAAAAGAGACAATGGTGAGGGCCGAAGTGGAATAGGAGGGTGGCCACCAATATCCACCTCGATCACCTTAAATATAATTTATTGAGCTAACTCAATCATGATGACTTAGTTAATTGACACAATTTGTTATGAGATGAAATTACAATTTATTGTTCAATTTATTTAAGGGAAAAATAAATTAGACGCCTCACATTCCTCACTCTTAGTACATCAAAATTCCTCACCAGTGTGGGTGTATTTTTTTGTCCTTTCTAGTCGCCAATTTCACTATTTCTTGTTGCAAATTTCAACACTCCCTCTCAACAAGAAAGGAATTCAATCTATACCCATATGGTACCTTTGGAATGTTCTGCATGCTACACTTCTCGAGTGTTGTTTGCACCTGCAAATCCTGAAACTGAATAGCCTCTGAACAACTGAATCAATATAATGAATCTGTCATCAGAGTCTTCTGACTACTACTAGCTACTACACTTGTCTAGTACTGGATTCTCTGCACTGCTGCTGACATCTGCATCGTGCCCTTCGAACTATTGCTAAATCTATTTGTGCTCCAGTATTTGACATCTGTCACTCTGATTTTTGTCTTGCTGACATCTGAATACATCAATCTAACTGATCCTTCCTACTACTGTTTTACTGTGGGCTCCTCGTATCCAGGTTCGATCCATGAGACACACCATCTCAATGGACCTTGCCCAAATTTCTTATCTTGGGATTATGTCTACACATAAACCCACCTTACACCTCAAGGTATTGAGGCTCCCTCTTCCCATCTGGCTCGAAATTCCCCCCTCATGGAGGTCTCTACTTGATTGGATGCTTCCACTCGGTCTCCTCTCTGCTCCTCCAATTTTGGAAGCTACTCCACAACCTTCTGACACTGCTTCTCATGAGGATGCATTTTGAGAGGTAATTTATGCTCCCTCTAAACCACCAATTCTCTAACTTCTTCCTTTATCCTCAAATCTTTGCATGCATCTGGTACCTCAAGTGCATATAGGTTCTTGACTTGCACACAGTGTAATTTTCCTGAAGTTACAAAAAGTTTATAAAAAAGAGTTGATTTTAAATTGATGATATCTCCCTCACCCGAGCTCTGATTTGACCAATTTTTTTTTCCATTTGGGTATATTTTTGAAGGAATCCAAATATTCTATTTGTTTTCGAAAATTTTACACCAAAATATTCAGATATTCTCTACAAACTCGCTGCTCAAAAAATTCTTTCTCTGATACCATGTAGAAAATCCAACCAACGAGATTCAATCTGATCTTGTAATCTACTAAAACAAGATATTGAATCCTTCCTACAATTTACAGAAACAAAACACAATCACATAATCACATATAAGTAAGAGAAATAAATTATCAATCGCACAACAACATGATGTATTTTGGGAAAGAAACTAATCAAAACCCCTCTATCTCTATTGTGTATTAAGTCAAGGAATCATGAAACAATACAATGCTTAATCTCTCATGAGATTCACCAACACTCTGTCAATTGTCTCCCGTTGATCTAGGAAAACTCGGTCTAGTACTTAGCCAATTCTCATCCTTACTTCAGCCTACCTTGCTCATGCAATTCCTAGGGAATTAACTCCTTATTAATTAGGAAAATCAGTCTTCCTTGATTGCGCAATCCATCATGGCATCCCAATGACTTTATAATTTCACATGGGAAATTTTCTTTGAATACAATTGATAGTTATGTTCCCTTTAACCTCTGTCTCAACTAGGTATTCCTCGAAACTAACATGCATGCGGCTATTAATAGAGAATTATCAGTTATCTGATTGATCACTCATTATGAATTAATTATAATTTAATTCATTGGACCTCTCACTAGCTCATCAATTAGTTAGAACTAGTTAAACTGATTTTAACTCATTTAATTGAGTTAATTACACTTGCACCCCACTAATGCATCAACTTCAACTAGACCCCAAAAATATTATAATCCCTCTAGATGCCTCATATTAGACCCTCAACTTGAATTTCTTGAGCTAACTCGGTCATCATGACTTAATTAACTGACAAAATTTGTTATGAGATGAAATTACAATTCATTGTCCAATTTATTTAAGGGAAAAATAAATTATATGCCCCACATTCCTCACTCCTGCTGCATCAAAATTCCTCACCAGTGTGGGTGCATTTTTTTTGTCCTTTCTGGTTTCTAATCTCACTATTTCTTGTTGCAAATTTCAACATTTCAAAATTTGATGCAGCCTTCACACAAAGACACCATTGAAATCACATGCCCAAATTCTCATGAGAAATCTCTCTTAAGCTTGATCTTCTCCCATAAGAGAGCCAACAATATGCCATCCTACTTCCTAGCGCAAACTGACCATTAAGGTATGCAACATTCCTCTAAACCCTCACATGATGATATTGGTCTTGGAGGATGATCATGACCTCCCTTTAGAAACCCTTACTCGGCCCTCGTACTCGACCTAATTTAGGACTACATCTCTCTTCACCCCCTTGATGTGCTAGATAGTGGGAATACATGTCAAACATGCTAAGATGTGCCAAGTGATAAGGCATGCCAAGATGTGCAAGGGTGTTTCAATGCGTGTCAGGGACTGTCAAGACAACAAAAGGGAGAAAAAAGTTAAACTATAAGGAAATGAACACATAATAGGGTTAACAAGTCATCAATTTACCTTTTCCAAGAGGGGCATGCTAGGCACACTAACACTAGGCGGAAATAGGTGCCAAGTGCAAAGTCTTAGTGAATTCTAAGTGCCAAGTATTCCTTTTTTGCTTCTCATCTACTTTCCAACAATTGATCATCACAAATAAATTTAGTATTAAACCATGCTAAATCATACCAAGGAATCTCAACATATTCCATACATGCTAAAAATTTTGAAGTGCCAACACGTGCCAAGTGCAATATGTGTCAGAGACTAGTTTTATGCATGTTATGAAGTGGAAGGGAATGTTGAAAAGTGCTAAGGTATGCTAGAGAGTGATAATGCATGTTTATGAGTGTTAAGGAGTACTAGGAAAAAACATTAAGGGAGCACTAGGTCAAAATTCATGGAAGTTATAAATGAATACGAGGAACGTATACTACCAGAGACTAGTGTTACTGGTCAATGTTAGTTGTCATACTAAGGAGGGAGTGATAAGGTATGCTAAGCATTGGTAAGGCATACTAGGGAATATCAAGGTGTGTTAAGAATTCCCAAGTGTGCTTGGGAGTTCCAGAGTGTGCTAATTATATCTTGTGGCAATTAATAGTGCCAAGATATGGAAATACATGCTAGGTGCTAAGGATGTGGCGCAGGGTGCCAGGGTATGTCAATATGTGTCAAAGCAACAAAAGGAAGAACTAATAAGAGGGTTAATAAGTCAGGACCTTATCTTTTTGAAAAGGGGCATGCTAGGCACACTAATAATAGGTCCCAATACGTGGCAAGTGGCATTGTGTGCCAAGTGCTAATGTATGTCAATGCATTCAACCAAGGTGTTCCAGGGCATGCTAGGGACTATATGAAACATGCCAACACATGCTAGGAGTGTTCCATGTTGTGCTAGCGCATGCCACCATGTGCTTGGGAGTCAGTGTCATCAGAAGATGTTCTAGGTACAAAGATGTTCCAAGACATGTTGGGTGGTAAGAAATGTTAGTGTGTGCCAAAGCATTAATTTAAGGTGTGCCCATATTGTTGAGGATTGTTAGGTCTTTCTCATTAATAGAATTGTCAGAGCTCGATTATGTGTTAAATAATATATTTCCTACACACAATAGTAGAAATTTATCTAAATGGAATTTTCTAGATAATAAACTTAATAGATATAAATCATGTGTTGACTCATAGGAAATATCTATTCGACTAGTCATTACTTGAGGGAAATGATACATGCTTATTACTTCTCAAAAAAATGACTGACCCTAACCACTATGGCCTTGGAAATATTATAAAAAATGCTCCACGATAATGGTATTAAATCGTTATCTTTTGACAAAAAATATATTAACAGGCACATAACGTCATCAAAAACTCATTGGAATGATCAATGATGACAGACATTTTTTGATCGTCGCCAAAAGTAACAAAAAAAGCATTGGTGAGGGTCATTAAAAGTTCATCACTAGAAGTGTCACCAAAGACAGAATTAGTGATGGGCCTTTAACGACCCTCACCAAAAGTGAAATGTCTTTGGTGACGGACCATAAAGGACCATCACTATATACACTTACAATGATGGTTTTTAGTGATAAATGATGACGGACATTTTTTTACCGTCACCAAAGGTAACAAAAAGAGCATTGGTGAGGGTCATTAAAAGTTCGTCACTAGAAGTGTCACCAAAGAGAGAATTAGTAATAGGCCTTTAACAGCCCTCAGAAAAAGTGTCATTGAAAATGACTTTGGTAATGGACCATAAAGGACCATCACTATATACACTTACAGTGATGATTTTTTAATGACCGTCACCATATGTGACATTGGTGATGGACCTTAAAGGTCTGTCACAAGCATGACCCTCACCAATGTGATTTTTTCTTGTAGTGCTTTTTCAAAGGTGACATATTCAACATGATTTTCTGATAGGTGGAAAGTGACAAGGTGTATCTTGGGCTTATTGCTTGTTATCTAAAAAATTGTATGCATCTATGTTATAAAAAAATATTTTCTTTTATGCATGTTTCACTACAGAAGAATGATGAGGATCGATATTTTAGGGACTTCAATAAGAATGGAAAAAGGAAACTAGTCTTATTGACTTCTAAATAATTTTAGGCTATCCCCTGCAAAGCTTGTTTGACCAAGAGTGATCTTTCCATTGGTATTTTCCTCTCCTTTCCAAAGGCAGAAATAACGAAGCATATTTTTTAGGACTGTCATTTTTAGGTTCTTTCTAGGCAGAGGTGCAATCTCAGTTGGAAAAAATTCTTCAGGGGCATTTTCATTGGAGTGCATTATTGTTGGGAGATTCCTGATGTGTGATTTGGTATTTTCTAATTGGTATTTTGCATTGTTTGTGAGTTTCTACATTGTGTGTTCTCTGGGGACTCCACTGCAAATGTGTTAAAGGATGAGGTCAGTTCTTTGGTTGCTTTTTGTTGACGAGGTACATATGGAAATGCTGGTAAAATGATCATTATTGATTGAGGATGCCAAATTGTTAGGCCATGCATCTTATTCTGATTTTATTTTCCTTAAGGAAAAGGATATCAATTTCATTGTGTATGCCCTTACATTTTCATTTTTCTTTTTGCTGGTGAGTAAATAATTCTGTATATATAAGAAATATTTTTACAAAAGTTAGGATCAAGATAGAAATTTCCACTCGAAGGACACTCCTTTGGGCACACTCAGTGTCTTGATTTTTCTTTTTATATTTTCTGCTAGAGGTTAGTTGTTCTAATATGATAGTAATTTGAAGTCTTTTCATAATACTTTGTTACACATGACTTTCATTTTCTTCTTGCAAAATTTCTAGAAATGAATGGATATCTTGTGGACTGTTGTAAACAATTTTATTTCTATTACCATGCTTAAGAGAATTTAATGTTTGTCATTATTTTTCCATGCAAAATTTGATTACATGCATCTAGTTTTTGTTATGTATATGTATGAAATATTCTAAACATGTATTAGGAACCTTATTTTTCACTAGTCCGGATACCTCCATTTCCATTTTTATAGCCGGTGCATAAAGAATCACTGTGCAAAGGTTGAGTAGATGGATGTCAATCACAATGTCAATAAACATATACTATTTGATCTATTTGATTTGTGATGCAACCATTATGATTAATCATTTAAACATCAAATACTTCATTTTGACAATTAAATTAGGCACGGTTGATAGGATATCTTATCAATCAATGTAACACCCTACGATTGTTTGGATCAACTCAAACACCTTAAAAAATGATCAAGGAGTTTATTAGAGAATTATTAGTACAACTTAGTTATATTAAGAGGTAACCAGCGTAATAGTTGTACAAGTAAAGTATCCCAGTGCTAATGAATGGACTCCTTGCTATGGTGGAAGAGCTCAGTTGCTTGCTGGATGGAGTGTGTATACGGGCTATATGGTATGGCTGGTTGTTGGGCATAAGAAAGTGAGTTGCTTCCTATCATATTATAGTTCCAACTCAATAGTAATAGGTTTAGGAGGGAGATTCTACATTCGCGAATCAATCGTTGGAAATGGTGGCTGAGATGCTTATGAAACTGCAACTTCTACTTCTATTTCTCTCAGAATTGATCATACAAGCTATATAACAAGTTTTGATATGACAATACAAATGATATGGAAAAAGTAATGGGATTGCTACTATATTTGGTGTAAGGTGTAATAATGGAAGACCAATGTTTTTTTTTTTAAATATTTTTATCCAAGCGTTGGAAGACCGACGCCTTACATGTCAGACGAGCGACGTCTCTTTTTTAAATATTTTTATCCAAGCGTCAGAAGACCGACGCCTTAAACGTCGGAAGAGCGATGTTTCTTTTTTAAATATTTTTTACTTTTTCATCGGACAGGCGATGTTACATAAGCGTCAGAAGAGTGACATTTATTTTTATAAATATTTTTACTTTTTTCCTCGGAAAAGCGACGTTGTATAAGTGTCGGAAGAGCGATGTTCTAAACGTCGGACGACATATTGTCAGAATTGCGATAGTTGAAAAATGTCAAAAGAGTGACAGTTTGGACAATGTCGGAAGAGAGACGGCTTGTAAAACTTCGGAAGAGTGATGGCTTGGGAGACATCGGAAGAGCGACAGTTTGGAAACATTGGAAGAGTGACGGTTTGGAAAACGTCGGAAGAGTGACAGTTGTTTGGAAACGTCGTAAAAAGTGTTTCTCTTCCGACGCTTTATTGAAGCGTCGGAATTACGACGTAATGGCTAACCACATTTTTCCTGGCCTCAAACTATTGCTCTTGCGACGCTTATGTGTCGGAATAGAGACGAAGTGGCCATCAGAAATTGGGCCAAATATACTGGTGGTAGTTAGTTCCCTATTACTATTACTAGTATCCCAGTCGGGAAGGGAATTGAATAAATGTGATACTGGAAAGAACCACGCATGTGCGTATCCCACTATCATTAAAATAGTATTGTGGTCCATGTAGCAATGTAAATCGGCCATCAATTTCAATCATATCGTAAATTGATATTTTAATTATAATACTCATTTTGACCGTAGTTTTTTCATGGTTGACGAGAAGTGTAAAATGAATAAAAAATGGTATCTAAGATGGACGTCAATACTTTATTCCTTTCTATAAAGAGAGTGGAATTCTACATTGAACATGCTACCTAAGAACCTCATTAGCAGAATTATAGATTCAAGAGGCTACCTAAGAACCTGGTCATCTTATAGATCATGTTTTGGTTGTATTTATTTCATTGAGTGTTATACTATGTTATATTATTTTCTTGATCGAATTGTCACTACTCCGATTCCAATCTGAGTGTTGAAAAAAATAACAAAATATAGTTTTCCAGGTATAATATATAAAATTTTATTCACTACTCATCTAGCAAGAAATAAGAGAAATTAAATATTATTAAAAAGAGATTTAATATTTTTACTGTTTGATACCCCCATCAGGTGGCATGCAGAGGGTGATGGGAGACATGCAATGTCACGTGGCAGCGTGCACCACCCGGTCACTCAAGAATAAGGGTGGTAGCAGGACGGTGGGTGGTACGTTCACACAACAAACCATCATGAGTGCCGATGATTTTGCTGGAATCCAACTAACGCTGTCAGAACGGATTGGGAAACAACATCAACGAAAAAAATTGTTAATGAAAGTTCTGGGACGGAAGGTGAGCAATGTTCTCCGGTGGAATCGGAAGAAGGAGCAATGAGGAAGAAGGTTGAAGGTTCGTGACGCCTGCTGGTTACTCGGTACGTGTTGAATCTCCTTAACATGAATACAGAGGTCAGTTGTTTGGTTGGTATCAAAGTTGTTTTTAGGATTGATTTTCTGCAGTGCAATTCGCATGCTCCTATTCCCTGTCATAATTTTGAAGGGGTCAACCAAATTTTAATGAGTTTGCACATGTTCCATCAATATGGATGTCTGTTCAATTATGGTTTCACATTTATTTTACAGTCATGTTTCTTTGGTAGCATGGCCCATAGCCAAGTGTATTTACAGTTTTATTCTTTTACATCGCTCTATTTAGGACATTTGCAGAATGCTTTAGTGATTCTTATATTCCCGACCCCTGCGGACAATCCCTGCTTTCTAACTCCCTGTCATGTTTTCTTAAATCCTGACTGTGCCCCGTGTGTGCTTTGTAATTTTGGAATTTTGGGTAGTAGTGAAGGCATGTGGGCCTTTGTATATCAGCGTTACAAGATGGCATGCATGGCCATGCAGGACCGCCTGGGTAATTGCATTTTTAGTGGCCTTATCCCTCATTCCGTTCCTCATTTATTCGGTCAAGAAACAGACTCTTTGTAGCTGGGTTTGTGGGAAAATCTCTCTGTTTTAAAGTCTGGTCTTAGAAGTAGTTGGGTGGGTGATGGGATCCTCTGCTCATTTAGTCTGCACCCCCGTCCTCATGTGTTAAGGGTCCTGGAATTATGTTTCCAGAACTTTGTCCTCTCTCTTTCTAAGCTCAAATTTTACAATTATACCACCATCAATAGGAAATGCAATGTTGTGAGCCCTACTTACTGCTACATGCAGATCGTTATTGAATTTTTCTTGTAATATACAAGATTTTTTAAACTATAAATAGGTGTTGTCCAATCATTGTCTGAGAATTTGCAACAGAAAAGTCTAGTTCTTATACTTAGAAAGACAAACATGGTAAAAGGACAATCTTCCAAGAAACAGGTCAGAGAAAAAGGGAAACTTAAACTTCTAAAGCCCATTGCAGGGTCTAACAAGTGAGGCAAAAAATAAAATAAAAAGAGGTTATTGAGAACCTCTTTGATGTTTATTGTACAAGTAACCCCCCTCAAGTCTGTAATCTCATACAGGGTTGGGAGAGAGATTGTCACCAAAAATAAGAGGAGATATAAACACAGGAGGAAGCCATGGATTTTATCAAGGACCCTAGGAATACAAGAGGGAGATTGTCCCTTTCTTATCAGTCCATCCACACTTACTGGACACTCAAATGTGTATTTACCAAGGCTGTTATGAGCCTGCAGGAAAAGGGAGGAGATCCCCAAGTAATTTTAGTTCTGTAGGACATCAAAAAGGAGATTCTAGACATCTGAGTTTCACAACATCATGCTACAGCTCATCTTGGAAGAATTGAGCGATAATTTCAAACTATGCACCAAGTGGCTATGCCGAGCTCCAGTGCCAAAGACCCAATACTGGTTGAATCCTTAGATGAATTTCTAATTATTTTTTTTGAGCTTTTATGAATTTTGCGGATATCATTTACTATTTTCAGTTAGACTTTGGTAGGAATAGTAGAATGGAAATAGCAGTTTTTAGAAGAATGGAACTTTTTCAATAATGGATGGAATTTAACTCATTAAGATGGTCGACAAACCTAGTTTCTGTCGGGCAGGTTGAGGCCATCAAGTTTTGATCTGTTACAACCTACTCGTCATTTTTAATAATATAAAATAGAAAGGCACTGCTAAATTTACAAAAAGAAAAAAAAAATTTAGTGTTTCATAATCTATGATTGAGATGAATGACTTTTTTTCTCTTTTTATATATAAACCATGTTTTATTTTTCAATGTTTAAATTATACTTTTAAATAAGTTATTTAAAAAAAAAATTATATTAAAAATTGAATGAATAAAATTTCTCTAAGTAACAAAATTATTTTACTTTTAGTTATCATGCTTTATAATGCTTTTAATTAAAATTAACCAAATATGTATAATCATTTATGTTTTTATTATAACAAACATTTTTATTTATTTAAAATATTTGTTTAAGAGAGATTTGTATGGAATTAAACATCACCCTCATAGTCAGTTATGAATCAGCCTCTTAGTTCATTCAACAACAAATGACATAACAATCCAACCATCCAATCTGACAATGTTATACATCAATTTTTGGTCACAACAGATCTGATAAAAGTATGCTATTTTTTTTTAAATATACACGATTAGAGTTTTATATCTCTTTATACTTATATATATGTAGATCGTTGCTAATAGCATATACATGCTCTAGAAAATAGAGTGAAGAAATAAAAATATTACAAACACATTTGGCACCTCATATGCCCTAGGAAACCCTTGGAGAGAAAAACCCAGTTGGAAAGTGAGATTTCTCCACTCTCTTTCTCTGAATGGAAATATGGTTGTGAGTATAAATAAGTAAGGCCTATGGCTTATGGGCTAATACATTGCTCAAATCCTCTTTGTGTGCTCTTTCTCATATTCCTCTTGGCTATTTTCGCTTAGCTCTAAAACAAATGCACTTGAAATAATGAAACCCCTTTTTCTTCTAGTGGCCTGGTTATAACACATCTTGATAGCATACTAATGGTTAGGTTTGATTACTTCAATTATTAAATAGAGTCACAATAGATAATCTTATGGAGTCTTCTTTATCATAATCACATGGCTAGCAGATTTTACATGAATACTGGGGGTTGACGTGGCATCCTCTCCAATTATGGTGGTAAAAACAAGAAGGTCAACTTCTAAGTGATATGAACTTCACATACAGACTCAGATTGATTTAGTTAGAAATGTTTTTATGTGTAGAACTGGAAAAAATGGTGCAGAGTTAAAGAGAGAAAGTTTAACCCCAAAAAACATGGCATTTAATGCCTCAAATCAATCCTACAAGGTTTTATACCTAGTAATACCAAATTGGGCCCTCGCAGTAAAATGTTGAGATTCAACAAGAAAATTAAGCAACCACGCCTAGTGTATTAGGCACTCAGAATAAGGTGGGGCACACAGTGCTATTTTTGGGTGCATGTCTATTTTGGTTATCCCTTAATTAATATGGACATTAAACTGTAATCTATTCTCAATGTGGACTTGAATCAGTTAACTGAAAGTGACAAATTTAGTTAGCGAGTGGATTTCGAGTTAGAGGTAGTTGGTGAGGCATGCAAAGTAATTCTAGTTGTAACAAAGTTCGAAGTACAGTGGTGCATTAGTTAATGCAGTTTGTAATCAGTTTAACTCAGTTAAGTGAGTTAAGCACAGTTGTGCTAGTTGTAACTGACAATACACTAGTGGGAGATCAAGTGAATTAAATATTGATTAATTCACAATCAGTGATGTCACATGTAATCAAGGATTCACTATTATTAGTTGCATGCATGTTAGATCTAGTGGAGACTCAGTTGAGTTCTAGGTGAAAGGGAATTTGACTATCTGTTGTAGGAATATTAGGTTGCATACATGCAACTAAACACCCATTGGAGTTCCTATGATACTTGCACAGTCAAGGTGGGCAAGAATTCCTATCTTTTAGGGATCTAGACCATCAGGGATTGTGCAAGAAAGGAAAGTTGTCTGGAGGCTGATAATTGGATATGTGTTGGTCAGTTTTTCATATGACAGTGTGAGACAATTAGATGAGTACTAGAGGGATCTTGTGAGAACAATTTTGTATGTAATTGTTTAATGATCCATGTTGAATATACGATAGAAGATAGTGAGGCTTTTAGTTGTAAGCTTTCCTTGGGAAATTATCTGTGTTGTGTGTGATTGATCTTTCTTCATGTTCATGTGATTAGAGACTGTGTTTTTAATTCAGAAAAATATTTGTAGAAGTGATTCAGTATTTAACTTTAGTACATTTTAAGATCAGCTAAATCCAAGATATACATGCATGTTGGATACTTTCTACATGGTATCAGAGCATAAGAAATTGCAGAAGTGAACCAGGAGCTAAGTTAGTGACTAGATAGAATTTGAGTTTGTAGAAATACTTTATTGGTGCTACAATTGATTCAAGATCGAAATGGCTTTCAATATCTTGAGGTTAGAGTATGAACTCGAGGGTAGCTCGAACTATATTTCTTGGAAGGGCAGGGTGGAGGCAGTACTCGAAGACAATGGTTTGAAGGAATTCATTGACAATGATGTTCCAAAACCCGTTGTGGAAGTTGATGCAAATCTTGATGTATGGAAAAAGGAAGTGGCAAAGGCGAGGAGGATCCTGTTGCAGGGAGTAGGAGACCACATTTTCTCAAGCCTCCATGGGAAAGGCACACCATCTGAAATGTGGAAGGCTTTGATAGATCTATTTAATAGCACCAACGACCATAGGAAATTGGTGCTCAAAGATAAACTCAGGAAGATCAAGATGGAAAACGCCGACACCATTGCAAAATATCTAAAAAAGTTTGTCCAATGTCAGGATGAATTAGGGAGAATTGGAATAATAGTTTCTGATGATGATTTGGTGAACTTGTCTCTCCTAGGACTTTTCAAGAGTTGGCACAGTTATCAAGACTCTGTCAATGGAAGGGAAAAATTTCCAGATTAGGAACAACTGTGGTCGGAATTGGCGCAGGAGGAGTTCAGATGAAACACCAGAGATGGATATTCATCTAAGAATGAGGATGACGAGGATTGTGCTTTGTATGCCAAGGTGAGGAAGGGGAAGGGGAAGAAATTAAATTCTAAATCTAAGTCCAAGAATGGCAAGAAGCAGGACATGTCCAAGGTGAAGTTTTTTCACTATCAAGAGCATGGGAATTTTTCTCCTAACAGTCCACAAAAGAAGAAGAACAAGGATGCTAGAGGATATGCAGCAGGTGAGGTCCTTGCCTCGCAATTTGAACTTGAATTCTCATTGATCTCATGCATGGTTTCCAATGCATTGGAATTTTTGTGGTATTTGGATAGTGGCGCATCCTTTCAAATGACGAGAGATAAGGAAATTTTTAGTGAATTGGAGGAGAAAGATCTCCATATGCATATTGAAATGGGAAACGAAGGATGGTACAGTGCTACTGAGATTGGTACCATTACCTTTTAGAGCACATCAGGTAAACCCTTTCAATTAAAAGATGTGATGCATGTACCAGGTCTGAAGAAAAATTTGTTCTCAATCGCAATGTTGGAGGATAGAGGCTATGATGTTGTTTTGAGTGATGGAAAATATTTCCTGCGACATAAAACAATAGGACAAGCCAAGAATATAGGGATTCAAGTTAATAATTTCTACAAGCTAGAGGTAGGTGGCTGAGCAACAATTATGGGCAAGGCAGATCAAGTTGTGAGTCGGGATGAGGGTGAATTATAACACAAGCGATTGGGCCATCTTCACCATGGAGCCCTGAAAGTCATTTAATAGATTTCTATTGGTCTTCCCAGGGGTACACTTTCGCAGTCAGACACATGCAAGGGATGTACTATGGGAAAATATGTAAAGGCCACCTTTCATGAGAAGGAAAACTGAGCTTCGGGGATCCTTGAGAGAGTTCACGCACACGTGTGTGCTCCTTTCTCGTTTGCTTGAACAGAAAAACATAAGTGCTATGTAATATTTGTTGATGAATTTTCTCGTAAGTGCTAGATCTTCTTTATGCATAAGAAAGAGCAAACATATTCTAAGTTGTATGAGTTTAAGGCACTGGTGGAGAAAGAGTCGGGAAAGCAAGTAAAGGCTCTTAGGAGAGATAATGGTGGAGAATACATCGCTAACAAATTCAAGAACTTTTGCAGCAAAGAAGGAATTTGAAGAGAAATCATAGTGCCTCATAACACACAATAGAATGGGGTCATGGAGAGTAATAACAATACTATTATGGGTGTAGCACGAGCAATGTTGCATGATCAATGCCTACTGACACATCTATGGGAGGAAGCATGCAATACAACAATACATGTGCAAAACCATTGTCCTCATAATTTTCTTGGCATGAGTACACCTGAAGAGGCTTTCATTGGTAAGAATCCTGATGTTTCAAACTTTAAAATTTTTGGCTCATCTGTTTATGTGCATGTAACCAAGGACGCGAGGAAGAAGCTGGAACCAAAATCTTTGTAGAAATTATATGCACTAAGCATGCATATGTCCTTGATTCTCCTGATCTCACACTATTTAACTTTATGCAAAATACAGAATCAATTCCACTTGTTGATCTTTTGCGGAAACAATTAATTACACACACATGTGAAGCATAAAAAAAATTATCAATCGCAAATAACACAGTTTTTAATGGGAAAAGATTGAAGCTGAAAACCCAAAATATATATTATGTAACATGGAGATCATATGAAAATCTCATAAAAACATACAAAGCTTATCACAAGCCCTGAGTACAATACAATCGTCATACACTATACAGGCCTAATCTTGAAAATCCATGCACCGATCTTTGCCACCTACTAGCCTGCCTCCACTACGCAATTTCTGCTGAAGAATAGCTCTGAATGAATTCGAATTAATCTTGGATTTACTGTGCAATCCTAATTGGCATCTCCACTGTGTGTTTGATGCAATCAATACGTCACTAATAGTCACAACAAATAGTCTATCTTGCCCTTTCACTTATCTCTCGATTGGTCCCCACTGAAACTGCCATGCACTGTAATTAACTGATGTATGTTTCAGTTGATTAATGAGTTATTATTTGTGGATTAATTAACTAATTAATTCACTCCACTCTCACTAGTGTATCATTCAGTTAGACTAGATACAACTAGCTCAACTGAGTCTAACTGAGTTAAACTAAATACAACTCCATAACTACTTCTTCCAACTATGTCATAACTCTGCTACTTGAGTTATAACTGTGTCCTCCATGAATTAGCTCCAGTAAGCCCTCAAGAATAGCGTAATTCCTTCTGTCAGATGATGTGCCACATCTGTGCACTGAACTGAAGTGCTCCAAGAGAATAAGTTGTTGTTTAGAGTCTGATTATTATTAAGAGCTAGTAATAATTGACATGCATCTATTTTTAGATTGGTGATCTATAAATAGACTTCACCCAATATTCTAAAAATAGAATTTCATCTAATTTTTCAACTTGATCAACCATCCACAAATATCATCTTGCAACTTCTGAAATATGATCAACATGTTTAAAAATAGACATAGTCTAAAAATAGACTTGCACCAAAAATAGCCTGCGGGCCCACTTAGTGAAGGCGACTCTTTTCACTAAGCTCATCATCTTGTTGAATCTCAACACTCCCTCTCAACAAGATAGGGATTAACTTTCACCCCGATCTTGCCACTATGGTATTCGAATTTTCTCCTGGTGAGCATCTTCGTCAAAATATTTGCATCCTGATCCTCTGTCGGAATGTACTGAAGCAACATGATCTTCCGCTGCACAAAATCTCTGATATGATGATACCGGATATCAATAAGTTTAGATCTATCATGAAAAATAGGATTAAACGAGAGTTTAATGTAACTCTGATTATCACAATGAATCGCCGTGGGATCTAAATGTGAACCAAACAAACCAACCAGAATCTTCCTCATCTAGATAGCCTCACATGCAGCTAAACTTGCTTCCATGTATTCCAGTTCCGTTGAACTGAGTTCCACGAATCTTTTTTTCCTGATGTACCAAGAAACTACCATAGATATGATACTGAAAATCCCTCCTGACGTTCTCTTTTTGTCTATTGGGCTTCCTGCCCAATCTGCATTGGTGAAGCCATGCAACTTCACCTCATCCATCTGTCTGTACCATAAACCATACTCAGATGTGCCCCTGAGATATCTCAATACATGCTTGCCCGCCTTCCAAAAGAGCTTGGTAGGCTTAACCATCTCTTGTGAAAGTTGCTTCACTGCATAGCATATGTCTAGTCTTGTATTGACTAAATACATGAGCGAACCCACCAACTATCAATAAATAGTGGCATTCACTGCCTCTGCTGATGTAGAATCCTATTTCTTCCAATTTCCTGGAAGAGGAGTGTCGATACACTTGCAGCCTTGCATGTGAAACTTCTCCAGTATCTCTCGGGCATACTTGCCTTGAGACACAAACAGTTCACCTTCCCGCTACCATATTTCCAATCCAAGGAAATAATTAAGGAGGCTCAAATCCTTCATCTCAAACTCGTTTGCAAGATCAGCCTTGCATGAGTGTACCAACTACTCATCACCTGTTAGTATCAAATCATAAACATAAAGTACAATGATCAAAAGCTTACCCTCAACCACAATCTGGTACAGGTTTGCATCCGTCTCACTCTTGGTGAAGCCAAGTCCAGTGAAATAGTTGTCGATCCGAGTGTACCAAGCACAGGGTGCTTGTTTTAGCCCATACACTGCTCTTTTGAGCTTGCACACATGCGACTCGCTGCTAAAGATCTCAAATCCTTCAGGCTGCTCAATTTACACCTCTTCCTCAATGATCACATTAAGGAATGCAGTCTTCACATCCATATGATGAATGTGCCAACCCATATGTGCTGAGACAGCAAGGATGGTCCATATGGAGGAATACCGTGTGATAGGTAAACCCTAGGAAACAAATCTTGCCTTATACTTCTCAACACTCCCATCAACAACTTGCTTTAACTTGTAGATCCATCTTGATCCTACAACTAATTTTCCCACAGGCCTTGGAACAATCTCCCAAGCACTGTTTCTGACAATGGAGTCATACTCCTCCACCATGGCATCTACCCATGTGGGCTCCTGCGCTGCTTCTTCAAAAGAAGATGGCTCTGTCACAATACACTTGCTCATAAGTGCCATGTATCCAGTATATCAGTCAGGTGACTGTCTCTGTCTGCGCTGTGATGTAGGAACTCCTACTTTCTATACCGCATCCACCTTCAGTCTCTCAGCTATTGTGGTATTCTTCCTGCCTTGTCTGATTTTTGGTTCTGCATGAGTGCACTCCTCCACTACATGAATCTCCTCCTGTGGCTGATCCACATCCAGAGGCTCATATTTGGGAACAAGAAGTTCCTCTTCTACATGCTAGTGTAGCTCCCTCTCGAGCGATAAATTCATGGCTTTCTCCTGATTGAATTTTATATCCTGTTGCATAATAGTCATTCGACTGTTTGGAAAATACACACGATAGTTATGGGGTGTTTCTGTGTACCCAAAAAATAACCCAACTTTTGTAGTCGGCTCCAACTTCTTCCTGGCATCCTTCATCACATGAATGTAAACAGGTGAGCCAAAAATCTTCAAATGAGAAATATCAGGCTTCTTACCAGTAAAATCTTCCTTGGGTGTACTCATGCCAAGCACTCTGTGAGGACAACGGTTTTGCACATAAACCGCAGTGTTGCATGCTTCCACCCTTAAGTGCATCGATAGGCCCTGATCATGCAACATCGCTCGTGCAACACCCACAATCGTTTTGTTCTTTATCTCGACGACACCATTCTTCTATGGGTTATGAGGCACTACGAGCTCTCTTTGAATTCCTTCTTTTCCACAAAAGTCTTTGAATTCGCTAGAGATGTATTCACCACCATTATCGCTCCTTAGAGCTTTCACATGCTTCCCCGACTCCTTCTCCTCCAATGCCTTGAACTCGTAGAACTTTGAGAACATTTCACTCTTGTTCTGCATGAAGAAGATCCAGAATATACGAGAAAATTCATCAAAAAATATCACATAATACCTATGTTTCACTCTTGAAGCAACCGAGAATGGTCCAAACACATCTGTGTGAATTCTCTCCAGGATCACTGAAGCACGGTTCTCCTTCTCATGAAAGGTTTTCTTCACAAACTTACCCATTGTACATCCTTTGCACTGATATTACTACACAAGAGTACCCTTGGGAATTCCAGTAGAAATTTGCTGCAAAATTTTCAAAGTGCCATGGTGAAGATGGCTCAATCTCCTGTGCCATAATTCGCCCTCATCCCAGCTCACCACTTCTTCTGCTTTGCCTACCATTGCAGCGCAGCCATATACCTCTAGCTTGTAGAGATTCTTAATTAAAACCCCTATATTCTTGGTTTGACTTGTTGTTTTATGTCGAAGGAAGGCTTTTCCTTCACTGAAAACAACATCATAACCCGTGTCTTCTAGCATTGCGACTGAGACCAAGTTCTTCTTCAGACCTACAACATGAATTAAATTCTTCAACAAGAATGGATTACCGAACTCCCTCTCAAAGGTAATGGTTGCAATGCCTGTCTCACTGTACCAACCATCGTCGCCCATCTCTATATGCATCTAGAGGACCTTATCCTCCAAGTCACTGAACAACTCTTTGTATCCCGTCATATGGAAAGATGCACCACAGTCAAGATACCACACCGTCCCATGCAACTTGAAACCAAGCATGTGATCAAAGAAAAATCAATCTCAAATTGTGAGGCTAAGTCCTCTCCAGCTACAGATCCAACAGCCTGCTTATTCTTCTTCTTCCGTGGATAGTTAGTGGTGAAATTTCCATGCTCGTGATAGTGAAAACACTTCACTTTGGACAAGTCCTGCTTCTTGCCTTTCGCACCAGATTTAGAAGGATTTTTCTTTCCCTTCCCTTTCCTTTCTTTGGAAGCCAAAGTGAAATTCTCTTCATCTTCATTATTCGATGAAGATCCATCCCTGGTACCCCGCCTTATCTCCTCCTGCACAAGATCCAACCAAAGTCGCTCCTATCCTCGCAGTTTCTCCCGTCCATTTACAGAGTCTTTGTAGCTATGCCAGCTCTTCGGAAGCCCAAGGAGAGCCAAGCTCACCAAGTATTCTTCATCAATAGTAATGCCCAAACTTCCCAGTTCATCCTTACAGTGGAAAAACTTCGTGAGGTATTTTGGAATACTGTCGCCTTTCTCCATTTTTATTTTTCTGAGCTTGTCTTTAAGCGCCAACTTACTCTGGTCACTTCTGCTTTGGAACAAGTTTTTCAAAGCCTTCCACATTAAGAATTGAGTGGCTTTCCCATGAAGGCTAGACACAATGTGGTCCTTCACACCTTCCAACATAATCCTCCTCATCTTTGCAGTCTTCTTTTTCCATGCATCAAGTAATGTAGCATTGCTAGATCCAGGCTTAGGAACATCGCTATATATGAACTCCTTCAGCCCATTATCCTCCAACACCACCTCCATCCTGCCCTTCCAAGATATGTAATTTGAGCTCCCATCAAGGGCATATTCCAATCTCAACCCGTTGAAATAAATTTCAATGTATACTCAATTTCTGCACCAAGAATCTTCTGTAGCAAATTCGAATTGTCCACCAGCACAAACTCACTTCACCATTTAAATCTTCAATAAAAAATGCTCTGATACCATGTAGAAATTATATGCACTAAGCATGAATATGTCCTTGATTCTCCTGATTTCATACTATTTAACTTTATGCAAAATACAAAATCAATTCCACTTGTTGGTCTTTTGCGAAAACAATTAATTGCACACACATGTGAAGCATAAAAAAAATTTTATCAATCACAAATAACACAGTTTTTAACCGGGAAAGCCTGAAGCTGAAAACCCCAACTATATATTATCTAACATGCAGATTATATGACAATCTGATACAAACATACAAAGCATATCACAAGCCCTGAGTATAGTACAATCGTCATACAATATACAGGCCTAATCTTGCAAATCCATGCACCGATATTTGCCACCTCCTAGCCTGCCTCCACTACGCAATCTCTGCTGAAGAATAGCTCTAAATGAATTCAAATTACTCTTGTATTGACTGTGCAATCCTCATTGGCATCTCCACTATGTGTTTGATGCAATCAATGCATCACTAATAGTCACAACAGATAGTCTATCTTGCCCTTTCACCTATCTCTCCACTGGTCTCCAATGAAACTGCCATGCACTGCAGTTAACTGATGTATTGTTCAATTTATTAATGATTTATTATTTGTGAATCAATTAACTAATTAATTCATGCCACTCTCACTAGTGTATCATTTAGTTAGACTAGATACAACTAGCTCAACTGAGTGTAACTGAGTTAAACTAAATACAACTCCATAACTACTTCTTCCAATTGTGTCATAACTTTCCCACTTTAGTTCTAACTGAGTATTCCATGCATTAGCTCCAGTAAACCCTCACGAATAGCATAATTCCTTCTGTCAGCTGATGTGCCACATATGTGCACTGAACTGAAGTGCTCCAAGATAATAAGTTGTTGTTTAGAGTCTGATTATTATTAAGAGCTAATAATAATAGACATGCATCTATTTTTAGATTGACGATCTATAAATAGACTTCGCCCAATATTCTAAAAATAGAATTTCATCTATTTTTCCAACTTGATCAACCATCCACAAATATCATCCCGCAACTTCTGAAATATGATCGATATGTCTAAAAATAGACATAGTCTTAAAATATACTTGCACCAAAAATAGCCTACGGGCCCATTTAGTGAAGGCGAATCTTTTCACTAAGCTCATCATCTTGTTGAATCTCAACACTCCCTCTCAACAAGATAAGGATTATCCTTCACCCCGATCCTGGCTCTATGGTATTCGAATTTTCTCCTAGTGAGCACCTTCGTCAGAATATCTGCATCTGATCCTTCGTAGGAATGTACTAAAGCAACATGATCTTCCACTGCACGCAATATCTGGTATGATGATACCAGATATCAGTATGTTTAGATCTATCATGGAACACAGGATTAACCGAGATTTTAATGCAACTCTAATTATCACAATGAATCGCCATGGGATCTACATGTGAATCAAACAAACCAACCAGAATCTTCCTCATCCAAATAGCCTCACATGCAGCTAAACTTGCTGCCATTTATTCCACTTCCGCTGAAATCAGTGCCACAGATCTTTATTTCTTGTTGTACAAATAAACTGCCATAGATTCGATACTAAAAATCCCTCCTGATGTGCTCTTTATGTTTGTTGGGCTTCCTACCCAATCTGCATCCGTGAATCCATGCAAATTCACCTCATCCATCTATTTGTACCATAAACCGTACTCAGATGTTCCCTTGAGATATCTCAATACATTCTTGACTGCCTTCCAAAAGAGCTTGGTAGGCTTAACCATCGCTTGTGAAATCTAGTTCATCGCATAGCATATGTTCGGTCTTGTATTGACTAAATACATGAGCGAACCCACCAACTGTCGATAAATAGTGGCATCCACTACCTCTGCCGATGTAGCATCCTATTTCTTCCAATTTCCCAGAAGAGGAGTGTTGATAGGCTTGTAGCCTTGCATGTGAAACTTCTCTAGTATCTCCCGGGCATACTTCGCTTGAGAGACAAATAGTTCACCTTCCCGCTACCATATTTCCAATCCAAGAAAATAATGAAGGAGGCCCAAATCCTTCATCTCAAACTCCTTTGCAAGATCAACCTTGCATGAGTGTATCAACTGCTCATCACCTATTAGTATCAAATCATCAACATAAAGTAAAATTATCAAAAGCTTACCCTCAACCACAATCTAGTACAGGTTTTCATCCACCTCACTCTTGGTGAAGCCAAGTCCAGTGAAATAGTTGTCGATCCGAGTGTACCAAACACGGGGTACCTTTTTCAGCCCATAAAATGCTCTTTTGAGCCTGGACACATGGGAATCGCTGCTGCAGATCTCAAATACTTCAGGTTGCTCAATGTACACCTCTTCCTCAATGATCACATTAAGTAACGTAGTCTTCACATCCATCTGACGAATGTTCCAACCCATCTGCACTGAGAGAGCAAGGATGGTCCGTATGGAAGAATACTGTGTGACAGGTGCAAATATTTCTTCATAGTCAATCCCCTCAATTTATGAGAAGCCCCGAGAAAAAAAAATTGCCTTATACTTCTTGAGACACCCATCAGCAGCTTGCTTTACCTTGTAGATCCATCATGATCCTACAACTTATTTTCCCACCGGCCTTGGAACAATCTCCCAAGCACTTTTTCTGACAATGGAGTCATACTCCTCCACCATGGCATCTACCCATGTGGGCTCCTGCGCTGCTTCTTTAAAAGAAGATGGCTCTGTCACAATACACTTTCTCATAAGAGCCATGTATCTAGTATATCAGTCAGGTGTTTGTCTCTGTCTACGCTATAATGTAGGAACTCCTACATGCTGTGCCGCATCCACCTTCAGTCTCTCAGCTTCTGTGGTATGCTTCCTGCCTTGTCTGATGTTTTATTTTGCATGAGTGGAATCATCCACTCTATGAATCTCCTCCTATGGCTGATCCACATCCAGAGGCTCATATTTGGGAACAAGAAGTTCCTCTTCCACATGTAAGTGTAGCTCCCTCTCCAGCGACAACTTCATGGCTTTCTCCTCATTGAATTTTATATCACGTCTTATAACAGTCATTCGACTGTTTGGAAAATATAGACAATAGTTATGGGGTGTTTCACTGTACCCCACAAATATCCCAACTTTTGCAGTCGGCTCCAACATCTTCCTGGCATCCTTCTTCGCATGAATGTAAATAGGTGAGAAAAAAATCATTGAATGAGAAATATCAGGCTTCTTACCAGTAAAATATTCCTTGGGTGTAGTCATGCCAAGTACTCTGTGACGACAACGATTTTGCACATAAACCACAGTGTTGCATGCTTCCACCCACAAGTGCAACAGTAGACCCTGATCATGCAGCATCACTCATGCAGCACCCAAGATCGTTCTATTCTTTCTCTCCATGACCCCATTCTACTGTGGGTTATGAGGCACTATGAGTTGCCTTCGAATTACTTCTTTGCTACAGAAGTCTTTGAATTCACCAGAGATGTATTCACCACCATTATCGCTCCTTATAGCTTTCACCTACTTCCCCGACTCGTTCTCCACCAATGCCTTGAACTCATAGAACTTTGAGAACGTTTCACTCTTATTCTGCATGAAGAAGATCTATCCTCTATGAGAAAATTCACTAACAAATATCACATAATACCTGTGTTTTGCTATTGAAGCAACCGAGAATGGTCCACACACGTTTGTGTGAATTCTCTCCGGGATCACCGAAGCACGGTTCTCCTTCTCATGAAAGGTGGTCTTCATAAACTTACCCATTGTACATCCTTTGCACTGATCTGACTACGCAAGAGTACCCTTGGGAAGTCCAGTAGAAATTTGCTGCAAAATTTTCAAAGTGCCATGGTGAAGATGGCCCAATCTCCTGTACCATATTTCTCCCTCATCCCGGCTCACCACTTCTTCTGCTTTTCCTACCATTATAGCACAGCCATATACCTCTAGCTTGTAGAGATTCTTATTTCGAACCCCTATCTTCTTGGTTTGACCTGTTGTTTTATGTTGAAGGAAGGCTTTTCCCTCACTGAAAATAACATCATAACCCTTGTCTTCCATCATTGCGACTGAGACGAAGTTCTTCTTCAGACCTGGAACATGCATGACATTCTTCAACAAGAATGGATTACTAGACTCCCTCTCAAAGGTAATGGTCCCAATTCCTGTTGCACTGTACCGACCATCGTTGCCCATCTCTATATGCATCTCCAAGTCCTTCTCCTCCAAGTCACTGAACAACTCTTTATCTCGCGTCATATGGAAAGACGCACCATTGTCAAGATACCACACCGATCCCATGCAGCTTGAAACCAAGCATGTGATCAAGGAAAAATCTAGCTCAAATTGCGAGGCTAAGGCCTCTCTAGCTACAGATGTAGCAGCCTGCTTATTCTTCTTCTTCTGTGGACAGTTAGTGGCGAAATGTCCATGCTCGTGAGAGTGAAAACACTTTACTTTGGACAAGTCCTATTTCTTGTCTTTCACACTGGATTTAGAAGGATTTTTCTTCCCCTTTCCTCTCCTTTCTTTTGCAGCCAAAGCACAATTCTCTTCATCTTCATTCTTCGATGAAGATCCATCCCTGGTACCCCGCCTTATCTCCTCCTACACAAGATCCGACCAAAGTCGCTCCCATCCTGGCAGTTTCTCCCGTCCATTAACAGAGTCTTCATAGCTATTCCAACTCTTCAGAAGCCCAAGGAGAGACAAGCTCACCAAGTATTCTTCATCAATAGTAACCCCCACACTTCCCAGTTCATCCTTACAGTGGACAAACTTCGTGAGGTATTTTGGAATACTATCGCCTTTCTCTATTTTTATTTTTCTGAGCTTGTCTTTAAGCGCCAACTTCCTCTGGTCACTTCTACTTTGGAACAAGTCTGTCAAATAATTCCCATGAAGGCTGGACACAATGTGATCCTTCACACCTTGAAACAGAATCCTCCTCGTCTTTGTATTATTCTTTTGCCATGCATCAAGTAATGCAACATCATAAGATCCCGACTTAGGAACATCACTATCAATGAACTCATTTAGCCCATTATCCTCCAGCACCGCCTTCATCCTGTCCTTCCAGGCTATGTAATTTGAGCTCCCATCAAGGGAATGATCCAATCTCAACCCGTTGAAAGACGTTTCAATGTATACTCGATTTCTACACCAAGAATCTTCTGTAGAAATTTGAATTGTCCACCAGCACAAACTCACTTCACAATTACAGTATTCAGTCAACAATGCTCTGATATCATGTAGAAATTATATGCACTAAGCATGAATATGTCCTTGATTCTCCTAATCTCACACTATTTAACTTTATGCAAAATACAGAATCAATTCCTCTTGTTCATCTTTTGTGGAAACAATTAATTGCACACACATGTGAAGTATAAAAAAAAATTATCAATTGCACATAACAAAGTTTTTAACCGAGAAATCCTGAAGCTGAAAACCCCAACTATATATTATGTATCATGGATATCATATGAAAATATCATACAAACATACAAAGCTTATCACAAGCCCTCAGTACATTATAATCGTCATACACTATACAGGCCTAATCTTGCAAATCCATGCACCGATCTTTGCCACCTGCTAGCCTGCCTCCAGTGCACAATCTCTACTGAAGAATAGCTCTGAATGAGTTTGAATTACTCTTGGATTGACTGCACAATCCTCATTGGCATCTTCACTATGTGTTTGATGTAATCAATGCATCACTAATAGTCACAACAGATAGTCTATCTTGCCCTTTCACCTATCTCTCCACTGGTCTCCACTGAAACTGCCATGCACTATAGTTAACTAATGTATTTTTCAGTTTATTAATGAGTTATTATTTGTGAATTAATTAACTAATTAATTCACTCCACTCTCACTAGTGTATCATTCAGTTAGACAAGATACAACTAGCTCAATTGAGTCTAACTGAGTTAAACTAAATACAACTCCATAACTACTTCTTCCAACTGTGTCATAACTCTGCCACTTGAGTTATAACTATGTCCTCCATGCATTAGCTCCAGTAAACCCTCACGAATAGCATAATACCTTCTATCATCTGATGTGACACATCTGTGCACTGAACTGAAGTGCTCCAAGAGAATAAGTTGTTGTTTAGAGTCTGATTATTATTAAGAGCTAATAATAATCGACATGCAACTATTTTTAGATTGACGATCTATAAATAGACTTCGCCCAATATTCTAAAAATAGAATTTCATCTATTTTTCCATCTTGATCAACCATCCACAAATAGCATCCTACAACTTCTGAAATATGATCAACATGTCTAAAAATAGACTTGCGCCAAAAATAACCTGCGGGCCCACTTAGTGAAGGAAACTCTTTTCACTAAGCTCATCATCTTGTTGAATCTCAAAAATCTGAGGTTGGGATTTTAGTGGGGTACATTGAAACACTCAATAATTATCGTGTGTATTTTCCAAACAACAAAATGATTGTTGTGTGACAGGTTATCAAATTGATGAGGAGAAAGCCATGCGGTTGTCCCTTGAGAGGGAGCTAGACTTGCATATAGATGAGGAATTGTTGGATCCCAAGGATGGGTCTGAAGATGTGGATCAGCAACATGAGGAGGTTCAAGGACTGGAGGAAATCACTCATGCAGATCCATCCATCAGAAATGGCAAAAGGCACACCATGGAAGCTGATAGATTGAGACTTGATGCTGCAGAGAATGTAGGAGCACCTTCTTCACATCGCAAACATAGACAGTCTCCTAATCGATTTATTGGATACATGGCTCTTATGATAAAATTTATGTGACTAAACCATCTTCCATTAAGGAAGCAATACAGCAGCAAACTTGGGTCGATGCAATGGTGGAGGAGTATGACTCCATTGTCAAGAACAATGCATGGGAGATAGTCCGAAGACTGGTAGAAAAATCAGTGGTTGGATCAATATGGATCTACAAGGTAAAGAAAATTGTTGATGGGAGTGTGGATAAATACAAGGCCAGATTTCTGGCTCTGGGATTCTCACAGATCGATGGGATTTATTATCATGAGGATTTTTCACCTGTTGCAAGGTACTCTTCCATAAGATCCATCCTTGCACTCTCAATGTAGATGGCTTGGCGCATTCATCAGATGGATGTGAAAAATCTGTTTCTTAATGGGATCATTGAGGAAGAGGTGTACATAGATCAGCCTAAAGGTTTCAAGATATTTAACAGTGAGTCGTATGTTTGCAGACTCAAAAGAGCACTATATGGGCTGAAGCAAGCACCCTGTGCTTGCTACACTCGAATAGACAACTATTTCACTGGAGCGAGCTTCACCAAAAGTGAAGAAAATGCAAACCTATACCATATTGTGATTAAAGGTAAGCTATTGATGATTATTCTTTATGTTGATGATCTAATTTTGACTGGTGATGAGCAGCTGATACACTCATGCAAGGACGATCTCTCAAGGGAGTTAAAAATGAAGGACATGGGACTCCTCCATTATTTCCTTGGATTGGAAATACGACAGTGAGATGGTGAAATTTTTTTGTCTCAAGGAAAATATGCAAAGGAGATACTAGGTAAGTTTAACATGAAGAGCTGCAAACCCATGGATACTCCTCTTCCAGGAAATTGGAGGAAATAGAATGATACTTCTAGAGAGGTAGTGGATGCTACTGTCTACAGGTAATTAGTAGGTTCGCTAATGTATTTGGTGAACATGAGACCAGACATTTTCTACGCAGTTAACCAAATGATTCAAGCTATGGTTAAGACTACCAAGCTCTTTTGGAAGGGGGGAAGCATGTCTTGAGATACTTGAGGGGCACATCAGAGTATGGTGTGTGGTATAGACAGACAGAGGGAGTGAAGCTGCATGGCTTCACGGATGCAGATTGGGTTGGAAGTCCATCAGACATAAAGAGCACATCATGGGGGATATTTAGCATTGGATCGACAACAATTTCCTAGTACAATAGGAAGAAACAATCCGTGGCACTCAGTTCAGCGGAAGCAGAATACATGGCAGCAAGTCAAGCTGCATGTGAGGCTATCTGGATGAGAAATATATTGGTTAGTTTGTTTGGTTCTCATATGGATCCAACAATGATTCATTGTGATAATCAGAGTTTCATTAAACTCTTGATTAATCCTGTGTTTCATGATAGGTCGAAGCATATAGATATCTGGTACCATTATCTCAGAGGTTGTGTGTAGATAAGGATAATGTTGCTTTAGTACATTCCCATGGAAGATGATGATGCAGATATTCTGACGAAGGCACTAACCAGGAGAAAATTTGAATACCATAGAGATAGTATCGGGGTGAAGGATAATCCCTTTCTTGTCGAGAGGGACTATTGAGATTCAACAAGGAAATTCAACACCCACGCCTAGTGCATTAAGCACATGGTTGCATTAAGCAGCTAGACTAGGGTGAGGCCTATTAGGGTCCTAGAATAATAGGGTTCATAAATGTTGAATTGAATTTGATAGTCTTGTAAATATGTACATACCTTTCTTTCTGCAAGTTCTTTTCGCATATTTTGAAAAAATGAAAAAAAATATAAAAATCCAAAAAGAGGGTAAAAATTCCTAAAAGAAAGATCAAAGGACTTAGAAAAATACAAACCCCAAAAGAAAAAAGAGAAATAAGACCTGGAAGTGAGCAAGTCCAAATTCCACTACTTTACTTTTTACTGCACAAATAATGATTATGTGCAGAGTTTTAATAAATGCCATAATCCATGATAAGTTAGACATTTTAATCTTAAATTTTCATGTTTTCAATTTCATGTTTTAGATAGAGAATAAAGGTTTGTCAAACAGTTTAAGCTCGATAAATCAATAGATAGGTAGAGAATAATGAGGAGCTCAATAGTTTAATCTAAGCCCTCAGATGAAATAAGGTAGATTTAGATAGTTTTATGCTTTAAAAGAAAAATGTTTTAAGGTTGCAAGCCTAAATGCACGTACAAAATGAAGAAAAAATGTTAGAAATAAAGTTTGGCAGGTAGAAAGTAGTTGAGCAATCATGTAAAAAAACATTATTGAGAAAAACTACTAATTTCCCCTCCCTTATAAGAATTTAGTATTCTAAATTATCAGTAAAAAAGGCTCAGAGCATTTCTCTGACTTTTGTTGAGACTGGACCCAAGGCTCAATGATATTGAATTCCTACATTAAACCCTAATTTATCATCATTTACCCTTCATTCATACATCAAAACCCATTTTTCCAAAGTAAAAACATGTTCTTACTTAGTAAAACTAAAAACCCTAAAATAATTAATTTCAATCCCTTCAAAATCATTCATAAAACCCTCAAAATTACATTTATCCTAAGTATTAGTGAAATAATATAAAAGATGAGCAATTCTTTATTTTTTACACTTAGAGATAATATGTGTTTTGTTTCCTTTTACTATCCGTTTATTCATATTAACACCTAACTTATTGTAGTAAAACCCTAATTTACCCTCCCATATATAGCAAAACCATTATATTTAAATTAACCCCCAAAAACCCATTATTTTACGTTTAGACCGAAGTTTATTATCCCTATGTGTGCAAATAAACCCTGCCCTACAAACCCCATGGTCTAAACCTATCTCTATTGAAATAATCCCACCCCTATAGTTTTAAACTGTTAAAAGGTTGAAAACTATATAATATAATAACCGGCTCCCGCATCTATTTTTATTGAAACATTTCATAAATTTTTTGATTTAAAAATATATTATATTTTTCTTCTCCTACCATCGTATAACCCAAGGTTTTGAATTAAACCAATATTTATTTATAAAGTTTAAAGCCCATTGCCGCATATACAAAAATCTTGGTTCTACCACCCATTCCGATGCACCTTCCCATCAGATATCGACCATTCACGTTCAACTCTTAGATCTGATGACAGACATCCAATATTGCACAGAAAAGATGTGTGATCATCCAAACACCAAAGCTGCATGAAATGGGAAGTTTCACACTTTTATCTCTCCTCCACGTGGCCTTTTCTTACTGTATTATGTGGGTTCAAGCCGAAACCACTTACCACCACAACTCTGCGTAATAACCACTATGGTTTTAGATCCGTTGAATCCCGAAACCATCCTTCCCGCTCATGTGACCTGCATTCAATGCCAGATTAATACAACCAATATGTTTAATAAACCTTTGAAAATGCATTTCATTCCTTCTCTTCTGCGCATTAACCTTAACCTATTGCTTGTGCTTTCCCAACTGTATAAACACCCTTTTAAAGCCTTTTTCCACCATTTTCATGCCTGAAGCCTCCAAAATTTACCCCGCAAACCTGTGAATATTTTTGAGGAGCTTCATATTGCACCAGATAAGCTACTGAAGCCATCAACTCAGCCAAAACCTCGGAAATCATTCTGAAGCCTGATACCTGCACACTACAGGTATTTCTCCTAAATTGGAACCTATAATCAATTTGAAAGACCTATAAAGAATAAAAACACTTTTAGAAATTAAGAATCGATTAAAATAAACTGCCCAAAATCACCAAAAACGGGCCAAACTCTAGCAAATTTTTCCCAGAAACCCTGTTTCTCTGTTGCACGCTATTTTAAGGAAATTTGTGAGTTTTCATAGTTTAATGATCTATTTCAAGCTCTAAAATAAGATAGAAAACCTCTGCAGGTACCCTAAGCCTCTGTGATCTTTTCAAAAGAGTTTTTCAGCCCTATTTTTTAGTCAAGTACTCAGAAACCCTTGTTTTCTATTTTAAACCAGTTCTTAAGCCTCTAATTTTTTTTACAGGCCTAATTGAATAGAAAACCCAAAGAAGAGACTATACTTTGCCAAATTTTCCCAATAAATCCTCTGTTAAAAGTAAATTACTTCTGAAAACTATCTAAACTTGCAGAAGTAGATCAAAATTCCTAGAAAATAGAGTGCAAGGAATCCTGAAGCTTATAAAGCACCTAAACCTACCCCTTCCATGACTTCAAGTACTGTTATTGTGGTCAATCCATTACAGCCCCCAGTTATTGATATTGAACACATTCCCCTAGCTGATACTGATTACAAGATAGCAGAACGCATTGTTGAATTTAACCTGTTAGATATCCATAAATGGTATTATTAAAAGTCTTTAGATGATCAAGAAGAGGTCCATATTTGGGAATCTAATTTGCCAATATGTTATCCCATTAACTCAACCATGTCAGGAGGTTATTAGATTGTGTCTGAAGTGCTATGTTCCAGAGAAAAGAGCCATTGTAAATGCCAATAAAAATGTGCTTTTTACCATCATTGCAAAATAAATTAACCAGATGTTGCAACTTCAGCCTGACCCCCAAGCAATCCCTTTGTCTGTAGAGGCCCTCACCAAGCTATATATTGGCCTAGATTTTCCTAAAACGTTCATGATTTTTCAAACTTTTATGTCTCTACATGTAGAAATTCCTAAGTTAAATCCTCCATATTCTACTGCTAAATTCCCTGAAGGTTCAAGACATGTGATTTCCATGCTTTCCTTCATCCTTGGATATTTCACTGATGAAAACATAGATGAGTCCATCTTGGGATTCTTATCCACCTTTTCTCTAGGTCAACCAACCTCAGTAATATTTGATTATGTTGGTTTCATTGCTGATAGTATTCATTATCAATTGACCAATTTGCAAATTGAGAGAGTATTAATATATACCTCCTATCTTTTCCATATGTTTCTATACTTCGAATGAGATAATTTTCCAATTACCCTCCAAAAACTTGACATAGAGGGAAATACTCAATCTGTCATTTTATGGACATCCATGCTCCAGAAAGAATGTATAGATTTTAGTTATTCAGATTTTTCAAAGTTATTTTTACATCCAGTGATCACAATGTTGACCAAGACAAAGCAACCAAGAGTAAATGAAGAAATGAAAAAGATATTTCAGTTATCAGAGAAGAGTAAATTTGGTGACTTGTATTGGTATGAGAAATATACTGAAATCAGAGTCTTTGGGTCAAACTTGTTACCTTAAAAGTTACCCAAACATCCTTTAATGATGATATTTCCCTTGGAGTATATCAGGCAGATCCTAAACTCTAATTCAATAAATTTCATGGCAGCTAAAAAGAAGACACAACTCAAACTTAAGAATCGGATAGAGCCATTCATATGTAATCATAGGGATGCAGAGAAAGAAGTAGCAAATCAGTTATTGGAATATAAATTTGAAGAGAGTTTCCATTGGAAATATGATCCACGAGAGATCTTCAGCAAGCTAAGGGTTAAATGAAAGTTAACACCCTTTATTCATGAAGCTAAACCAGAAATAGAAATTTTTTCCAATCATATTCAATGGACTGAAAACCCTTAATAGATGCAGTGAACAAAGGTAATACTAGTCATACCTTAGGGACTGTAAATCAACCAGAGAAGTCCACCAAAAGAGTAAGGGAAGAAGGAGCATATGAGGCAGAAACGACAACTGAAAACAAGTTTAAGATCATATATAACAAAAGGCCCAAATTAGATTCAGTAGGTAAAGGAAAAGTGAAAATAGATGTGGAAGAAACAGAGCCTTTAAATACCAATACAGATTTTCCAAAGACCAATGTTGCCCCTATAATTATAAATGATCCAAATTCTAAAAATTAGAATGATACAACTCAATAATGAAGACACACAATTGATTGAAAGACAATAAGCATGGAAGCCTCTTCCTCACAAGTAGCTGAGGAAAAGGATTTGGATATCAAAGAGAAATATAAGCAGATTAAATTGAAGAATGAAGAGATAAAGAATAACATTTATTCTTAATATCTCAAACAAACTTCTAGTATACAAAACAGACTCCTTTTTGCTTTTGATTATTCTAATCAAAATCTATTCATGTCAGTGTTGCAGCCCACAGTCAAAACTCCTAAGACAGTGGCTGATTATAAGAAAGTTGATTTGGATGTCCAGAGAAATAAAATCCATACTCTTGATCAGATTGAGTTCCATAGGCAGACGTCAGAGATGCTTTATTCTACAGTCACACATAAAGCCATGAGTGCTCAAAAGCTCCAAAATACCATCTCTAGCATGCAATATCAGATGAAGTTGGACAAAGCCTCATTGTATGCCAAAGATCTAAGGATAAAAGCCTTAGAAGAACTAGTTTTGCAGGTGGGATATGATCCTACTAATATCAAAGCAGTAGAATTGTTGGTGAAAAAGAAAAATTAAGATATAGTAGCCTTGGGGAAACAGCTCAAACTTCCTCAAAGTGAGCATCCTCAAACAAAGGAAGTCATACAGGAATAGAGTGAAAAAATGACATGATGAATTTAATTCTTTAGTTGACAGCCAAAATTAAATAAGTGGAAATAAAGATGGACAAACTTGTCCAAGAAAAGGAGACAGTGAAAGAACCAGTGATTCCTACAGTCATTCCAGTTATCACTGCAGCAGTGCCTTCAACTTTAGGTGAAAAGTTGGCACCTAAAAAACCACTGGCTACTACAATGCCAATGACTTCTTCCACAACATAAGCCACTGAATCATCTACCACAGCAGTACAACCTATTGATGAGGCCAACAAAATAGTGAAAGCAATTGAAGAGATGTCTTTAAAGACAAATGAGATTAACAGGTTGACAAAAATGGTTGAAAATCTTGAAAAGTCAAATAAATTAGCTCAGGTAAATGCTAAGACACATGAAAAAAATGCCAGCAGATTGAGTGAAGAGCTTAAAAAGTTGCTAAAAGAATTAACTTTGAAGGATCATATATCATACATAAAAAAGTACCTTTGGAATAATATCATTGAAGCCATCCACGATGTATGGCCTTCAATTCAGGTGATTTTTGAGCAAAGAGAGTTATTACTAGTAGCCCAAGTAGAAATTCAAAAGACTCAAACTGATTTGGCTGAGTAACCAGAGCAAGTTGTAAGTCTAATAAATTTCCTTAAAAACAAAAATAGATAGGAGTTGGAAGAGCTCAAAATAACAGACAGAATTGCAACTATCCTAGAAATTAGGAAAGTCACAACAAAGAGAAATTTGATGAGGCAACTTGAAGAAAAGTGTGACGGCATGCATACTCCCATAACTAGGATCATGGTTAAGTTCAAAAGTTTGAGGCAAAAAGGACTTCCTGATATCATGGTTACTAATGATAAATTGATGCTTAAAAATGACTATGATAAGAATATAAGAGAATTTTCCAAGCAACAGGTAAATAAACCAACATGTCAAGGCATCCCAATAGGAAAAGTGTTACTTAAGAGTCTTGAAGATTTATTTTACTTACAACATAAGATCAAACACTTGTTTTTCATCAAGCTAACCTTTGCTAGATATACAGAAGTTGATGATAACTTTAGGAAATTAAAGAATATACAAATTGCTAAAAATGAGGATTGGCAAGCACTCACAGATTTAATGTGAAGGATAAAAGCAAGCAGATGAAAGGAAGACAAAAATTGTTCTCAGATTTACAGTCAAAATAGATTTTACAACAGTAAACAGTTTTTGACTAAAGGTTAAATAGTATCAGTTTAAAGAGCATCTGAGAAAGAGTACCAGACAAGGCAGATTATATTTTAAAACATATCTAAAGGCCAGCAAGGAGGACACCAGGGAAACCAGCTGCTTCTTATCCTCAAAATTGTTTCTATTTCTTTTGGATAAAATAGGACAGCTTGCTGATTTGTTAAGCAACTGTCTCTATTATTATTGTAAAGACATTTTATTTTCCTAAGATAATTCCTAGAAGTCTTCTAAGATATTTTGTAAAACATTATGAATAAATAATTCATCATTAGAAATATTTTGTGTGGAATAAAATTGTTGGGATTGTTATAGTCATTTCTTCTTGGACTTCAAAGCTTTTGTGTGTCAAAATTCGAGTACCAAGGCTGGATCAAAACAAATTGGCATCATAATTTAGGATTCCTGTGATGAGCTATTTGGAGTGAAGTATTTCCTCACTTGTCATTGTTTTATTTCATTGTTACATGCATCCATTTATGTTGATGGTAAATCTGAATGTATAACTAGGAGCATTACTAGAAGATTTGTTAAAAGCACCATGTTTTTAACTAGTTATCATTTATATGTTTTCCTCTTATTTCCAACGTAAGGAGCCCTTTATTTCTCCCTCTCTCGTTTGACCTCTTCCTACTACTTCCTTTTCTGGATCAAAGGATTCTTAAGTGCCCTTTATCTTGATCATATCACCTCATAAAAACAATTTTCCAAGGTCTCCAAGGGTTATCTATCTTGCCCTGAAAACATTTGAACTTTTTGCCCTTGATCCCAGTCTTGTTTTCTTGATTTTGACTCCATAGCCCAATGGACAAATAGATTTCCCACAAAATCTACCAAAACAAAACCAAAGCTGCACTTTCATAACTAGCCTAATATTTACAAATTTAAACAAAGTTAAACTTAAAGAGAGAGCCCTCTATAAACCCTAGGAAGGTTAGATCCTAGAGTTTGAAGTTGGTTTGTGGTTACCTCTAGAATTCTTTGACTAAAAACCATAATCACACAACTTGAGAATTATTAAAGTGATAACAGGGCCCGCAGTGTTAATTTTTTGGTGCATGTCTATTTTGGTTATCCCTTAATTAAGATGGACATTGAAATGTAATCTATTCTCAATGTGGACTTGAATCAGTTAACTGAAAGCGATAAATTCAGTTAGCTAGTGGATTTCGAGTTAGAGGTAGTTGGTGATGTATGTAGAGTAATTCTAGTTGTAACAAAGTTCGAAGTGTAGTGGTGCATTAGTTAATACAGGTTGTAATCAGTTTAACTCAGTTAAGTGAGTTAAACTTAGTTGTGCTAGTTTTAACTCAAGGTACACTAGTGAGAGATCAAGTGAATTAAATATTAATTAATTCACAATCAGTGATCTCACATGTAACTGAGGATTTACTATTATTAGTTGCATGCATGTCAGATCCAGTGGAGACCTAGTTCAGTCATAGGTGAAAGGGAAGTTGACTATTAGTTGTAGGATTATTGGGTTGCACACATGCAACCAAACACCCATTGGAGTGCCCATGATACTTGCACAGTCAAGGAAGAAAAGAATTCCTATCTTTTAGGGATCTAGATCATTATGGATTGCACAAGCAAGGCAGGTTGTATAGAGGCTAATAATTAGCTATGCATTGGTCAGTTTTGAATATGATAGTGCGAGACAATTAGCTGAGTACTGAAGGGCTCTCGTGAGAAGATTTTTCTACGTAATTATTCTGTGATCCATGCTGAATATACAATATAAGATAGTGGGGTTTTTAGTTGTAAGCTTTCTCCAGGAAATTATCTGTGTTGTGTGTGACTGATCTTTCTTCATGTTCATGTGATTAGCAATTCTATTTTTAATTCTGCAAAATATTTGTAGAAGCTATTCAGTATTTAACTTTAGTACAATGTTAGAACGGGTGAATCCAAGATATACATGCATGTTGTAAATTTCTACATAAAACGAGTCTTTTAAGCTAATGTTAAGCTAATTCCTCCACTTTTTCCACTCTGAAAGTGATCAAATCTATACCAACAATATAATAATCCACTCTAGACCAACTTGACTCGAATCTTAATGTTGAATAGAAAAATGATTTATTAAATATAAAATGTGTACTTTAATTAGTAAATGAAATGATAATTTTTTGAACTTTTTTCTAGTCAATTTTAGCTAAAATTCAATAGATATTTTTAAGATTTGTAAGTTTAAGATGTTTAGTTCAAAAATTTAAGATGTCTCATGGATTTTTTAGGGTGCTAAATATATTTATACATTCAAAAATGTATTTTAAATAACAAAAACTAACAATATATCTAAAAATTATATTTCCTAATTCCATCCAAAAAAAAATAATTTCATCTATTAGTTAATCTATATTCAAAATAATATCATCAATATTATACAAGTTCAATCAAAACTAAACAAAAATAACATAACATTTACTAAAAAAACCGTAACTAATTCACTAAATAAACATTTCATTTAAATAACATGTTGAAATACCAAACACCATGATAACCTTGTAATTTCTTTATTTTACATCTATGGTGAAATTAGAACACGAAACTTTTTTTTTTAGGTTTATAATACATAATTTATTCTTCTTATACTATTATGCTCACTGTGTTCACTCGCACTCTACAATTTGTTTCTGCCCCAAAATAAATTGAAAAAAAAAACGAGGGTATTTTGAACGTTCTCGCTAATAAGGAACTTTGATACACTCGGAAATTTATTGTTGAAAAATGTGAGAAACTTGCATCTTGTGTCGGTAATGCTAAAAATTTCTGCCCTGTTTGAACATTTTGGAAAATATGGAAAGTTTGACACATTTTAGTTTTTTTCTTGGAATGTTTTAAGAAACAAATTTGGTGCTGATTAAAAGAGACAGCGTAGAGACACATGTTTCCAAAATTGACCAAGATTCTTGGTCAAAACCTTATCCCTTTGAAACTTCTTCACTTCCAAAATAAACCAATATTCTTGCACAAAACCTTCTCCCCTTGAAACTTTTGGAAAGATAAATGTTCCCAAAATTGACCAACAAATATATTCTTCCACAAAACCTTACTCCCTTGAATTTTTTGAGAAAGTGGAAAGCTACATGTTTCCAAAATTAACCAACCAAAATTTTCTTCCACAAAACCTTAAGCCCTTGAAACTTTTTATTCGAACATAGACATGACCTCATTTGAATTGACCATAGCAATGAAAATGGGAAGGTGAGACACCTTTCTTAAACCAATCCTGTTGAAGCTTTAGGGTTTTCCATTGACCAAAACTTGCACAAAATCTCATAGTGTTGAGACATTAAGGTGACCTTATAAACTTTCTAAATTTCCTTATTTATAAGGAATAAGAAAATAAACTTAAATCATTCATGCAAACCTTTTCATCTAGATATGAAAAATTAAATATGAAAAGCTTGATTATTAGAAGTTTTTGTTAAAACGTTTGTTGAGTGTTAGTTATGGAATCATTTTAAGAAATGTATAACGAACTTTCAGATATGTATTAATAAGTTTTTTTTTTTTTTGTGTGTTAATTATGGAATCATTTTAAGCATTTTGTCAAAAATTGAATTATTAAAATGATTATATTGTGTTGGTGGGTTATAGAATAATTTTGTGTCTGAAACAAAAATGATTTTGTGTTTCTTTCTCCGAATTCTTAAAGCTTGAGAGTGTTGGCGTGATTCTTCTAAAATTGTGTTGTTCCTTCAAATGGCATCAATTTCTCCTGCGCACAAAGTTTCTACGAGTCTGATATATTTTAATGTTGGCATAAACAATATTGATAACCTACATTTCTTGGATCTCAATTCCTCATGATGGGATAAAGGAAAAAGTAAATCATGATGAATATTTTTGTCAATTCTTGAGGGTCCTTGGCTTGAAACCATTGGGATACAATGTTGAGGCAAATAGACATGTTGGAGGCATGCATATGAATAACATGAATATCGTGGACATAGTTCTCAATTTGGTATGCAAGAAAATAACCATAGTTTGTGTCACCACCATTTTTCCTCCCTACTTGATAAATTCCTAGCTACTAGTATGGCACACACCATTGAACTAACTAAAATTTTGTATACAATTGAGAAATGTTTTGTAGAAATGTTTCCTTCAATTGTTTCCACAACCATGACCTTGGAGGTCTTATGCAATGTTGTAGTGGATAGCAGGAACAACAAACTCCAATTGGTATGTTAATTTTTTACAACATTTTATTCCATAAAATGTAAGTTCATATTTGAGTATCTTTACATAGGGAAGTGAAGTGCTCTAAAATACCTAGTAATGTTTTGACTCATTATTTAATTTCATCAAATTAGATTAAAAATATTTTAGCTTTGAATTAGGAATTTTAGTATTTTTACTTTTTTAAATATTAGTAATGGTATATGGATTTTGTTTTTATATTTGTGAAATTTTATTAGATTTGCAAGAATTATACTAATTTCTCTATCGATGTATAAGGTTGATTCTTATTAGAAATTTTGAAGGTTTTTGTTGGAATTGTAACTTGGTTCGGTATTCATAACTATGTTTTTGTAAAGAAGTAAAAAACAATTTATTAATATAAAAAGAAAACTATTTTATCATGCCCATTTGGAAATTTAAGAGAAATAAAACTGATTTTTAAAAGTATATTTTTATGTATCCAAGTAGACCAAGTCGACCCTCAAGAAGACATGTTGACTTTCCCAAACGACGTGTCCCTTTGCACGAACAAAAACTATAAGTAGAGCCCATTCATCTCCATCAAGAATACACTTCGATGATATAATCTAAAGTAAGAAGAAAGAGATTCCTAAGGAAGAAATGCGAGATTCTCTGAAGCATACATATGTTTTTTTCTTAATAAATTTGCAAGACACATTATGAGGAATATCCAACAAAATTCACATGGCACATTCTGAAGCATATATGATTCACCTGACATAGAAAATTAGAGGCATATCTAGGAAGTTCATTTATCATCTAAGACGTAGTTTATTCACCATCCTTGAGGTAGTTCGTACACCATTTTTTAGGGAATTTTGTACACTATTCCTGAGGTTTCTCATATACCATTATTGAGGAAAATTAATTATTATTTCTGAAGAAGTTCGTATCTTGATGAAAGTTTCTGTCCTGAGGAAGTATTACAAGCAAAGTGGAATTTATGGGGCAGTATCAATGAAACAAAACTGGGATTTTATGGGTACTATTGTGGAAAAAGACTGTGTAGACATATGACTACCTATATACAAAATTTCATGAAGGTTGATGATGAAAGCTATTATTAGATGAAGGGATGATAATTGATCTACTAGTGAATTCATTTATGATTTAGATTTCTCTTGTTAACTAAGATTCTATAAGTAAAGGATTGTTGGGTTTCCCCTTAGGGATTTTTATTGGCCTCTGGCCTAATTTCTAGTGTCTCTTTTCATTTTGTGCATTGTAATTGTATAATTTATTGATGGCCTAATGAATTAAGTAAATGATAAATGAAAAACATATATAAATAGTGATAGGTAATTATCATGTTCATAAATTCATCACTGTAATTAAATTCCCAACATGGTATCAGCTATAGGCTATAAGGGGAGTCAAATCCTTTACACTAGTTGAAGTCACAGGAAACCTTATGATGGAAATGAAATATCTTCCAAGGTATCAAACTCAATTTCTCCTATCATTGTTTAAATTTATTAGGGAGTATATCATATCATCAAAGAAGAAGGACATGTTTTTATATCACTGCAAAACAAACTTACCTAATAGTGCTAAAAAGAACCTCTATAAAAATGTAGTGAATTCTCCATGGTATACGTCTATAGCATAGAAAAATATCTCTAATGGAACTATGTCTAACATCTACGAAACTATACATTTCCAATATAACTATGCTTTCCTTTGAAACAAAGTCCTTTGATCAAATTCGAGTACTGGTTTATAATTTTATTGCATAATCAAATTTTTCCTGTGGAAAAAGAGTCAAGCATCTATGATCATGTCATTGACTTATTGAAGTAGTTTGAATTACATATCTAAAAAAAATTCTTGGCACGATATGAATATATGACATAATCTGAGCCTCTATCATTTTTGAAGAAGATAAAGGAATAAGTTAAGGAAGATAAGTTTGTGTCTGTAATTAAGGCCAAATATAAATAATGATCCATGTATAAAAATCACTGAATCTTTGTTGTAGACCAAGTTTCAATGGTATCTTTATAGTCAATAATAATGATATATGTTATCAAAGGAACAATATTCCAAGTTATGACTATGTGGTATTCATTGGTCTATAATCTAATAATTTGGCATAATTCATTCATCTGGTATGCTCTCTATCAATAAAAAAATTGAGCATTCAATGAAGAAAAAGGAATTCAAGCTATATTATTGTTGCAAGTCCATTTCAAAATTCTCTTGCAATCAATGATATTTGTCAATCATATTGCATGGAATGCTAAATCTAATAGGTTATGAATAAAACACCTTAAGAGTAAGCTAACAATATTATGCTCCTTTCAAATATATTAATGTGTTATAAAATGGTTTGTATAGATATATTGTAGAAGATATTGTGTCCCCTCCCTTGAGGATAATGAAATAATCAATATGTTAGTATTTTGATCCTTTCCATGCATATGAAGAATACATCTTTGTGATGAAGAATATATAATAAGAAAATAAAACACCAATCAAATCCGTCTCATATATAGAAGGATTGTCAATAACATTTCTAAGGTTTGCAGCTAACACATTAGTATAATTGTAGAGTTTATAAATTTGAAGGTTGGAAGGATTTTGAAGACTTTGTATATTTAATCATCTATGGTTTCTAAACCATAGAAAAAGGTTTCAATTAGAAAGCCCTGGGGATAAACCTTAGGAATAATTGTGTCCATAGAAAGAAGAAGTCCTAGCTCCTAGGAAGTACATAAATGAAATCATGATAAAATTACAAGAAGTACAAAATTAAGGTGGAGTTGATTCTCTTCTCAAAAGATAAGTACTCTATATCTCATCTCTTGGATTACTGATGTTGTTGTCATCTTTATCTTTGGATAGTCCCTTGTCTATGTACTTTTATTAATTGTATTTTTTCTTCTATGACCTCTTAGTGAGAATTGTAGGTTGATGACAAGGGATTCTTAGGCCTTGGCAGTAGATGAAGGAAATGGAAGAACGTGGAAAATAAATAGGTCTTCCAAAATTATAGAAGGATAGAATGTCGAAAGAGTAGGATGTCTGAAGTATCCCTTGATTTTATCTAAGAAGAGTGAGAATGCAGCATGTAGTTGATTAAATAAAAATGATCTCCTAGTAAGAGGGAAAGGTGTTGGGTGTGGAGCCTGATTATCATCATGATTCAGAAGTCTTTCTTTCAGAAGTATGTATGCTCCAACAATACTATACAACCCTCCATGTGGGGAAGTGCGAGGGGACCCCCCCCCCCCCCCCACGAGGGTTTGGCCACAACGCCCCCGAAGCTAAAAATATATGTAAACTTTCCTTGTAAGGTATTGTAATTTTTTAGTCAATATGGGCCGTCCATTAGGTGGATGATCTGATGGTAGAATTTATGTTTAATTTTGGGGTTTTTTTCCCTATAAGGAAAACCCTCCTTCGTATGAGGGAATTTTGTATTGAGGTTGTGTATTGTGTGTTTATTTTGAGTGAGAAAGAGAAAGGGGGATTATATGAGAGAGTATAGGATATTACATCTAATCTTCTGTAGGTTATGTGTCTTCATTTTGCTAGAGAATATAAAGGAACGAGTGATTGTTTCCCCGTGGATGTAGCTCAATTTGGGTGAACCACATATATCTGTCTCTCTTGTTTTATATGTTTAATGTGTTTTTATTTCTTCATATTTTTATGTGTTCCATTTCTCTGTAATATATAATTTTATAATAAATGGTATCATAGAAGAAGGTCTATTTGGATGATAAACTCACGGGAAATAAGGGTTCCCAGTTTGAGTGGGAGAAATGCCTGAAGATGGTAGGTTTAGGGTCAAGAAATTTAACGGCCAAAAGTACCCACTATGGAAGATGTAGATGGAAGATTATATGTATGAGAAAGATCTTTAGCTACCATGGAGAGGAAAAAAAAAGAATTTTTCGAGTATGACAGATAATGAATGGGAGATACTCGAAAGAAAGGCACTTGGGACAATACGGATGTGCCTCGCGACATCGGTAGCCTTCAATATTTTGAAGGAAATGACAATTGAGGGTTTAATCACGACATTGGCCAGACTATATGAAAAACTCTCAGCCTCAAATAATGTATTTATAATGTAACGTTTATTTAATATGAATATGTCGGAAGGTGGATATGTTGCTGACTGTTTAAATGAATTTAATACAATTACCAGTCAATTAAGTTTTGTAGCAGTAAAATTTGATGATGAAGTTAGGGCTCTGTTATTTCTGTGCTCATTTCCAGAAATTTGGAATGGTTTAGTTATGGCCATTAGTAACTCTGTCTCTATATATATTACTTTAAATTTTGATGAGGTTTTCAATGCTATCCTTAGAGAGGAAATGCGACGGAAAAACTTCAGTGCGACATCGGGTAATGCTTTGAAAGTAGAGACTAGGGGAGAAAAAATGGAAAGAGGAAAGAGCCCAGGATATTGCAGTAATTCAAGGAAAGGAAGATCCAATTCCAGATCGGGGATAGTGTGCTAAAAATGCGGGAAGAAAGGGCACCTGAAGAAACACTGTAAGTCAGGGATAATTTTAAGGATGGAAAATTATCTTGAAGTTTAAAAAATTGGCGAATCTCACTAGTCCCTAATATGCAAACTATAAAAAATTTATTTATGTATTTGTAAAATTATTCAAATTTATAATGATATTATATATATTTTCTATATAATGTTGGCGATTTTTAACGTAAAATAATTTTATATTGTAAAATTTGGGCGAATCATTTTTATAAAAAAATGGAAATTGGCGAATCTTTTTTTTGGAAAAACCATGGATAATTAGCCCACCTGCGAATATTAGCCCCTAAAATTTTCCATGCTGTAAGTCTCAGAAGGGAAAATAAGGAGACACACAACAAGAAAAAAATCATGAAGAGAATGTGACAGGTGATGTGTTACAAGATGATTTGATTATTTCTTTAGAAAATTCTATTGATTCCTGGGTGGTAGACTTAGGGGCTTGATTCCATGTCACACTTGATAAGAAACCATTTCATGACTATGTTCAAGATGATTTTGGACAGGTTCATCTGGGTGATGATAAGCCCTATAAAATCATGGGAATGGGTAAATTTATTGTAAAAAAATAGAATGGAAACCAATGGTTATTAAAGGATATAAGGCATGTTCCAAATCTGAAAAAAATTCCAATTTCATCTGGGAAGTTTTGGGGGTGAAGGTTGTGTGAGAACTTTTGCAGATAAAACCTAGAACGCTACTAAAGGAGCCTTGGTAATATAAAAAGGAGAAAAGGTTGGTACATTGTATTTATGCAATGGTATTTCTAACTGTGTTAATGCTTTAAACTCTAGAGGAGAAAATGAAACATTATGGCATCATAGGCTCGGACACATGAGTGGGAAGGGAATGAGGATTCTTCACTCAAGAAAGTTATTATGAGGTTTGAAGAATATTGATTTCGATTTTTGTGAGAATTTTGTTTATGGAAAACAAAAATGAGTCAGATTTCTTAGATTTGGGAAAGAAAATAAGAGCGAAAAATTACAGCTCTCCCATACATATGTATGGGGACTTGCTCAGGTATCATCTGTCGGTGGCTCTCACTATTATATTACTTTTATTGATGATGTAACTACAAAAACATGGATTTATTATATTCAGAATAAATATGATGTATTTGACACTTTCAAGAAATGGAAATATTTGATTGAGATTGAGATAGGAAATAAGTTGAAGTGTCTCAGATCAGAGAATGGAGGTCAATATTGCAGAAAAGAGTTTGATGGGTATTTTTCAAAGCATGGAATTCACAAAGGGAAGATAGTTCCATGAACACCGCAGGAAAATGGTGTGCCAGAAAGGATGAACATGACAATCATGGTGCATGCAATGTGCATGAGATTTCATGCATGAATTCCTTTACAATTTTTGGCATATGTTGTAGATATTATTGTTTATCTAATAAATATAGGGCCTTCAGTTCCTTGGATGGTGGTATTCCAGAGGAGACACATACATGTAAAACGACAAATACTCTTTTTTTAAATCCTTTTGGTTGTGAATCCTTTGTCCATATTAATAAATAAAATAGAAAAAAACTTCAGGAAAAACCAAAGAAATGTACTTTTATTGGATATGGTGTTAAATATTTTGTTTATCTCTTGTATGATTATGAAAATCAAAAAAATCATCAGGAGAAGAGATTTAATATTCAATTAAAAGGTCTTGTATAAGAATGAGATGTAGGAAAAGAAATAGGCAAAAGAAAACAAAGAATACACAATTCTTGATGAGATCACACAAAAAGTAAAGGTGCCTAAAAATAATACTAATCAACAACCATAACAACAAAAACCACCACAACAACAACATGCACCTCAAACGCCTGAAAGTGGTGTCAAAATATATACCAAGATAACAAGACCCCTTGAACAATACTCTTAATAATTATATTATGTGTTCTTGGTTGATTCTGGTGAACCAGAATGTTATGAAGAAGCCATGTAGGTAGACACAAGGAAGAAGTGGAAGCTATCCAAGAAATAAGAGATGGAATCCTTAATACATAACCAAACTTGGGACTTAGTCAGACTTCCTGCAGGTAAAACAACATTTCAGAATAAATAGGTTTATAGGTTGAAGGAAGAAGATGGAGTAAAGAAAAGGTACAAAACTAGAGTTGTGGTGAAGGGGTTTGCATAGAAAAAAGGTATTGAATTTTCTGAAATATTTTCTACTGTTCTTAAAATGAATTCAATCGGAACTATTTTAAGTCTTCCAGCGATGAAAAATTTTCATCTTAAATAGTTATATGTGAATACAACCTTTATCCATTGATATTTTGAGGAAGAGATCTATATGCAACAACCACATAGATATCAAGAAAAAAGCGAAAAATTAATGTGCAGGTTGAAGAATAGCTTGTATGTCTTAAAATAGGCTCTGAGATAGTGGTATCTAAAATTTGACAGGTTTATGTTTGAACAAGGTTATACTACATGTCGCTCTGATCATTGTGTTTATTTAAAAAAGAAAAATGGTGGAAGCTATATTATATTATTATTTTATGTAGATGACATGCTTGTTTCGGGGTCTAACATGCAGGAAATAAATGTGCTCAAAGGAAAATTGGCAAATTCGTTTGCAATGAAGGATTTGAGAGCTACAAAAAAAATCCTTGGTACAAGAATAAGGAGAGATCATTTCAATATTTTTCCATGAATCTCTAGATAGAATGCAGCCCCACACCTCACATCTATATAAAATAACAGGTTGATGAGAATGTAAAGAGTAACTTTTTTTACTCCAAACCCAAAGATCACTCATCTTACAATTGTTTTCGAAATCATAGTAAGCTTTCCAACCTCCTATAATCCTTTTCTTAATGCTATGGTTCAAGTTGAGTTGATTGTGGATGCCAATACCTAAATATCTGTAGGAATAAACATTCTCCAAGTAATTGATATCATAAATGAAATTATCCTAAACTATTTGTGAAATAAATTGAAATTTAATTTGACTATTATTAATATATAATTTCATTTCATTTAAAAATATATTTATGTTTTAAAATCACTTTTTTAATAATAAGGATAATAGTATTGGGTGTTTTTTTAATTATTTAAATGGTATTATTAGAGTTGTTTTAGAATTACGAAATAAATTTATTTTAATGTTTACATAATTCATTTAAATTTTTTATTATTATTATTATTATAGTTAAATAATATATTTTTTTTTTTATGTTAAATTCAAATTAATAATATATTGTTTGTGAAATAAAAATGATCTATTAAATTTAAATAATTTAGGTAGAATGTTAAGTTAATTTTTTTTAATGATGATCATGATGATGGTAATCATCGTCCATTAAGACTAATATAGTCTACAAATCTTAATAAGGAAAGAGATTAATTGATATTTTTTAAAATTTTATTTCTATGCTCGAAAAGAAGGGGGAGAAGTGTTATGAGATCACCATAGTTATGTTTCCTTTTTAAGTCAAAAAGTTTTGTAGTGTGACAAACACTTTAAAATTTATAATGGATGTTATTAAATGCTAGACAATCTAGGAGAGTAATTTTCATCTTTAACCCTCTTAGTATCATGTAAATGATACACACTTTCATCCCATGGAATTTTGGAAATCGACCAATGTCCAATTTCACTTTCAATGCCATGAGAACTAGTTCTTATCTTAGTAATGTTCATTTTATTTTTGACACTAGTTAAGACACAAATAATTAGAGTTTTCAAGATTGCGGTTGATCACCTCCTTATCATATCTTATTTTTTTTTCTTCCCTCTAACTATTAATTACCTCACAACTTATTCTTAGATTTGGAAGTAATAATATTTTTAATATTATCCTTATTCTTCAAGATGATTTTCTCCTTTAACCCCAAATTATCTAGCCAATAATGGGCATCCTGATACTAGCCTTACTTGAGTTGAAGGTGGGGATTTTTGGTAGAGTTAGAAGTAATATTAGGAAACCTCTTAGATTCCATGTTGAATAAATTCTTCTTATATATGAGATACCTATTCATAGCGACGTTTTCAATGAGGGGAAGGCTTGCTTCAATAAAGAGGATAGGGTAGGAAGTATTTCCTTTAATCTTGAGATTGTAGCTTATAAATTATTTTTAGATCTAGTCAATCTTCCTTAACAACTCTAGATATACTACAACCCCAAACCTCACATCCATATAAAGCATTAGGGATGACGAAAGTCTCAAAGATGTTTTTTTTAATTCCAAATAGGAACATCTACCAACATATGATTGTTTTGAAGTCCATATTAAGCTTTCCATCCTCCATTTATCCTTTTCTCAATGCTATAATTCCAATTGGGTTGATGGTCAATGTTGATTCCAAGATATTTATATGAAGTCAAAGATCTATCAACTTACACTTGTTTTCAATCCCATAGTAAGCTTTCCATCCTCAAATTTTCATTTTCTCAATTCTATAATTTTAATTGAGTTGATTATAGATGGTGATTCTGAGATATTTGTATGTAGTAACTTTCTGCAAGTGGTTATTATCATAAGTGATATTTTTGGATTAATTATCGTGGCTTTTAGTCTTGTTCGTATTGACAATAATTCTCATCTTCAGGCAGAAATATTGGAGTATTTTTAGTTTCTTATTGAGATCGTTTGCAAAAATAACAATATCGTCAACATACAAGAGAAGATTCATGACCATACTAATAAGTGTGGGTCATCATACCTTGCATCTTCTAGATTTTATTATAAGTTATCAATGTATATGTCCAAAAGAGCAGGGGATAAGGGACACCCTTGTTTGACTCTAATATTTTATTTAATTTCTTCTTATTAACCTTTGATAATCCAAAGCATGGAAACTAAAAATTTATAAAATTATAACCTCCAATACAAAGAAAGTTGCAAAAGCTATCATATGTCAACATGAAATGTTGATCAAAATTTAAAATCTCCTTAAGGAAGAATTATTGTTTATTTTTATATGAAATATGTTAAAAATAAAATATAAAATATTAGTTGATTTTATATAATATATGTTGAAAATAAAATGTAAAATTTCCTTTTTAGTAAGATGATTTATTGTCTTTATAAGTATTCAAGAAAAATCGTGTTTTTTTTTTTTTTTTTTTTTTTAATATTTAAATATAACAAAATTTCCATATCAAAATATTTCAAGTTTGATTAAATCTCATATTCAAATTTTTAAACGCCGGATGCGGCTGCGGAAGAGAGTTAATGAGCCTTGGGCTCTCGCGCAGCTCCCAACGCTGCACACACGCCGTGCCCACATGGCCCATGGCACTACACTTGTTGGCGTTATTAATACGCCTCGATCTGAAAAGAGCTGTAGTTATTACACCATCGCTCTCGGGTATATGGTGATGGTTTTGTGGAACGTTTGCAATATGGAGGGAGTGTAGAACGATGAGGGCCATGGCGGACCTCTGAACCCTCTAGACGCTGTTTGTTCGCCCGGATGTGCCAATTCCAGCTGCAAGACGCAGACAGGACGCCGCTGCAGCATTCTCGCGTGTCTGGAGACCATCCCGGGCGTTCATTTCTCCAACAACCCCTTCTGCCGTGCTTCGGCCTCAATTGGAGCTACAGCAGTGCTCATTGCAGGTAATTTGGCTCCCTCTGGTCTCAATTTGCATTCTCGGGACAATTTTTCCTCTCGCAATCGTATTTCTGGTTATATTTCTTCTCCGTCTGGTTGGCATCACCCTGGTGGCCTCCTCACCATTTCTCAAGCTCCTCACCCTCTCCTTGGCAGTCCTCGCACGCGCCACCTTTCGTTAGCCATGCCACGCCTCAGGCAGCGCATGCGCTGCAGAAGGGGCACGAGTCGAGGTCTTGCTCATGAAAATCCTCCTTCCCCGCTCTCTGAACTCAGCTCGTCCTCTGAGGATGACGCTAACACGCCCCCGCCTGCCTCTCGCGGTGGTGGAGGCAGAGGCAGGGGCAGAGGTCGACGTGCTGTGAATTATGTTCATGCAGGCAGAAGTCGAGGCCGCATTCATGCTACGAGTTCTGGTGATTTCCCCTGTCAGCCCCCTCCCGCCTCTGCGCCTCCTGGTCTTGGCCGTCCTCCTGAAGCTCTTGCTCATTCCAGTCAGCCACCCTCCGACTTCTCTGTCCCTCCCAGTCAGCCCAATCCACGGGATAGTCGCTTTCGGGGCTCTACTATCAGACAAACTACTCAGAATGCTGAGCTCTGATTGCACTGCACCTCCTTCGACTCCATAATCACCGCCTTCATCTCTGTCTCTCTCTGTGAGGAAATCCCGCACTGCTCCGCCCCCTCCCCTCCCATTGACCATCGCCCCTCTCCCCCTCCTCTCACGGAGCAGCGTTCTGAAGCTGACAACAAAGATTTGAAGACTGACAGCCATGCAGGAAAGGAGGACAGTAGCGAGGAGAATGAATATGCATGCAGGATTGAAGAGGAACCAATGTCTTCTGAGCACGAGGGCTAAATCCCCTGGCTCATTCACTTCTGGTTTTTTTGAGTTTTGCTGTTTCAATTGCTCCACTGATGAGCAGTATGATGCTTCTAGCTTTTATATTGCTGTTTACATTTTATGTATAAACCTCTGGCCGGTTTCCCTTCCAAGGGCGGCCCAGTACACTATGCTTAATGGGTCGGTTTCCCACTCTGGGCGGCCCAAAACAATCAAGAACAGTGCTGATAATCAGTCCCAGCTAGCTGGCTCACACAGCAGCAGCGAGGGTAGTTTTGTAACAGTATTTTTATAAATTAATAGATTTAGTCTTATTTAGAAAAAAAAAAAAATATTCAAAGTTTTAAAGTTTTATTAGATATCATATTTTAATTTAAAACTAATAGAGTCATTATTTTGAGGAGAACCATGGTGGTGAGATCAGCAATCCTCGTTTTTTATCGAAATTCAGCTACAAAAGCTAGCCCAGTAAGGGCCTGAAGAATAAGTATATATTTTCTCAAGGGACAAATCTACAACACGGAACCCTAGATCTATGAGTTTTCTCCTCGGATCTAATTTGAAACCCTAAAGTTTTCAAATCGAGATATGGACCAGCGAATTTGCACTAGTGATGTGTTTTCTGCTCCAAATCCAGGGATTTTATCAGTCTTGGTACACCCAATTTTTGGGGGTCCATTTTGTTTGCAGGTATCAAAAACAAATCTCGTATCCTCTTCGATGTTGAGAATTGAAGAGACGCTGCATATCTCTAATATTTTTTTTGAATTATTCAGAAAGGTAGTCATCTTCAGGAGAAAAAATCCATCAGGGAGTGTGGCATTACTAACGATGCCTCGATTCATATTGTTGCTTGAATTAGAGGCGAAACAAAACAAGGTGGTTGATCTTCCTCAGCACCACCAATATATTTTAAGGGCATTTTTAATTCTTGGTTTTCCTCGCCGAACCCCAAATATCTTGTTGGTCCAACATTTTTTGTGGATCAAAAGAATGATGACCCTTCTCTTGAGGTTAATAATGTGGCATGAAAATCCATTTATAATTATCTTCCCCTTTAGTGTCTTTTTTCCTTCATCATCAGTTCTTTACGAGAGGGCTTATCATAACTGGCCTCAGGATGTAGATATTCTTTTTTGTTCTAATGAATTATTTGTTGTGATGTTTTAGAAGATGGAGGATAGGAAAAAGGTTTCTGATCATAGTTTTTCATTTTGGGGTTAGGCTAGTCTTTCCTTTCAACTTTGATTAATAGAATTTAACCCTCCTTCTATGATATATTTGCAAACCTTGGTATGGGTTCAACTTCCCATTTTTCCCATCCATATGGCTCATATACTTGTTTCGAAGGAAATAGGAAATTTTCATGGGTGTTTCATCAAAATCGACAGTGAATAAATTTCAGAACAAGTAATTTCTTATGTTCTTATATGTGTGGAAAGGTACCTTGGCAAAGGCCTACAAGAAAAAATCCTCCTCAAATGGAGAGGCAAGGTTTATGAAAACATCCTCCTCAAATGGAGTGGACTATGGGAACATATCTTTTAACTACATAAATTTTTAGCAACCTAGCAATGTTTAGGATGTTTGTCCTTATTTGTAAAGTCATCCTTTGAAACCAAAAATAAAAAAGAAGAATCAGGGATGGCAAGATTAGAAGGGACCTAAATTTTCTATTCCCTTTGAATCTCATGAGCTAGAGAAACCTCAGAACTATAATGCACCTAATGAAGGAAACACTCATCCAAGCTCTGCGCAGGCCCATGATGTGCCATCTGAACCAGCGGGAAAGAAAGAGCTCACATTTTCCATTTTTTGCATGATGTAGGTAGTATTTTGGGACCGCAAATGATTGGGCACAAACACACCCACGAATATGATCATTTTGATAGTGATGTTGGAGAATGAGGCATAAGGGACATCTCAAGGAAAGGAAATCCTTGTACGATCTTTGCAAGATCCTAAAAAACCCTTAGATTGGGTAAACGTTTGGAAAAAGAAAGACGTAAAGGAAAATTCAATGTATAATCCTCGAACCTAATTCCACGAAGAGAGAAAATGTAATCTTTTTTAGTGTTGATCTAGTATAGGGAAAACTGTAGTGACAAATGAGGCATGTTGCTAAACGATGCAAATATTTTTCTGCCAATAAGTAGAAACTTGACTTACAAAAAAAAAAATCTAATAGAATCATTACTTCTCTTCTTTTTGCAATCCGAGAGGAACCCAAAAACCTACCTCCTTAGGGCCTACGATCTGTCCTCCTCTTCATAAGCTAAGTCATAGCCAGTTGAACTTCCCCAAGGCACTAGTAGAATCATTTTATTATATATATATATATATATATATATATATATATATATATATATATATATATATATATATATATAGATAGATATATATATATAGATATATAGATATATAGATATATATATATATATATATATATATATATATATATATATATATATATATATATATATATATATAAAACAAAGTTTGTTTTTTTTTAATTAGATTAAAACCTCAATTTAACAATATTAAAATAACAAATATCTTTAATAATTAGTCAATTAAAAATATTGCATGTTTAATAATTTAATCATATAGATATAATTTGATGAAGAATTTTTTTTTTATAAATGAAGGAATAGAAAAGGAATTTTATAATTTATTTATTTTTTGAAAGAAGTTTATAATTCTTATAATTTAACTTGTTGAAATGTTTGAAAAAACAAAATATTTTAAAACAAAAATATATATATTAGTTTTAGAAAAGGGAAATTGATAATGGTTAATGGTAGTTGTTAAAATTAATACTAGTTTTTAAATTTAAAGTTTGATAATATAGAAAAAAATTATCAAGTGAACAATGATCATTTTTATTTTATAAGATTTGAAGTAGATGAAATTAATATTAACACGATAGTGATAGGTATTTCATTATTTTAAGTAAATAATTGGTGTATAAATAAATCAACATTTGGGAAGATTTAATTTGGAATTTTGTGGAGTGAAAAGTTAGAATTAGGAATTTTAAGTTTTATAAAATTAACAATTGGGAAGATAGGATTTTTTCATTGAATTAGGAATCTAGTATTGAATTTGGAATCTAATTTGGGTATATTATTATGTTGTTTGGCATCAAAAGTATCAAAATTGGTTAGTGGCCATCCAAAACTATTAGATCCAGAGAGAATTTTAATGATTTAACTGCTTTGAAGATAATCAAAATATTAAGTAATTAGGAAAACTTTAGACATGGTGATGAGATGATTTAGATCAAAAATAGAGGTATCCATGAATATTGAAGGTTATTTAATTGCTACAAATGGAGAATAAATATCAATAGCAATTTTAGAGAGGAGGTTTCCCTCAGTCAAAGCAGATGGTTGAGAAGAAATATTCCCCAAATTCTCCAGCTTGTGAAACAACTTCTCAGAAGCATAGACTTGGTGCTTCAAATGAATTATATTCATGAGAACATCAATCCAATTACCTGAATTTCCCTCCAATGCAATAATTCTAAATGAAAATAAAGGGCTTTATTAGCCATGTGATTCGCAAGATAAAAAACTTGCCTAAAGATAGATTTGTTTCAAGCTAGCCAAATTCCCCAAAGAAATAAATTTTGGATCACCATCCAAGGTTTTTTGAAGTTTGGGTTATTCAAGAAAGTGTTATGCCACGATTTTGATAATTTATTGGATGAAGGAGATTTTTAAAGGAAAATCACAAAATTTTTGGCATATGGACATTCCTAGAAGAGGTGTTTTAATATTTTAGAAGATTCAAGGTAGATATTACATCTAGAGAGCCCTTGAATCTCTCTTCTAGCTAACATATATGCTCTTAAAATCTTTCCATGAGCCAAAGTCCAATGGACAAAAATAATTTTTGCTAGGGAATTATTAAGCGAGATTCTTTTGTTCCAAGAGTATATTTGGACATATATCATGTTTTCCTAGATGCCATTCATAACCTTTCTTTACAAAGTAGGCATGTGATCCCTATCAGGGACTATCTTTTCTATGGATATATTTTGGGGTGTGCTTACTACTGAGTATTCTAGAAGGGAAATGAGGGGGGATAATACTCTTGGGTATATACATAAATTTCAACCTTGCCGGATATTAGTTGAGTCCCAAATTGAAATGTTGAGAGTGAGGATGGCATTTTCAGCTAAGAAAATATTTTCCATGACGTCATCTATCCACAATTTGTTGTGTCTCCCATTTTATATATTCCAAGGAAGCTTTAGTTTAATGGCATGAAAAAATGCTTTAAATTCTTCATGAATTTGACACATTAATGTTTCCTAAAAATGTTAATTTTTATAAGAAACCAATTTCCATTTTTTATTTAAACTTAATTAAAATATTATTTTCAACAATATTACAATTTGAAAAATTCCTCAATAATATTAACCGAACAGAAATACTTTTTTTAATAGAAATTGAACCACTTTATATAATGAAATATTTTTGAGGCGCAGAGCTATATATCTAGTACAAAATATGTCAAAGCTAGATGGTAGGTGGATTTCTAAAGACCACACATCACAAAATGTAATGAAAATATGCCCTGGTGTGGACACAAGGTCTGCTACAACCACTACTTTTGATAGCTTATAACTATGACCAAAAACCCTCACAATGAAGACAAATTACATAATATGAGCTAAAATTAAACTATCATCGGCACTAGGAGGAAGTTGACTAACCATGTTAACAAAAGAGAAGAGATTACAATTTAAATAGTGTGGGAATATGTGTTTGATTTTGGGCTCACCATGGAGGGCCGAGCTTCTTCTCTCTTCCAACACATGCATGAGTTCCTTTTTGTCCTCTTCGAGCTTTATCATTCTCATTTGTAGGTCAATAGTGGCCTCAAGATATATGGTGGAAAAACCAACATTAATATGTTGGTTCTTCATAATATTCTTTATTTTTTATTGCTTCAAATTCACTACATCCTTGAGACCTCGGAGCGAATTATCCCATGATATGGCTGAGCCAAAGGCATTGGAGGCATGGAGATTTTCACACTAGAGGGGCTGAATTTATTCATGAAACCATTACATAGAAAACATAATGTCTAACATGAAAAAAAAATGAAGGAAAGAACGGAAGGTCCCCAAATTAGTCCTGAGGAGATACGAACACCAAAATCCCCCACCAAGAAAAAATGGGCATCCCAGGGAGGGAACCCATAGGAAATAAATACAATATAGGAGGGTCACAAACTCGACCAAAAGTGTCAGCAGTGAATCCAAGAATGAAAATACCTAGATCTCAGTCCTTCACTATGGCTTTCATTCATGAATTGAGAAACCTATTCGTTGAATTCACTGTCAGGAAACTAGTGAGAGAAACACCATACCCAAGTGACACCATAAATTCAATGAAGATAGCTGAGAGTGAACCCTGGTGAAGAGAGGCGAGGAACCATGGAAAAAACTAGGGCTTTAAGGAACCATCCCACAAACCTAGAGTTGAATGTCTGCAATAGAAACCTTGGCCCACTATATTCATTCTAGCATTGATTCCCCTTAATTGCAATAAACCCACTCTATGATGCCTCCACTTCCCCATATTCCTTGAATTCATTTCCAAGGTGGGGTGGAGCATAGAGTGATGAATGAAGTGCATGCTAACACCGGGTGTAATGAAGGATCCACCAGACATTGGTTCCATTGAAGATTACAATGTTGACAAGACCAACGCGCAATAGGTGAAGTGTTGAGAATTACCAAGGGGGAGATAAACCATAATGGGCTTGTTTATATATAATTAGGGGATTCGAGAGAGGGTGGAGGACTCCCCAACCTTTAAAATACCCATGGGTAGGCTAGTCCCCACATTTGCTTTCCAATTCGCTTGATTATTATTATGTTGTAGCACATGGAACAACTGTTTAAAGTTGAACGTCTCTAGATTATGATCAGTTCTCTTGATGATATATGATGAGTTCTTTTAATGATAAATTAGAGCTTCATGTTTGGAGGAAGAGTGTTTCTTATGACTATAATAATAAGAATTTTTAAGTCACCTACTATTATAATTTTGCAAAATCCATTCTTTATAGTCACTTGAAATCCTTAAATAAATACATAAACTTCAACTTAGTTATTACTGAATAAACCTAACCCCAAAAAATATTTCCCATTATTCATTAAAGTGAAATATTAACTCTATCTTACCATACATCCATTAACCAAATAACAATATTAAATATTTAATAATCCTACCACCACTTAACCAAATAACAATATTAGATCTCTAATAATTTAATCATATACCAATAAATTGAAGTAAATATACCACAATAAAACTATGTTCTTTTTATAATATTTAAAATAAACATATGAAAGTAATAAGTAAATGCTACCTAAAATAATAAATTAAACATTTTAAATGTACGTTTGAAATAAAACATTAAAATGTGAATGTTATATAACATATTAAATTTCATTTACAAAATATTTATAATATTATCTATAAATAATTAAAATAATATAAAAATAAATATTATTATTAAGAAACATAATGATATCATCATAACAATATTAATACTAATTATTTTATTATTAAGATTTATAACGTATATTTAACATCTAAAGTAAAAACAATATTTTTAAGTTCTTAAAAATATTCAAATATTTAAATTAAATGTAAATATTGCAACATAGTGATTTACAATACTAAGTCTTCGAGAGAGATTCTATTCCATGGTTCTTCTAGCTCATGATCAAGTACTATAACTCTCGCTCAAAAATGCTCTTCCAAAGGTTATTCAAACCTTTTCTCTTCAAAGGGTTTTCAAGCATTCTCAAGATCAAATACTGTATTTTTGAAATGAACTTTGTTTAGTTGAATTTATTTTAATGGTAGATTTTTCAAATATTTTAGAATTGGATAGATAATAATTAGCACAATTACATTTATCAATGTGGTTGATATATGCCAAATCAACATATATGAATTAGATTTACAACCATATTCGGTATATGCCGAATCAATGTATATGAATTAGATTTAAAATTACATTCAATAATGTGTTTGATATACGCCCTTAAACCTATATCCACCACCCACCACATATATTTTACCAAAATAATCATTATATATTGATAAATATAATTACCAGTATATCTTATATATCTACTTGTAATATATTAATAATATAACCCATATTGATACTATATATATATATATATATATATATATATATATATATATATTATTAGATAATAAAATATTATTAATTTTTTTCAATACATTAATAGTTATAATTCAAACTATACTAAAATTAAAATACAACATAATATTAGTATTTTATTACTATTTATAATATGTATACATTTCTTACAAATATAGGAAGGGATTATTAATATTATAATTCAAAAGAGCTAATAACTCCAAGGGTCTAATATTATAAATCCAATGAATTGGTCAACCTCAACTATACTAAAATTAAAATACAACATAATATTAGTATTTTATTACTATTTATAATAAGTATACATTTCTTACAAATATAGGAAGGGATTATTAATATTATAATCAAAAGAGCTAATAACTCTAAGGGTCTAATATTATAAATCCAATGAATTGGTCAACCTCAGGAGAAAATATTAAAAAGCCAAGAAATAAAAAAGCCCAAGGAATCCATATTAAAAAAAAAATAGATTAATAAAGCCTAGGAATTAATATTTAAATACAAATGAATGATAAACTCACATGATTATTAATATTATAAACCAAAGAGAACAATTAACCTTAGAGATTGTTAATATTATAAACCCAATGAATTAAAAATATAAATGATTAATAAACCCAGTGGATTGATATTAAAAACCCAAAGAAATAATAAAACCAAGGGATCAATAAGGCAAGGGATTAATATTTAAAAGACAAGAAATTAATAAACTCCAACAATTAATGTGTTAAACTAAAAAAAATAGGATATTAATACCATAATAATCAAAATTTTAAACTCAAAAGGTCAATAAACCTAAGAAATTATTAATATTATAAACCAAAAGAAAAAAATAAACGCAAGGGTTTAATATTATAAACCAAAAGAATCGGTGAACTGAAGGGATAAATATTAAAAACACAAAAGTTTACTAAACCCTACAAATAAAGTTTTTAAACTCAAAAACCTAAGCATTTAATAAACCCTAATAATTACGCTGTAAAGCGTTACTATTTGAAATCAACTTTCCTATATTTCCAAGTGTACAATTATGAACCATTGATTTTAATGTTAGACGATTCAAAGAATTTCTACCTTTAGATTAAATACAGTTATTAATCCGTTATAGAAATAATCCATAAATTTTCTTCGCTATTTTTCTCTTCTTGCTTTCTTGTTCTCTTCTACCTGACGGTTGTAGCATTCGCAGAGGGAGAAAAAAAGATTTCTGCATACGAGTCTCAAATGTATTCAGAGATACAGATACGAGTCAGTCTGTTGTTCTCTTTTGCTGACGGTTGTGGCGTTTGAGCGCAGCAAAATGAACAGTGTCAACAGCTACAATGCGTATGCTTATAATTCATTGCTGGACTCTGTGAATTACTTGTTTTTCATTCTTAATTTGGTTCTTTCCTTCATTCTGTGATTGCCAAAATTGTGAATATATTGTATTTTTCTGAAAAACACAATGAATACTGCGTGAAGTTTCTGAAACCAGCGCAAATTTCTGGAATTGATCGGTGATGTTGGCGCCCTTGCTGATTGTTTTCAATCTTCTCCCCATCGTAACATAAATTTGTAAGATTTAAATAGATTATTCATGCAATATTTGTTTCCACATTGTTGCAAAATTTTCTTATTTTTATTCTAGTTGTGTTCTGTTTATCATTATACATTAATGTCTTCCAATAACTTGCAATGTCGTCATTGGAAATCTCTCCACACTTGAAAACTTAACTCCCGCTAAGACCAGATATTCCTTCCCATTATAAATTTCGATGAAAGTTCCCTCCCCGTGTCTGTTAGGAGTGGAAACCCGTGCTAGTCCTGATTTTCATACTTATTGTGCAGTCGCTTCTGATCCTTTACAATTACATCAAATTTACTAAAGATTGGATTCGCATACTCTCTAAGATGAAAGAAATCTTGTTAAATCAGTATAAGAGCACCTCTGGAAAAAATTTCCGTGGTTATTCAATATCTACATAGTATAAATATTCATTATATGCGCAGTATATACTATAAATTACAATATCGTTGTTTTCCAGGCCAAACAAGGCTGTCGAACAGGTTTGGTTCAAGAAAATTGTTTTACAAACATTGACATTAAAGGCCTGGGATGGAAACCAGAAATTAGCGGGAAGAGTTCTTCAAATAAATAGGGACGGATTTGCAAGAATTTCCAGTATTTTCTAAACCATAGTACTCTGCGTCTGTCTGCTTTTGAATGAAAATTAATTTATTATTAGAGAACAGTGAGATACCAACTTTAAACATAGGTATGTGTATCCAGATGGATGCGATTTCAAACTCTAAACGTGTTACGTGCGTTCAGACACAATCGAAGTTCAAAATATCTCCGGAAACTGCTGATCCCAAATCCCAAAGTAAGTGCTTCACCAAGCGAAATGAACGAGAGGGACCTAAAATCAATTGGATAGAAGATTTTCTTCACAGTGACAAAGGATTTCCTTATAGCATGGGGAATACTCTGTTCATTAATGATTTTAAACTGGAAATCTCTGTACTGAACACATTCGCCAGCTCATTGCAACCGATTTCCTACATTATTTGCAATTGAGTATTTTTATCACAGGGCAGGGAAATATTGAAATCTTGTAACATTTGTTATAATTACAAATATCTTTTAGAATGTATTAAGAAAGTTGAAAATAATTTTACCAGGTACAATTTTTTCCAGTGTGAATGGCAGATAAGTTTTACACAGTAGATGTTATCCAAGTCTTAGATAAACGCGGCGTATGTCGGTCATAAAGTCAGAGTTCTTCTGGTTGAATTTGTAAGGCTTCCATATTTATTTCGTTTCACACCGGTAAGCGAGAACAGTTCCTTGGAAAGGTCGAAATGAGAGTTCATGCTTTAAATGTTGAAGTTAAATGCGACAAATATACAATTCAACAAATATTTATTCTAATTGCACAATGTACTTAATTTTTTGTTGGCTGCCAGTATTCTGTGTGGTGTTGAAACTCAGGGGAATCCCTGCTCATATCATATCACATGGAAGTCATCTAAAGATTCTTTTGAATCAGTCCGGCCTTGGAAAATACAAGTGCCATTAGATGTTTATGGATTTCGCAATATTTTTATTTGTTTGAAATATTTCAGTTTTCCAATATCCTAATAATTATTAAAGAACCCAGCAAAAAAAACAGGCCTTCCAGCTGCCGTGTTTATAGTGTGATTTTGGCAAATGGCTTGAAAAGCCTTGTTTGTTAATATAATTATTATTTAGAGTTTGTTAAGTTCGTTTATGGCCAATGAACAAGAACACCTAACTATGGACACTGCATTTATTCTGTTAATATAAATATATATAAATAAATAAAATAGTTTATTTTCAAATTAAAAAAAAAAATATTATTCGAATATTTTTTTAATTAATTAAATCTAATAATAATAATAATAATTTTATTTTCTAAAAAATAAACTATGTATGAGGAATTTATGTATTTATGTGATTATAAATTAAGATGTTTTCCGAATTGAAAAATAAATAAACTATTGCAAACCGTTCTAAGAAATTGCAAATGAGAAGGGTTTTAATAAAATGAAAAGAACTGATTTGTAAGCATTCCATTATTTTCTGATACCCAATGCTCTCCATCTTTTATTGGATAAGAATTTAACCATGATGAATTTTTTTAATGAGAGGTTATCTCTATTCCAAGGGTAGGATTTAACTATGATAATTTTTTGAGAGTTATCTCTAATGCAAAAGTAAGATCTTTGTCATTGATAAACGTAACTTTACTTTTATAAAAAGTTGTAATCTGTTCATTGTCGTGGTTGAGTAAAATAGTTGTTATTTTTTATCTAATTTTAATTTCTTTTCAATAATATGAGAACCATGACTAAAAATATTATTATAATAGCTACATATCTATCTAAAACAAAGATAAAAAAATAGTTTGAATTGAAAAAACTATTGCACATCATCTCTACATTATAAAAGACAATTTGAATTGAAAAAAATACTGCACATCATCTTCTTCTGAAATAAACTAATTTCAACTCTACACAAATCTACAGTTATGTCCAATTTCAACTCTACACAAATCTACAGTTGTGCAAGATCTTTCATGGGAAGGATTTTTTCTTCCCTCTTAATGTTAATCTCAAACAAAACGCACTTGTTTATTGAGTGACGGCTAAATTCCAAACTATTTTGTTGCTCAATTTCACGTGAGGGCCGTCAGTCAACATTGATGGTCCCTCCACTGTTGTCATTTTACACGGAAGCTTTGGGCCAGGACATTTGGTAGAAGTATTAGTATTTCTAGATATTTTTTTGGATTTGGTCACAATTTCATTATTATTTGGAAAATTTGTAATTTTAAATAATTAAATATGTATAAAAAAAAAATTGGCGATTAGATTGAGTTTGGCTGTACTAATAAATGATTATCATTAAGATTATATGAAGTTTAGTTAAATTTAAAAGCACTTTGGAATAAGGGTATAGTTTCTCATCTCTTCAAAAAAAAAAATCTTAAATATTTACTATTTTTGATTTTGGTAGATTGTAGTTTAGAGAAATTCATCAAATACGGCCTTATGGTCCTATTTTCATATAGAGAGTTTCAATGGTATAGCGTCTCTTGAAGTTTAAAAAATATAGTTTCTATTTCAAGGATATAGTTTCTTACCTCTTTAAAGAAATCTGAAACATTTACTATTTCTGATTTTGGTAGGTTGTAGTTTAGAGCAATCCCTTAGAGTGGTTGTTTAGATGGTTCAATCCATGTTCTCTTACACATTTTTCATTTCTTAGTGAGTATGATATTGTCCAACTCATTTTTGTAAATGTTTACTATCTTATTTTGATAGGTTTTAGTTTAAAATTATATGATATTCAAATTATATAGATTTAATAATATATAATTACAATATTTTCCATTAAAATAAATCTGATTGATTTTTTTTTAATTGTTTATTTAATATATTGATTTTTTATATTAATGTATTTGAAGGTTTATAGATAGGATATAATATGGTTTTGGTAGATAACAAATGAATATCATTATAATACACCATGATCTACTCTCAACATGATGATGATTGCATGAACTCTATGGTCATATATTTAAAATAAAATAATTGATATTTATAATTTAAATATTCAATTAAATTGCATAACATATCACATCCTCTTTATTGTGGGCTATTCTTTTTAATGCTACTTTGCATGAACTCTATGGTGATATACTTAAAATAAAATAAAATAATTGATATTTATAGTTTAAATATTCAATTAAATTGCATGACAGATCACATCCTCTTTATTCTGGACTATTCTTTTTTATGCTACTACTTTACAGCGTTTCTTTTGCAACATGTGGTGCAATTGCTAGTTATTTTTAAATTAAATGGATTAATAAACCCAAAACATTATTAATATTATAAACCAAAGAAGTAATAAACCCAAGCATTTATTACTACAAACCAAAGTAATTGGTGAACCCAAGGGATAAATATTAATATTATAAACCAAGAAATTAATAAATCTTAATAATTAATTTTTTAAACTCAAGAAATTAATAAACACTAAGAATTAGTATTTTAAACTCAAGAGATTAATAAACCCAAGGGATTATTAATATTATAAACAAAAAGAACTAATAAATCCAAGAGTTTCATATTACAAACCAAAAAAAGTGGTGGACCCAAGGGATAAATATTAAAGTCATAATTGATCAATAAAGCCAAGTGATCTCATAAGTGATCAATAAGGCCAAGTGATCAATATTAAGAACACAAGAGTCCGTGAAGTTGAGGCAAATGGTGAAAGCACTTGACTTTCAGCAGATCCTCCCAGGATCAAACCTCAGTGGAGACATACGCCTGTTGTGTCTTGGCTAGAAGAGTAGGCGACCCATAGCGCACCTAGTCTAGGTTTATAGTGGCAGCCAGTTGGATTTGAACTCGGGCCTTGCTCAGGCAACTCTCACCAGTTACCAATTGTCCTAGATCTAAAATAAAAATATAAAAAACACAAGAGATTAAAAAGCCCCAAGAATTAATATTTTTAGCTCAAAAATCTAAGAAATTAATACACCCTAAGAATTAATATTTTTAACTCAAGAGATTCTAAGATCCAAGTGTAATTTAATATTATAAACGAAAATAACTAATAAACTAAAAGTTTTATGTTATAAACCCAAGAAATTGATAAACTCAATAAATAAATATTCAAAAAAATAAGAAATAAATAAAACAAAAAGATCAATATCAATATTAAATAAATTGATATTATTGTTTTTATGAAATTCTAAAATATTCTAAAAATCTTCAACCGACAAAGAAATACCTAATGAACATAAAAATACCTATTACGGATCAACTTTGGAAAAATAATCATAAAATAACTAAACAATTTCAGTTGAGTTCCGAACATAATAATTTGAATTGAGTTCGACAGTACAACTCGGGAATTTGATTTGAGCCCGAGAACATAGCTCAATAATTTTAGCGGCACAATCGTCGCATTCATTATTGCTCAAGTCTGGGACTTGTGAACGTGATTGAACAAATTAGATAATGTGCGGCAAAACTATCGGCAGATATCAAAGTGACAGGCGCCTAGAGATCACAAGTCATCCACCGGCGCTGGTGTTCACTCAATATTTTCAAAAATTTATCACGAGTCACCCATCGTCGATAACGTTCATTTATTATTATTATTATTATTATTTATTTAGATCTAGGACAATCGGTAACTGGTGAGAGTTGCCTGAGCAAGGCCCGGGTTCAAATCCAACTGGCTACCACTATAAACCTAGGCTAGGTGCAACAGCCTGCAAGGCCCACACAATAGCAATTAACTTATGCCTCAACAAGAACCAAGACGTCCACTATGAGGTGGCCTACTCTTCTAGCCAAGACAACCTTCTCCCTCCACCGTCAAACCTCCGCTTCACGGACGAATCAAAATCAGTTATGCATGTAGAGTGTCTAGTACGCTATGATAATACACTTTCTCATCGGGATCCCTTCGTCATTAGTTGTAGCCCTTGGAAAACCGAAGTTTAGGACTCATTGGCTTAACTTTGTCTGGTTTCAGTTTCACATTGTGTATTCATTCTTATTCGGTTGGTCTCTAGGGTTTATCCAAACACTCGCCAAATTCCAATTCCAATTTTAACGTGGAATGGAATAATAATTATTATTTTCTTGTGCCAATCATGTGGTGATTCACATGTTATTTTTTTTATATTATTTATTTAGGAGTTGTTTTTTAGTGTGATTTTTTGGAGTTTATAGTGCTGGAATTTGGCCAAGTAATTTGAGGTGAAATCTTGATTTGTCTTATTTAAATTGGTTTTTTTCTATTGTATATATAAATTTAGCTTCCTAAAAAATTCTTAAGACACTAAAATTGTACAAAATTACCCAACAAACATCTGTTTTCAATAAATTCCTAGCAAATTTTAGAACAATTAAACCAAAAAAATCTACCCAAAAATATTAAAAATCACAATAAAAACATTTATTTATCATGGATTGTAGATTTCTGTGGTGCAAATTTTTGTATTCAAAATACAGATAAAATAAAATAACCATCTATTCATCCAAATATAAATACAGATAAATGTTGTAACTGAAATCCATCTCAATACAAACCTGTTATAAATTTCTATTATTAAAAAGGTAAGTAATTAATGATTTTTCCTTTCAGTTCTCTCAAATGTAAAAGATTTTAACTTGTTATAAATTACTATAATTAAAAAGCTAAGTAATTAATAGTTTTTCCTTTCAGTTCTCTCTAATGTAAATGAATTTCTTTTGGGATTCTTAGCTATACAAATTTTCAACCGGGGCTACAGATTGTAGCTACTGATGTTCGGCGCGTAGCACATTGGACAGCAACATCACAGCAGAAAATGAGGCCATGAAATCCGTTGGCAATAATTTTCATGGTGTGTATGAGTTTGCGGGGGAGGGCATTAACTGTCATGTGCGTATGAGTTTGCGGGGGAGGTAATTATAGAGTTGGATCAATCCTTTTCGTTGGGAGCGAGGTTGTTTCGTTGGATTAAAACATCGAGATCGCTGGGCATCCGTTGGCATTTAATGGATTTTCAGAGAGAGAATGGGGCGTAATAAGATGTCATGTGACAATGAATCTTTCAAGATGTACGTGTAACTTTATATAGCATTATAGTGATGATACGTCTAAAACCTTATGTTAATTGTTTTATATTTTGGAAATATTATTGGACATAATGCAAATTAATTTTTTTGAAACTTTGTGGGAATTTGATGGAATTACACTGATGATGTTTTAAGTTTTAAGACAACTTTTCCTTTTTTCGAATGGTCATGAAGATGAATCAAAATTGAGTTTTCTAGCCTTTAAAGAGATTGCAATGGAGAATAATGACATGAACAAAGCTATGAGCGGTTATATATCTAGAATTTGAAAATAACTAATAATTTGAACCAATTATATTCCTGAATTAATTTTATTATATATTTACAAATACATTTTAAATAACAAAAATCATAATAAAGCAAAAAAATTATTTGGTTGAATTTAAATAAAAAATTTCAATACAATTTTAATATCTAAATATTATAATAAATAAAATTTGTTATATCTAGATGTTTTGTTATCTCTAAATATTTTGTTAAGAACATAATATCATAATGCATGGAATTTGTTAAGTTTAAATGTCTAGTTATATTTAAAGTTGGAAAATCACTAATAATTTAACTTAATTATATTTATTTGAATCATTTTAACAATACATCTAAAAATATATTTTAGATAACAAAAAAACTCATAATCTAATTAAAAATTATTTAATGATATTAACATCAAAAACTATAAAACAATTTCTATAACTAAATGTTATAATAAGATGAAATTGGTTATATCTAAATGTTTTGTTATGCGTAAATGTTTGTGAAGAACATAATGTCATAATGAATGGAATTTGTTAGGTGTAAATGTTTCGTTATATCTAAATGTTTTGTTAGGAATGTGATAAATTTGTTATGTGTCAATATTTTTTTAATGAGTAATGGATAGAATTGGTTGTGTTTGTTTGTTAGAAATTTGGAACACGTTTTATCATACATTTGAAAAAAACAATATTTTTAATTTTAAATATTTAGTTAGTTTTTAATTTTAAAATTAGTTAAATTTTGAAAGAACAATATTTTAATTTCAAATATTTAGTTAGCTTTTAGTTTTTTTTTTTTATGAAAAAAACAGTTATATTTTTATTATATACATATTATAAAAATTATTTAAAATGTTCTTTTTTTTAATATTAGAAAAAAATTATAGTTTTAAAAACTAATAAATCATATTTTATAATAATTTTTAGAATTTTTTTCTAATTCAATATGATAGAAATGATATCATTTACTCTCTTATAAATATTTTGAAAACAATAAAAATAAACAAAATTGAGATAAATTAGTCAATTTACTTTTAGTAATTTTTTGAAACTTATATCTATATATATATAAACTTTATAGAGGGATCAAATCTATTGAGGTGTAAACTTCTTTTAAAGTGAAAATAGATTTGATTTTTCTAGAGACTTGGTAGATCCAAAGTTAAGATGTATTTAGATTAGTTTTATATGTAATGTTGCTCACTATGTTTTGGATTAATTTTGAATAGGTGTATTGTTGAGGCATGCTTACATATTTTATTTTATTTTTGAAGTATTAAAGATGATATTATATTTCTTGGTGCAAAATGTTTCAATCAAATATTTTTGTGGATTGCTATCTAAGTTGAGATTTCTTATGTATTTATAGTTATAATTTTGTATTTGTTATATGTACATCTTGAATGAACCTAATGGTTAAGAGCATGTGTCTCAAGCTCGTTATAAGTTTGTAGTTGTTATATGTACATCTTGAATGAACCTAATGGTTAAGAACATTGTCTCAAGCTTAAAGGTCAATCCAAAAGAAAGGCTGAGGAGCTTTGAAACTCCTTGTATTCATCCTTATTTTAAATATTGGGTCAAAAATGATTATTTTTTTCCTAAGCTTAATCAACAATTCATAGCTTTTAATAATTTTTATTATATAAATTAAAATCATTAATACATATCTATGTCAAACTAATTAGACACTCTATGAGCTTGACCAAACTTACAAATCAATGAATTATATATAATTGATGGATTGTTATGAATTATTAATTATATATTTTGTTATAATTAATATATATAACAATATTGAGTATACATGAATAATTGGAGAGAGCAGAAACGCACAGCATTCACACACAAATAATATTTATTTTCTTTATTACACTAATTAGATACATCAAATATATAGGTGAGCTCATACTAATCTTAGAGAGAGAAGTTGAGAGATTCTCTCAACTTCCTCAACAAACCCAATCCATGATCAATCTAAAGTAAGCATGATCCTAACTAAATCTAATACCCTCCCTTAATGCTTACTTTACAAAACATATAATTAATCACAATTACAACACTTTAAACTTTTTGTGTCTTTGTCTGATCTGGTCTTCATTAACATCTGTACCCACTCTGAGATCTCATAGGAAACACTCTTTTCTCCACCATTTTCGAGCTACCATTCAATCCATTTAAAATACATTGTTTCTGACCAGCCATAATGAACTGTTGCAAGATCAACAGTATTGACAACTCGGCTCTTCGGGGCTTCCGCGATAGAGCTGACAAGTGATGAACCATCCTATGGACCAATCACCATCTGATTTCGCTTTCGGCTCTCCATCAGTGGCTAGGCAAATGGTCTGAATACTGAATGTGTTCAAGAGCTAATCTAACAACTTGACCTGCTAACCTGTAACTGATGCTCCTTGGCCCGTAGCACAACAAGATCAGCGTATAACAAATTCACACAAGTAGATTAGCCAATTGTTCTCTCGTCCCTGTAGGACGTCAAGAACGACTAATTTAAATAATGCTAATTTGTTCATAGTTGGTTCTCTAATACATCTTCAATAATTTACAAACAAAATAATAATAACTATTCACACTACTCAATTATCAAAATTAGCAAACTTAACACTCTACAAAATAAACTGTTGCGGCAGAAGAAGCCGAGGGCGATGCGAATCTTCATACTGCCTCCGTGTTTCGAATGGATTACACTTGGATCTCTGCGCAATTAATGCCTCTCATAATTTCGCTCAGCGATTTTGAACCGTCGATATATATTTTATTCTGAACCTGCCCAGGTCCCATCCATCGCGCATTTTTCAGCCCCTCGTGAAACGGAGCCTCGTGAAGATCACTCATGATATCCATGGCGGAAATATCACGAGAGCCCAGATAATGCTCTGTTCCTGTTTGCAGACACAGATGTTCCAGATTAGGGGCATTGGGAATAAGAGAATCCAAGACATTTGCAAGCATTTTACAGTCCAAATCGGAATCTTTGATTCCTCGGCCGGCATTTATGATTACCCAGTGCGTAACATCGGTGAGAGCCGAGAATTTTGCCACTGTCTGATCTCTATCCAGCAGGTCGCACTGTATATACTGGATATCTTTGTGATAATTAAGGCTAATGGGCTGGTGGGCTACTCCATAGACTTTCCACGGCCCGCCTGGAATATCGTCTTTGGGAAGAATCTCCGCCAGTCTGCTGCCTACCATTCCTGTCACGCCTATGATCAGCCCAACAGATAACTACCAATCTACTGGTTGTTGTAACCTGTTCTGCTCAGGATTCGTGCAAACAAATAATCAGATTGCTCTTGGAGTTGCCATAGACTCAACTTCTCAATATAATGGCGCCCAATTTGATATGCAGATAAGCCAGAGCGTATCGATTGAGGAGACGAATTAGATGGTGAGTGAGAGCCAGACTGTCAATATCTGTGGCCCCATTGTGCTCTGCCCCGATCTCCGTCGCCACAGCCTTCACAATTTCGTGATCTAAACAGCAGCGGTTCTCGATGCTTCCGCCGTCCTCGAGAAATTGGTCGATCAGTAACTCAGGACACCTTTTGTTTCAAACAATTTCTGCAACCGAAATTTTTCTAAATGCAAACCGAAATTCTCACACTCTGGTTAAATAACTAGCAAACAATCATATATCTACACTAAGCTACTCTTCTACAACATAATCAATCTCATATCTCTCACATTTTCCTGGGTATTCCCGTGAGGGATTAAGCCCAGCTGTCCTCTGATACCATATTAATAATTGGAGAGAGCAGAAACGCACAGCATTCACACACAAATAATATTTATTTTCTTTATTACACTAATTAGATACATCAAATATATAGGTGAGCTCATACTAATCTTAGAGAGAGAAGTTGAGAGATTCTCTCAACTTCCTCAACAAACCCAATCCATGATCAATCTAAAGTAAGCATGATCCTAACTAAATCTAATATATCTATGTCAAACTAATTAGACACTCTATGAGCTTGACCAAACTTACAAATCAATGAATTATATATAATTGATGGATTGTTATGAAGTATTAATTATATATTTTGTTATAATTAATATATATAACAATATTGAGTATACATGAATTTTAAATTAAGTAGTAGAAAGAATAAAATTTATTAGGCTGAAATAGCAATCAAATATTAAACGCCAATCTTATAATCATGCCTTTACCCATTATTGATAGACATATGGTTTATCAATTTAACAGAACTCAACATGTCAAATACATTTAGAAAAATACACTCGGTAAAGGTGGAAAGATAGAGATAGCCTAGTTTCTTTGGATTTTTAAATGTATATTCTTTATTTTTAAAAAGTGTTATTGAGAAACATATTTGTATAATTTTTGTGTGTTTTTCACAGCCAAAACTACACTCAATGAAAATATAATTGTATAAATTTTAGTGTTTTGCTAAACCAAGAATACAGTGAATAAGAATATAGATCATTTTAATGTTAATTACTAAAAACAAATAGTATGCATTCAATCCATGCATCATTGTCTTCACCCAAAAGTCACAAATTGGAATTTGTGATATTAATGTAATATTGAAAATACAACTGTCATTTTGAAATTTTACAATATTGTTATAATATTAATAGCGCTGAAGCTGATGTTTATTGTAGATTCTGACATCTAAAAGGCCAGGAGGTAAAAGGCCAGGAGGAAAATGAATGGTTGACTTTTGCCTACCAATTAAACACAGAGAAACAGCTTTTTGATTGATGTTAGGAAACCCATTTATGACAAGTGAATTCAAATTCACAATTTTTGGATGGAGAATTTTTAGTTTCTATTTTGAAATAGATTTGAATTCCGTAGTAATGGTGAAGTACAGTGAAGAGTATTAAGGCTTGATCACTTAATGATTCGACTATTTATAGCGCCTCCTCAAAAATATTATTTGCGGCTCAGGATTAAAATCGGAGTTTAGGGATCAGTATGCCAGGAGAGCAGAGACACACGTACGTGATGGGAGGCATATTAAAACAGCAGTAGAAGATAGCGTATCTCCTAGAGTCAACTCACAAGTCACCAAATCGCAAAAACCTTTGTGCAGAGCCAAGAGTCGCAGTGATAGTCTGTCACACTGTCACATATCCATCCATACTTATCGAAATAACCGTATGTTGTCAACTACGAGAGGTCCCGTCCTACCGGACGTATTTTAATTTTGAGGACGTATCTTACGGTCACGCAAAAATTGTGCACGTAAAATACATTGAGTCCCGTCATTTTGACGTTCACTTAAAAAGAGAAGCCTATTCGAAAATATAAATTCTCAAAATTATTTATTATATATTATAATTCACATACTATAATAATTCACTGGGAATTTCTAAATTTACGCGGAATTTCTAAATTTACTTTGGAAATTTTAGATTTCATATGATCTGATAATTTAGCAATAATAATAATTATCTACAATGTACACATTGCAGCCACTGTAACAACTTTCCAATTCGTTCCATGATTTTTCTATTTACTAATTTCCAAATAAATTTACCAGACTGCTTCACTGCTTTGTCATCTTGTTCCATAAATTTGTTGAAGAATTTGTCATCTAGTTCCATACTTTTCTCTACTTACTAATTACCAAAAGTAGTAACTATTAACATCGCTCAATATATCACAGATTCACATACATTTTTTAATTTACCCTACCTGACTGCACTACATTTTTTAATTTACCCTACCTGACTGCACTGTTAAGAATTTGTAGAAGACTGCACTGTTGAAGAATTTGTGGTTGAAGTGTGCATTCCTTCTCGATCCGAAGTGTTACTGCGATCAGCCTAATCTCCGAACTGTTACTGCGATCAGCCTAATCTAACCAGGGTCTTAAACTAAAATAAGGTTGGTAGCTTGATCTTTGATGCATTTTCAAATTCAAGAGAAAAATGTGTGAATTTTATTTTTTTTTGTATTTCATTTCATTTGTATTTATTCTATTTTGTTAATATTTTGTGGGTTATAATACATTAATAATTTATAATAAAAATTTTTGCATATGATTTTGCACATGTTATATTAGTCCACAAAAAAAATTGAGTTTTTTGGGTCAATAATTAAATTAATTTATTATGTGACTTGCTCAAGTGTTTTTGAAAACTCTGTATTGCCAATATTTTTGCAATAAGAATTGTAGTAATAGACCAATAAGTTGTATACTAGAACATTCTTGTAGAGGCTCAGAAAATTTTCACCTTGAAGGCACACATTTAGACAACTCAGACTTCTGATAGGGACAATTTCAAGTAGATTGCAAACTATGTTAGATTTTAAATTTAAGTGTAAAATGAACTCGGTCTATATGAAAATCAACAGTGAAAGCTAATGCTCAAATTTGTGTCATTTACTTGAAATTTATTAACTGTGATAAGGCTCCTTCAAAATCGGTATTGCAGGTGACAAACCCATGAACTGTTGCAGACTTATCTGTTGAGACCACTACTGGAACATTCTTGTAGAGGCTCAGCAAATTTTCACCTTGAAGGCATACATTTGGACAACTAGGATTTCTGATAGAGACAATTTCAAGTAGATTGCAAACTATGGTAATTTTAAATTTCAGTGTAAAATGAATTCAATCTATATAAAAATCAACCGTGGAAGCTAATGCTCAAATTTGTGTGTCACAGTCATTAACAACAATCTACACAAGAATTAAAATTTTTTTACTAAGGACACTATCCAGTAACAAATATTTAACTTGGTGTAAATGTCATCACCATTATGTAACAAATATATATATATATATATATATATATATATAGTGTTAACATACATACGTCAGCTTGTACATAATTTGGATTATAACATTTCTCATTATATGTAAATTCCTACACGGTGGTACATACATATATTTATAATCAATTATGGTACTAACATACATATATCACTATAAATTAAATTCGCGTGACAGATTCCATCATATGCAACCTCTATAATTTACAAGGTGTACATCTGAACTTAACACAGAATTCGAACTTCAATGAACACATATAATTTCTGAATTGCAAGTTATCGTTTTCCACGGTTTTGGATATGTAATAAGGGTATGATTCACACGTTAATACGCCACCTGCCAACACGTCATACCATAGGTAGATGTGGCTTACCGGAATTCAATCTCCGGTGTCCAGGGTGGCAGAGAATCGAGTGTTGATCCTTTCCGTATCTGCAACTATGGATATGGAAGTAATTAGCAGTACTGATCCAGCTTTTTGGCACGGGATTCCCTCTGGACGAGGCACAGGTGTCAAAACTTGCAAAGACTACCGCCCTTCCGCATTAACGCTCACGACAGATGGCTCCGGTCTCGATTTGTTGAAGATTTTACGAGGGAAACAAGTTATTTCCCCTGGTTTGCTCGGCAGGCTTTCGATTCGGCGCTTGGAGTTCCTCCATGGCGTTCGGGATGAAATTGCGCTCCTCCTCGACATTTCCGTCTTAAATCAAGTTATAACAGGAGAAGGTATGCAGAACATCCCTGCAATACCAAGCTTCGTCTGGCACACTCTACTTGCTTTGTTACGTGCGTTTTTCCTGCAAATTTCATTTCATACCCAAGTTTTTATGTTGTTTGCATTGAGGTTTCCTTCGTTCTATTTACAGGGATTTCGAAAAAGAAATTCTGGATATCAGTAGATGAGATCAGGCTCTCTGGTTGCTGTTCGACGGTAAGATTTCGCACATCAAATGTTTGGTCTCTTACCTTGTCGGTTAACTCGTCTCAGTCCGAATACTGTATACTCTTTCTCGCTACTAAATGACCACGCTTTTCCTCCTACAGGTTTAACAACTCGAGCCTTCAGGTAAGCAACTGTACTTGGTAATTTGCATGCCGTTGTCTTTTAACCAGATATTAAAATCTTACTGAATAATTTCTTGGTCTAACATGCTCGCAGGTAAATACGGACAACCCGCTTCCTCCTGCAGTTAACATTTCCTTGGCAGCTTTGGCTGAAGTTTTCTTCCATGATTCAGGTATCCAGTTCAGCCCGAGGGCTCGGCTGATACTTAGTGACCCAGTACTGTTTACTTTTCTAAGTTTTCTAAGCATGGCACTCGGTTATTTATCAGTCCAAACTAGGGTTTTTAAGTTGCTGAGTTGCCGTTTAAAGTCTTGTAACTATGTTAGGGTTCTTACCCTAAGTTTTTGACAATACTCTAGTTATTAAGTTGGTTCGTAGCGGGTGTTCTTCGGAACACTACATGGATACCGTGGTGTGAAAATCCCGCCATTTTCAGTACTCTAATATGTCTGTCTCAAATTTTTGTTTCACCAGCCTCATGGTTAAACTTGAACTCTATGTTTTCATGATTATATGTGATCTTTCATTTACTGAAGACGTGGTTCTACTATATATATTAATTTCCGAATGTCGGATGTAGTCTCTTCTACAGATTTTTACTGTATGTCTTTGTTATGGTTTCTTTCCACAGTTCGCATTAGTATTAATTTAGATCTTCTGCATGCTGGTTTAGGAAAGAGTTATCTGTTTGTGTTTCTACCTAAACAACTTTAGGGTGACCAGTCCACCACCCCAACCGTGAATAGGTAAACTCTAACAGGGTTACCTGGGCAAGGGTTCGATATCACTTCGGCACCCTTATTTGCCCTAAAAACCCCACCTACGTTTCTCTTCTATAATAATATTCTACGGATAATTTTTATCTTGGGACCAGTAACAGAGAAAAGAACCAGATAGCTTCTACATGGTAGATTTGTAAATACGATTCTTATGCATACGTGTTTCCACAGAAAAATACACGAAAATAGGAGAGTTATATTAATTCCACAGGTAGTTGAACTCGAGCACATACTTAATAATACACAGTTAAACTCTTTTCCTTCTATACAGTATACACGGTTAAGTCCTTTTCCTTCTATACAGTATAAATAGTTAAATCCCTTTCCTTCTATACAGTATAACAGTTAAATTCTTTTCCTTCTATACAGTAAAAACACATTCCTAGCATAGTAAAGATTATACAAATCTATTATACAAAATACTAAGAATGTAATATGCAATAGTCATTTAACCTGAGTTCCAAATAGATTAATCATGTTTGTGTACTTATCTGGGACTGGGTAATCGATTTCCAAAGCTGTGGTCCTCCCTACCAACCAGGTGAGGCCATTACGTCCTTCACCTGCCCCCTAGCTTCAGAACTCTGGGTTTAGCGTCACGGAGTTTACAGTGGAGTCCTCTCTGCTGTGACCTCTAGAATTTCCTTCCATCCACAAGCAGGATGTCAGGCCAAACTCAAGGGTTTCTTGAAAGATACTTCCACTAGGTTTTCCAGCTCAAGACAGTACTTTCCCCTTTCTTGCCTACACCTTCAGAACCCCCCCTCCTCCCTTGGATTTTCACTTTATCCATTCAGGAGAGGGTAACTGTTTTTTCCAAACTGTCTCCAACCACTTCCCATTCTGAGAAACTATCACCAACAGCTTTTTTTTTTGAAATTCTCTTTTCCTCTCATTATTTCAGAATAATCAAAATAAAAAAATAATAATCTAAAAATAGTGATTGTCTCAAAATCTCCTAATAGAGTCTTGTTTATTCAGAAAATAAAATTAAATAACATTAAATAAAATAAACCAACTGTTTTTCTTCTTTTCTTTTAACTAGTAACTACTAGTTACTTTCTTTATGAAGCTGTCACATATCCCCCCTCTGGGAGTAACACCGTCCTCGGTGTTTTTCAACCCATCTCTGCAAAGAGTTCTGGGTAAGCTTCTTTAACAAATTTTTCATCCTCCCAAGTAGCCTCGTCTGGTCCAAAGTGCTTCCACTGCACTTTCACCTGGACAACTACTCTTTTACGGAGCTCAATCTCCCTGCGATCAAGTATGCGTAGTGGCTCTACCAGAAATTCTCCGTCCGGTTCTACCTGGATGGAAAGAACAAGTTTTATCAGTCAGTAGAGTTAAACTTGATTTGACTTCAGTTAGGATTTATTTGTTTATTTCTTTATGTATACATTTTTTTTTTTTTACTTTACATCCTACCTGAATGTTTTGCCAATGAATTACATGTTTCTCATCATGCACGTATCGCTTTAACAGCGATACATGGAACACATTATGCACTTTAATATGACTAGGTAGCGCCAGTCTATAAGCTACTGGCCCCACCCTTTCCAGAATTTGGAAGGGTCCGCAGTAACGAGGGGCTAACTTGGCGCAAGAAGTCCACCTTATTGTACTTCTCTTTAGTTTAATCCTGACATACACATGGTCACCCACTCCGAATTCGGGATAAGATCTCTTCTTATCTGCAAAAACTTTTTGTCGGTCCTGCGCGGCCTTCAAATTCTGCCTTATTCGTTTTACTTCAGCCTCTAGCTCTGCCAACATTTCGGGTCCTAGCATTAATTTTGTCTCTGGACTGCACCAGTTAATTGGTGTACGACACTGTCACCCATATAATGCCTCAAAAGGACTCATTTTTAATGATTCTTGATATCCATTGTTATAGGCAAATTCCACTAAGTGCAGGTAGTTTTCCCATTTAGCTGGCTGCCGCATTACATACATGCGCAGCATATCCTCCAAAACCTGGTTTACTCGTTCTGTCTGCCCATCCGCTTGAGGATGGTATGCAGTGCTGAAGTGTATTTGAGTTCCTAAACCTGAGAACAAAGTTTTCCAAAATGCAGAGGTAAACTTAACATCCTGATCTGAAATCACGGTCTTAGGTATGCCATGCAACCTAAAGATTTCCCTCATAAATATGTCTGTGATCTGCACTGTCTTGTAAGTAGACTGCATAGGTATGAAGTGGGCAGATTTACTTAATCTGTCCACCACTACCATGATTGAGTCATTTTGCTTCCTTGTTCGAGGTAAGCCGGTGATGAAGTCTAAAGAGATCACTTCCCATTTCCACTCAGGGATGGGTATGGGCTATAGTAGTCCTGCTGGGTGCCGATGTTCCACTTTAACTTGCTGGCACTCTAAACACTTACTCAGATATTCTGCAATGTCTCTGCGCATACCAGGCCAATAAAATATCTTTCTAATTGCTGAAAGCATCTTCTGGTAACCCGGATGACCAGCATAGTTGCTGCGATGGTACTCGTCCTGAATTAACCCCTTGAGACTTGCACGATTAGGAACGTAGGTCCTCCCACGAAACATTAACATTTGCTCCTCATTGCTTCCATACTCGGATGGCCTACCTTGCTTCTGGTCTTCTTCCATTTGTCGCCACAAAAACTGGTATTCTGGGTCCTTCTGGGCCTCTTCCCTTATTTGTTCTGATAGCTGGTTTACAGGTTGGCTGTAATACATTGCATAGATCCCATGCAATTTCCTACTCAAGGCGTCTGCAACTCGGTTTTCTTTTCCTTTAACATGTTGTATGTCCATGTCAAATTCGCTCAGAAAAGTGTTCCACCTTGCTTGCCTAGAGTTTAAATCTGCCTGCTTGAAGTAGTTAGTCAAACTGCTGTGGTCTGTTTTGAGTATGAACCTTTTTCCCAGTAGGTAATGCCTCCACACTCGGAGAGCATGCACTACCGCGGTGAGTTCCAGATCATAAGAAGAGTACTTTTTTTCATGTTCTCTCAACTTCTTGGACTCATAGGCCACTACCTTGCCTTCTTGCGTTAATACTGCACCCACTCCCTCCTTGCTGGCATCAGTACACACCACATAATCTTTGCTGGGATCAGCAACTTTCAGCACTGCTGCTGTGGTCAAGAGTTGTTTCAGCTTCTCAAAGCTGTTTTTGACATTCATTCATCGACTTGAAAGATCTGCCTTTCTTTTGTAAGGATGTAATAGGATAGGCAATCTTAGAAAACCCTTCGATGAACCGCTTGTAATACCCTGCCAGACCCATGAATGATCTGATATCCACCACATTCTGTGGTACTTTCCATTCCATGATGGTTTTAATATTTTCGGGATCCACTGCTATTCCTTCAGCTGTTACAACATGACCTAAATACTGGATTTCTGATTTGAAGAAATCGCACTTGCTGAATTTAGCGTACAGCTGGTGCTTCCTTAGTATCTCTAACACTATTCTTAGATGCTCCTTATGTTCTTCCTCGCTCTTGGAGTAGATCATTATGTCGTCTATGAAGACCAAAACAAAACAATCCAAAAACTGATGAAAAACGCCATTCATCAACCTCATAAAGGTTGCTGGCGCATTTGTCAACCCGAAGGGTAATACTACAAACTCATAATGTCCATATCTGTTGCGGAATGCTGTCTTGCAAACATCCTCATCCTTGATTCGAATCTGGTGATATCCAGACCGCAAATCTATTTTAGAAAATACTTTGGCACCTCTCACCTAATCGAATAAATCATCGATTCTGGGTAGAGGGTATTTATTCTTAACTGTCAGCTTGTTGAGTTGTCGGTAGTCCATACACATGCGTAAAGTTCCATCTTTCTTTTTAACAAAAAGGACGGGTGCTCCCCAAGGTGACACGCTTGGGCGAATATATCCTTTATCTAACAATTCCTGCAACTGCATTTTTAACTCTGTTAATTCTGGTATACTCATTCTGTAAGGTGCTCTAGACACAGGAGAGGCACCGGGTAGTAGTTCAATAGTGAAATCAATATCCCTTTTAGGTGGCAGTCCTGGAATGTTTTCTGGAAACACATCCAGGAATTCCTATACCACAGGGATGTCTTTTATATCTGCCGCTTTTCCGTTGGATTCAGCATACCCTACTTGAATTGCGTACAACTGACATCCCTTTCTGATACACTTGCTCATCTGAGATGCTGTTATGGGACGCAGTTGTACAGGCTTTTTAATTCCTTTGATTTCCTTACGTGTGCCATCCTGTGCTCTATAATAAATTGTGTTTTCCTTACAGTCCACTAATGTCCAGTTTTTCTCCAACCAGTCCATTCCTAATAATACATCATATGATCCCAATGGTAGAATATTTAAGTCTACCTGCAGCTGCTGTTTTTCAACTTCCAGAGTACAATTCTCAATTTTCGCAGTCACTCTGCGTTTAGCTCCAGTGGCTAGTTGAACTAACCAGGGGTTTTTAAATTTCTGCTCTTTTAAATTGCACATATCCACTAGTTTAGGACTTACATAACTTAAACTAGCACCAGGATCTATTAAAATCGAGACAGGTTTAGATTACATAGTACCTTCCAGTTCAATCATTGTGGGCTGGAAATCAGCCTGTCGATCCTCCAAAGCTGCATTTATACGTGGTATGTTTCGCACCACGTCCCCCACGGTTGATGCCTCTTGCAAGTTTGCCACGTTTTCATTCTTTCTTCATTGTGGGCAGTTCTTATAGTAGTGTGCTTCCCCACAGCCCCAACACTGTAGGGGAGGTTTAGAATTCTGCCCTTGTTCTGGTTTACTTGACGCTTCTGTGGGTTTTTCTTCAGCTGGCCACCTGATTCTTTGATGGTTCCTGTTAAATTGTTTGCTGCCAGCGTTCCGTCCTACCCCTTTGAAGTGGCTGCTTTTGCTTCTTTTAAAAGTAGAGGAATTCCTCTGACTTTTCTTGGGCTGCCAACCCTTTCCGCCATCCCCTTTGGTCTTATACTGCTGGTAACACATGCGTGCCTTCCGGACAGCTTCGTCCATCGTTTGGGGGTTAACGAACTCTATTCTTTCCCTCATGGGAGCAGGCAAGCTACTCAGAAATCTCTGTACCTTGGCTTTTTCCTCTCTGAGATAAGGTACATAACGTAGCAGGGAAGTAAATTTCGTGACATACTCGTCCATAGTCATTTGGCCCAACCGAAGATCGTGGAATTCCTTGGCTTTATCGTCATAAAATCTTTCTGTTAGATATTTATCCTTGAAGTACTGCTGGAATAATTCCCAGGTAATTTCCTGCTCTTCAATACTGCGAACATTCTTTACCTCCTCCCACCACAAGGTGGCTTTCTCCCGCAGCTGGTATATAGCCAATCTGGCCTTCAGATTGCTGCTATACTCATATACCTGAAAGTATTTATTAATGTTAATAAGCTAGGCTTCAGCTGCTTCCTCCGCCTCGCCATCAAACATTGGCGGTTTAATCTTGCGGAATTCCCCTTGCAGTTCAACTTTCTACTTCTTATGATCTTGCTGATCTGACTGATTTTCTGATTCTGCCTCATTATTATTTCGGTTTCTGCTCCTATGAGAGTAGCTCTTTTCAGTTCTCCCAATGGTGTTGTTTATGGCTTGCTAATCTTCTGCTTCCATTGATAATTCCTTTTCTGCACTGGGTTGTCGCATTTCCTGATTTTGCTTATCAGAAATACTTTTCAGAATCATTTCCTGTTCTTGTAACAACTTTTCATTATCCTTGCGGACTCTCATTATCTCTTCCTGTAACTGTTGTACAGTGTTTAGCAGAAAACTAGTTTGTTTCTGTTGTTCTTCCAACAATTTACTCGTCTTTTGATGCTGCTCCAATGTGAGTTGAACCCACATTTCTGGGTTCACGATCGTTTGACCTTGAGTCTCTTCTGGTGGCGTTTGAGCTATCCTTTCTGTCATATCTTTCTACTTCTGTTCAGTGCAATAATACATACACAGCTCTGTTAGTAGACCCTTAGGTTACCAGTGTAGCAATTGGCTCTGATACCACTTGTCACAGTCATTAACAACAATCTACACAAGAATTAAATTTTTTTTACCAAGGACACTATCCAGTAACAAATATTTAACTTGGTGTAAATGTCATCACCATTATGTAACAAATATATATATATATATATATATATATATATAGTGTTAACATACATACGTCAGCTTGTACATAATTTGGATTATAACATTTCTCATTATATGTAAATTCCTACACGGTGGTACATACATATATTTATAATCAAATATGGTACTTGCACATACATATATCACTATAAATTAAATTAGCGTGACGAGATTCCATCATATGCAACCTCTATAATTTACAAGGTGTACATACGTACTCCAACCTGCAATTCGAACTTCAATGAACACATATAATTCCCGAATTGCAAGTTATGTTTTCCACGGTTTTGGATATGTAATAAGGGTATGATTCACGTTAATGTCTGCATACACCAGCACGTCCTTTCGCAAATTGTCAAACTGAATTCAATCTCCAGTGTCCAGGGTGGCAGAGAATCGAGTGTTGATCCTTTCCGTATCTGCAACTATGGATATGGAAGTAATTAGCAGTACTGATCTGGCTTTTTGGCATGGGATTCCCTCTGGACGAGGCACAGGTGTCAAAACTTGCAAAGACTACCGCCCTTCCACATTAACGCTCATGACAGATGGCTCCGGTATCGATTTGTTGAAGATTTTACGAGGGAAACAAGTTATTTCCCCTGGTTTGCTCGGCAGGCTTTCGATTCGGCGCTTGGAGTTCCTCCATGGCGTTCGGGATGAAATTGCGCTCCTCCTCGACATTTCTGTCTTAAATCAAGTTATAACAGGAGAAGGTATGCGGAACATCCCTGCAATACCAAGCTTCGTCTGGCACACTCTACTTGCTTTGTTACATGCATTTTTCCTGCAAATTTCATTTCATACCCAAGTTTTTATGTTGTTTGCATTGAGGTTTCCTTCGTTCTATTTACAGGGATTTCGAAAAAGAAATTCTGGATATCAGTAGATGAGATCAGGCTCTCTGGTTGCTGTTCGACGGTAAGATTTCGCACATCAAATGTTTGGTCTCTTACCTTGTCGGTTAACTCGTCTCAGTCCGAATACTGTATACTCTTTCTCGCTACTAAATGACCACGCTTTTCCTCCTACAGGTTTAACAACTCGAGCCTTCAGGTAAGCAACTGTGCTTATTAATTTGCATGCCGTTTTCTTTTAACCAGATATTAAAATCTTACTGAATAATTTCTTGGTCTAACGTGCTTTCAGGTAAATACAGACAACCCGCTTCCTCCTGCAGTTAACATTTCCTTGGCAGCTTCGGCTGAAGTTTTCTTCCATGATTCAGGTGCCCAGTTCAGCCCGAGGGCTCGGCTGATACTTAGTGACCCAGTATTGTTTACTTTTCTAAGTTTTCTAAGCATGGGACTCAGTTATTTATCAGTCCAAACTAGGGTTTTTAAGTTGCTGAGTTGCCGTTTAAAGTCTTGTAACTATGTCAGGGTTCTTACCCTAAGTTTTTGACAATACTCTAGTTATTAAGTTGGTTCGTAGCGGGTGTTCTTCGGAACACTACATGGATACCGTGGTGTGAAAATTCCGCCATTTTCAGTACTCTAATATGTCTGTCTCAAATTTTTGTTTCACCAGCCTCATGGTTAAACTTGAACTCTATGTTTTCATGATTATATGCGATCTTTCATTTACTGAAGAAGTGGTTCTACTATATATATTAATTTCCGAATGTCGAATGTAGTCTCTTCTACAGATTTTTACTGTATGTCTCTATTATGGTTTCTTTCCACAGTTCGCATTAGTATTAATTTAGAGCTTCTGCATGCCGGTTTAGGAAAGAGTTATCTGTTTGTGTTTCTACCTAAACAACTTTAGGGTGACCGGTCCACCACCCCGACCGTGAATAGGTAAACTCTAACAGGGTTACCTGGGCAAGGGTTCGATATCACTTTGGCACCCTTCTTTGCCCTAAAAACCCCACCTACATTTCTCTTCTATAATAATATTCTACGGATAATTTTTATCTTGGGACCAGTAACAGAGAAAAGAACCAGACATCTTCTACATGGTAGATTTGTACATACGATTCTTATGCATACGTGTTTCCACAGAAAAATACACGAAAATAGGAGAGTTATATTAATTCCACAGGTAGTTGAACTCGAGCACATACTTAATAATACACAGTTAAACTCTTTTCCTTCTATACAGTATACACGGTTAAGTCCTTTTCCTTCTATACAGTATAAACAGTTAAATCCTTTTCCTTCTATACAGTATAACAGTTAAATTCTTTTCCTTCTATACAGTAAAAACACATTCCTGGCATAGTAAAGATTATACAAATCTATTATAAAAAATACTAAGAATGTAATATGCAATAGTCATTTAACCTGAGTTCCAAATAGATTAATCATGTTTGTGTACTTATCTGGGACTGGGTAATCGATTTCCAAAGCTATGGTCCTCCATACCAACCAGGTGAGGCCATTACGTCCTTCACCTGCCCCCTAGCTTCAGAACTTTGGGTTTAGCGTCACAGAGTTTACAGTGGAGTCCTCTTTGCTGTGACCTCTGGAATTTCCTTCCAGCCACAAGCAGGATGTCGGGCCAAACTCAAGGGTTTCTTGAAAGATACTTCCACTGGGTTTTCCAGCTCAAGACAGTACTTTCCCCTTTGTTGCCTACACCTTCAGAACCCCCCCTCCTCCCTTGGATTTGCACTTTATCCATTCAGGAGAGGGTAACTGTTTTTTCCAAACTGTCTCCAACCACTTCCCATTCTGAGAAACTATCACCAACAACTTTTTTTTTTGAAATTCTCTTTTCCTCTCATTATTTCAGAATAATCAAAATAAAACAATAATAATCTAAAAATAGTGATTGTCTCAAAATGTCCTAATAGAGTCTTGTTTATTCAGAAAATAAAATTAAATAACATTAAATAAAATAAACCAACTGTTTTGCTTCTTTTCTTTTAACTAGTAACTACTAGTTACTTTCTTTATGAAGCTGTCACATTGTGTCATTTACCTGAAATTTATTGACTGTGATAAGGCTCCTTCAAGATCGGTCTTATTGCAGTTGACAAACACATGAACTGTTGCAGACTTATATGTTGAGAGTCGTTCACCATGTACGGTTACATTCTGGATTTCAAAATAAGTTCCAAGATAATCGAGTCTCATATCATAAACAAGGCCATCGAGAAGACGAACATTATTGCGAGTGGATCACAGAGTGAGTCACTCCTCGTTTTCATAACCCTAAAATCAAGAAACCCTAAAATTAAGAAATTTGTTCGAAAACTGTTTCCTGTAGAATATTACAGGAACGAATTTGTTCAACATAACAAATATCACAAAGTTCTGAAGGTTTATCAATATCAAAATAGTACGAGAATGAAACTAAAGTTAGACTAAATACAAATATCACAAAGTTCTGAAGGTTTATCAATATCAAAATAGTAGGAGAATGCAACTAAAGTTAGACTAAATACAAATATCACAAAGTTCTTAATGTTTACGAGTATAAAAATAGTCGGAGAAGACTAATTGTATATAAATTAATTCAAAGGTAAAATAAATGGTAGTGATTCGTGAATGTCGTGTGAAAGACGGCTCTCGAAAAAGGCAAACTTAATTGCATGAAGACCACGGAAAGGTAAGTTCCTTTTCCGTTGCATGTTTTCCATGAAAAAAATAAAATAAATAAGAATAAATACAGTGGTCAGTTCTAATGTCGAAGGCAAGAATCATTTGTCAATTTCTGTTGGATGGTGAATATTGTTATAAATTTGTCAATTTCTATTGGATGGTGAATATTGTTATAAGTACTGCGGGAGGCTGATGTTTTTTTGGTTTAATTTCGAATTATGACAAGAATCATTTGTCAATCTGTTGGATGGTGAATATTGTTATAACTTGAGACCACTAACCCAGAGCTTCAAGCCCGTTTAAGAGTCACTTGTGCAGCAAACTATAGACAACTACTCAGATAAGAATAATTAGTGGAAATTCATCTTGTGAATGACTCAGTTTTTTTGGGAGGGCTGAGCTTAGATCTGTAGTAGCCACCTGGATAGTCATCTCTTCAAGCTCATATTGGTAACTTGTGACTAGTGAGGTAGCTCATACTAGTATGTGGAATAGTAATTGCAGTGGCTCATAATTGTAGCACTAACATCTCATATACGTGGCATAAAAATCTCATAATTTTGAAATAAAAAAGGTTTATGTTTGTTCTTTGTGTAAGGTCTATGATAGACCCTAATCTTAACATTTGAACAAATATCTTAACATTTGAACAAATATCTTGTAGAATTTGGAGCTTACTAAGAACCTACCAAACCTAGAGTGAAGACAATCCTTGGAGCAGTCTTTGAAAACGGGTTGAGATATATACATCATGAAGAGTAGCTTATTGAGGACATTAATTTTGGATAAAGGAAGGTTAGGCTAAAGTCTACATTGGATAAATAAGACTTTGTGGAGTGGCCTCATTTAATAGTATTTTTTTATTAACTTTATTAACTTGATAATGGCATGTTATTGACATTTCACAAATTTCATGGTGCAAATTTTTTTGGTTCTAGTTATTTTTTCATTTTATTTTTTATGTTTTTGGTGTTTTTCACCTGAAGTTTATACTAAATTTTTTTATATTTTGTAATTTTTTTAAAGAAATTATAGTGTGGTTTTTGTTTTTTTAAATGCATATAGAAATTCTAAATATTATTCCTTTCAATAAAGGAAAATTTCTGGAATGAAATTGGTATTTCTAGAAAGAGAAGAAAAAGTTTTTTTTTTTTTTTTCTACTTTACATTTTTCTCATAGTAATCATCAAGATGGTTTTGTTATTTATTCAAATCAAGTTGAATGTTGAGTACTTTACTTGTATAAAATGCTAATGTGAATAAGCCATTTTACATGTAGTTATTAACATTTTTTTTCTTTACCTTTTTTTTTATGAATCTTGAATAAATCTCATAGTTGAAATGTGGAAAAGTGCAAGTTATCCAAAGCCTTGGTGAAAAAAATCGACCATAAATTTCAATCTGGAAGCATATACATATTCAGAATTAAGTAAATTGACAAACTAATTACAATATTAAGTTATTTAGATAGATATAGTAAAATATTTTTAATTTATTTTATAATTTTATTTTATTAAAAAACTAACGGTTAACTACAATACTTTGTGCTAACTCTCTATTAGTTTAAAAATATTAATCAAGTAAATAAAAAAACATTATTATATTATGTTATAGTTCTTCTCTTATTTCAAACATTACATTATCATTGAGACAATGGAAATATACTCTAAAAATACAAAATTACTAATATATTTAAAAAAATTTAATAAAAAATTTATATTAATTTTATTTATTAACCCATATAATTACATTAATAAAATTTAGAACTATTAGATGAAAAAGTGTAATTCCATTTCATTGCCCACTTTTAAACACTTTGAAATGAATGTAAGCTCATTTTGTCACCCTCAAATCTCATTTTTAGGTGTTGAGTTAAATTATTAAATATGAAGGTATGTTTTTACTTGATTATAGGCTTGCATGTGAAGCTTGTTGAATTGAGCTGTTATGAGTTGTTATATATAATAGTTAAAATTTATTTAACAATTTTTTAAACTCCATTAGTATGATCTATTATAATTGTTAATACTTTCTCTTTTAACATTTAACATTTTTTAACACATTTTTTTATAATTGGTTTAGCAATACTTATGTTTTCTAGATAATAAATAAATATGTATTATTAAAAATTATTAACTTTACTTTTCACGTATATTTTTTTTATACAGGTTATTATAAACCTACAAATGTCTCAAAAGAGAAAGATACAAGCTACAATTGGGGAAATGTATGGATGGAGAAAAGGACAAATTTCAAAAGCTCAAAATAATATAGAAACACCTCAAGAAACCCATAATGCTCATGTAGAACAACAATTACATGAAATTTTTGGAAGTTCTTCTGATGATGATCTAGATGAAGAAACAAATGAGGTTGATGAAGAAGTTGCTAATAATTCAAAAATGAAAGTGCAAACAAAAAGACACTTTCGTATGGAATGGTTAGATAAGTTTCTTTGGTTGAATTATGTGAGGAGTGATGATAAAATAGCTATGAAGTGTAATTATTGTGAGAAGTATAGGATGAATGGACCATGGGGTTTAGGGAATGGTTGCACCACCTTAAAACATGATGCTCTTGTTACTCATGAAAATCATTGGTACATAAAGATGCTAAGGCAAGATGGATAAATGCGCTAGAGGGAAAGATGAAACCAATTCCAGATCATATTAGACAGGTTGAAGATGCCAATAAGGAAAGGGTGATTTCTACAATGAAAGTAGCATATTTCATCTGTCAAGAAGATTTATCTCTTTCAAAGTATGAGAAACTTCGCAAATTTCTATCAAAACATCTTAAACAGATTCAAATTTCATATCAAAACATCTTCAACAGATTCAAATAAAAAATATGCTAGAAAGTCCTTTCTTCTCATTAATGGTTGATGAAAGCACTGATCGAACCTTGGAGTAACACCTTGTTGTTTATGCAACATATTTAGATTCAAAGGGCCTTGGGCCACCTATCTCACAGTTATGAAGCACAATGACATAGTGGATGGAAAAGGAAAAACAATATATGATAGTGTCAACCAATTAATAGATGTCAGAGGTCTTGAATATAAAAATTTGATAGATGTTTCTACAGATGGGGCTTCAGCAATGATTGGACATGAAAACGGCCTTGTTTCATTTTTGAAAAAGAACAATCCAAACCTTATTACAGTTCATTGTGTGGCTCATCGTGAGTCTTTAGCAGTAGCATATGCTTCTAAGAAAATACCTGAGTTATTATATGTTGAAAAAATTGCAAACAAAGTGTATTCATGGGTTCAAAACTCCCCAAAGAGAAATAATGAACTTAATGATTTGCTCAAAGTTATGCAGATTGATGTTCTTGATGTTCTACAGGTACATTCAGTGAGATGGTTATCTAGGGGGGAAGTTATTATAAGACCTCTGAAGCTTATGCCTGCAATTATAAATTTGTGGAAAAATGAAAAAAAAACTTCATCATGGTATGATAAGGCACGGATATATTCTATCCAATATTGTTTACATATGCTTGCTGATGTGCTAGGGGAATTGAATAAGTTGAATATGACTTTTCAAGAAGAAACTGTAGACATTACAACTATTGGTTTGGCTCTTGAAGTAACTATAAGCACATTATCTAGACGGTTTCTGAGAAAAGAAACATTTGCAGAATGCACAATTTATCTTTCAAAATTTTTAAGTGATTCTCAAAATGGATACATTGATATTAAAGATGAAGAAACAATGGTAGAGAGACATGAATTATGATACATCTCTATCTCATCCATGGATATTGAATCCAATGAAGCAAGGAAACAATCTATGAAGCCTTGTATTGAAGGTACATAGGAGATTTGTTAGCAACTCACAGAATGTTATATAGAGACTCTCGTAGACTCTTTAAATGAAATATTTCTAGACCTTTATTTTTTTAATGCAACAAAATTTCTCATCCCTTGTTATTATCCAGAAGAGTGTCGCAATCGTGAGAAAAATTCAGAGTGTTGGATTTTAAAGATTTTTCAACATTTGCAACATACTATATCAAGAGATGCTGGATTCGTAGCGTTATTTGATGTTGAATCTTGTAAAAGAGAGTTGCACCCTTTTGTTGATTCATTAATCTATCTTGTGAGGGTTTTTCTATGAAAGAGGCATGGAAAGTCTTTCGTAACACAAAACAATGGCACAAAACTTATCCTAATATGATGAAATTATGGCAATCTGTGCTCACTATTCCTGCAAGTACAGTAGATTGTGAAAGAGGATTTTCTAAGAAAAACATCATCAAGGACATTAGAAAATCAAGGCTAGGGTTGGATACACTAGATGCTTTAATGAGAATATCTTTGAATGGAGCAGAACCATCTAATGTTGATTAGCATGCAGTATATAAGGTATGGAAAGATACAAAGTCAAGAAGGATTCTTTAGCTTTGAAATTTGTTATAGGTTATGTTTAATAGAGAATCTATGTATTAAGATATTCCTATTGAATTTTTTTTTGTAATTTCTCCGGAAATTTTGACTTTAAATTAAGAATAATTACCATCTATTATTGCAATTTTTTTTGTATTTTATCTAAGAATTTTGAGTTTCTGTTATAATTTTTGCAAGGATTTCATTGTTTAAATGTCCTACTATAAATTCATACCATTAATCTGATAGACCACTCACACTCCTACTCACACTCTAAGGCTTAGATGGCCAAGGCTGCTGGAAGTTGCACACTGCTTATTAGAATCACTACAAATGTATTGATAAGTCACTACTATATGTGTAAACTATATGATTTTAAAATAAACTTTTATGAACAACTTATGAACAAAATAGAGTTATGGCTGGATTATTGCATAAAAAAAAATGGTGGAAGATATAATGCTACTAATTTAGTTTATTAGCATTTGCACTATATGATTTTATCCTTAATATTTATGAACAAAACATAGAGATATGGCTTGTTTATTGCATAAAAGAGCTGAAGGCTAGAAGGATGGAATATCCAATGCTACTAGTTTAGTTTATGAAAGGTGGATAATTGAGATAAAACGTAAATTGAAGGGCACGTAAAATTTAAAAACGTCATAAAATTTTAATTTGACAAGCAAAGGGGATTTGAAATTCCAGGCCTGGTCCCAATCCTCGTGTTGTTGCCTCGTTTAACGCTTTTCTGCGATGGATTTGGGGGATGAACATGTGAGTAAAACCAGAACGACTTCTCGAGTGAATTTGATCTCTCGTTGCCAACTATTAAGGATGTGCCATTACAAATTTGTGTTATATGTGGAAAATAGAAAACATAACAAAATATTTGGTACAACCTTTTTGGAGAAATTATGATTCATGATGAAATTTTTGAACAAATTCAGTACAAAATTTTCACGAATTTATTTGTGTATTTTAATTATATGATTTATATTTCAAACTGTAATGTTTTTATAAGTATGTTATGTATCATTATAATCCTAAGGCTTAACTCAAGTGGTCTAATTCAAATTTGAAGTTCTTTGATATTATTGTTAATCATTGGTTCAACTATCCTCTTAGGTCGATGCCCAATCAGAATTAATGGTTTACCATTCACTAAATGTGAAGTACTCTAAGTTTCTCATGGTTTCATTCCAAGTTTTATATATATTTGGGTTTTCATTAATATAGTTCACCTTCATCCTTGATTCCTAAGTTTCATCTTGTGAAATAAAGGGAGCCATTAATGCTTCCTTCATCCTTTCCCATTTGGTAATATTGTCAACGATGTCGCCAAGGGAAATATGTTATGTTCTCCTTCTCCATCACATCTTGTGTTATTTTTCAAGAATGACACTACAATTGTTATCTTTTCTTCCTTATAAATGATCCTCAAATGATCCAAGTAGGAGTCCATGTTTGAAACAAAGTTTCCAAGTACCTTCGCATTTCTCACACCATTGTACGGTTCTTTCTCTTGATCTTCACATGCACTAGATTTCCATATTGTTAGTATTTAGAAAGTTTCTTGGTTGTAATAGAAAGATTTCGAAGGTAACCTTTTCAAACAAATATTATGGATTGAAGGCTAGGCCCTTCAATCCAAGAGGGATCTATTTGATAACCTAATCACTAAGCTTAGGAATTGGCTACGTCTTCAAACCATGGCTAGATCTTTAGTAGGGTTGTGCTGAAATGGGGTTTGGTTGGCTTGAAACAATTAATACATTGGGAAATGGAGTCAAAAAATCAAGTTTTTAGATGTACATACCAGGATCTTGACTCTATGATTCAAGAGGGAAAAAGCCAGGATAGATGGAAAATTGTAGAGATATCAAACATCATCTAAATGGTAATAGAAGGAGAAAAAAATCCACTATAGCATGCCATGAAACATGGGTCATGCAACATTTAAGAAAAAGAGTGAAAATTTGTAAAAAACATGAACCATAACATTAACTAATGAATTATGTCACATAATATCATTTTAACATCAAAGATAAAAGATAAATGATATCACATAGAAATCAAACTCATAGAGGAAATTGACTAAGTATACCATCACAAAAATATTTGTATCATGAATATAATATCCTAGTCCTCTTGGCACATGAAAAGATAAACAATTTGATCAAACACATCAAAAAGAGACTAATTTGTTTCAAAGTCCAACCTTTTTTCGTTATATTTGATCTATTATAAATCAAAATTACACAATTTTTTCAGGATCCACCATTTCTTGAGGTTTTAACTATTAAATATTATAAAACTGTAGAAAATATAACGACAGGATTCAAACTAATCTTGTAATGTACTAAAACAAGATATTGAATCCTTCTACAATTTGCGAAAACAAAACATGATCGCATAATCACATAACATGTAAGAGAAGGAGACAATCAATCTCACAACACAAGATGTATCTGGGGAAATAACACTACCTAAAACCTTGCTATCTATATATTGTATAAATTCAAGGATCATGAAACAATACAATGATTTCTCTCTCAAGAGAAGCTCATGCAATCTATGAACTGTATCACTTTGATCTAGGGAAAATCAAACAAAATAATTATCCAATTCTCTCTATGCTCAACCTACCTTTCTCACACATTCCTTGAGGAATTAAATCCCTATTAAATAGGAAAATATCTTTGCTTGATTGCGCAATCCTTCCTAGGTCTCCAACTAACTCTATAACTGACCTATACAATTTTATAATTATACAACTGATAGTTATCATCCCTTTAACCTCAGTCTCAATTTGGCCTTCCTTAGAACTCACATGCACAAATATTTATAGTAAATTATGAGTTACTTGATTAATCACTACTTGTGAATTAAATCAAATTTAATTCACTTGACCTCTCACTGGCTCATCACTTTAAAACTAGTTAAATTGATTTTAACTCAATTTCTTGAGTTAACTAATTACAACTCACAAATAACTATAACTGGAGACCCTTAAATCATGGTAGAGCTACACATGCACCCTCTTAGATTCTAAACTAAAATTTCCTAAGCTAACTCAGTCATTCTGAATTAGTTAACTAATACAAGTTATCATAAGATGAAATTTTAATTTCTCTTCCAATTTAATTAAGGTAAAACTAAAATCAGAAGCCCCACTTTGGGGTACCTTTTCAACACTCTCTCTCAACAAAAAAAGGACTATATTATACCCTGATCCTGGCTCTTTGGAATTCGAATTTGCTTCTTGCAAGTTCCTTCGTACAAATGTATGCATCCTGCTCCTCCGTGGGAATGTACTCTAATGAAATAATCCTCCTCTGAAAAAAATCTCTGATATGGTGATACCAGATATCAATATGCTTAGACCTGTCATGGAATACTGGATTAACTAAGATTTTGATCCAACTATGGTTATCACAATGTATCACCGTCAAATCCATCTATTGACTAAACAGACAAACAAGTATCTTCCTCATCCATATGGCCTCACATGCTCCTTGAATGGCTACCATGTATAATGCGTTTGGTGAACTGAGTGAAAATGATCCATGTTTCTTGTTGTACCAAAAAAATGTTCTTGATCCTATGATGAAGATTCCTCATGATGTGCTCTTCCTGTCAGATGGACTCCCTGCCCAATCTGCATTAGTGAAGCCTTTAAGCTTCACTCCCTTTGTCCATATATACCATAATCAATACTCTCTAGCACCCCTAATATATCTCAACACATGATTCCTTTCCTTCTAAAAGATTTTGGTCATCTTAACCATGGCTTGGCTCAGCTGGCTAACTTATTCTCATATGTCAGTTTGTGTGTTCAAAAAATACATGAGCGAACCCATAAACTGCCTATAAATAGTAGCATCCACTACTTCACTCGAAGTAGCATCCTCCTTCTTCCTGTTTCCTGCAAGAGAAGTCTCCATTGGTTTGCTTCCCTCAATGTGGAACTTCGTCATAATCTCCTTGGAAAACTTGCCCTGAGATACAAATAGTTCCCCATCTCATTGCCATATTTCCAATTCAAGGAAATAGTGTAAGAGCCCCATGTCCTTCATATCAAATTATCCTACAATATCATCTTTGTAAGACTTTATGAGATTCTCATCACCTCTCAGTATCATATCATCGACATGAAGTAAACTAATCAAAATCTTACCATCATCTACAATATGATATAGGTTTGCATCTGCTTCCCTCTTGGTGAAGCCCAACTCGGTGAAATAACTGTCAATCCTAGTGTACCAAGCATGAGGTGATTGCTTCAGCCCATATAATTCTCTTTTGAGTCTACACACATGCGAATCCCTGCCTAAGGTCTCAAAACCTTCTAATTTCTCAATCTACTCTTCTTCCTCAACAAATCCATTGAGAAAGGCTATCTCTACATCCATATGACATATCTGCATTCCCATATGCACTGGTGAAAAAGTATCATCATAGTCAATCCCCTCCACTTGAGAGAACGCTCTCACCACAAATATAACCTTGTGTTTCTCCACACTCTCATCTGTTGTCTGCTTCAACCTGTAGATCCACCTGGATCCTACAACTAACTTCCCCAATAGTCTTGGGACAACTTCCAATGCACTATTTTTTCTAATGGATTCATACTCCTCAACCATGGCATTAACCCAATCTAGCTACTACATGACTTCCTCAAAACATGATGGTTCTATGAAATACCATTTCTCACAAGACCCATGTATCCATTGTACCACTCGAGGGAAATTTTCTGCCTCTGATGTGATGAGGGTACTCCTACATTATCTCTCACAACCAACAATAATCTGTCAACCTCTTTGGTCCGCTTCCTTCCAGCTCTGGTAGATGGCTATGCATGAGTGGTTTCTACCACTCTCTATGCCTCTACTTGTGGATGATCCACATCTTGACGTCCATCTAATGGAGCTAAGAGCTCCTCAGCTGCATGCAACTCGAGCTCCATCTCAAGTGACAATCGCATGATTTTGTCTTCCTACAACTTCACATCTATTTTGACCACTTTCATCTTGTGTGCTGGAAAGTACACCCAATAGTTGTGAGATGTATCAATATATCCCAAAAATATCCCCAACTCTATTGCTAGCTCTAGCTTCTTCATGGCATGTTTGGTCGCATCGCAATAAACAAATGAACCGAAAATCTTAAAATATGACACATCTTATCTCTTACCTGAAAAAGAGTCTACTCGTGTACTCATCCCAAGTATCCGATGAGGACTTTTTCTCTTAAAAAATTCTGCTATATTTCATGCTTCTACCCATAGATGGAATGATAGGCCTTCATCATGCAACATAAATCATGTTTGTCCCACAATCGTTATGTTATTTCTTTGTGCAACCCCATTCTGTTGTAGTTTTTGCGGTGCAATCAATTCTCCTCGAATTATTTTTGAGGCACGAAAGTTCTTAAATTCGTTAGAGATGTATTCTCCACTATTTTCTCTCCTTAGAGAATTCACCTTCTTTCCTGTATCTTTTTTGACAAGTTCCTTGAACTCACAAAAGTTGGATAATGTCCAATGTTTCTTCTGCATGAAGTAAATCCAAAACGTTCTTGAAAAAACCATAAATAAAAAATCACATAATACCTATGATTTGTTGTGGAATCTGTCAAGAATAATGCACACACGTCTGATTAAACTCTCTCAAGGATTTTCGATGCTTGAATTTCTTTATTGTTAAATTCAGCCTTTGTGTAATTCCCTAATGTACACCCTTTGCATGTGTCTCTCCGTGCAAGTGCACACTTTGTAAGACATGTAGGAATCTGTTCCATGAACCTCAAAGCACTATGGTGTAGATGGCCCAACCTCTTGTGCCATAAATCATCGATGTCTCGGCTCTCGACCTTCTCTAATTTACTGCTCAATGTTGTGCAATCATCTAAATCAAGTTTATAGAGGTTCTTACTCGAACCCAAATATTTTTCACATGTCCCGGGGATTTGTGATGAAGCAACACCTTTTCTTTACTGAAAATCACATCATATCCACGTTCTTCCAACATAGAAACAAAAACCAAATTCTTCTTTAAACCAGGTACATGCATGAAATATTTTAGTATCAGGGGTTTACCTAACTCTCTATGAAAGGTAACTGTACCAATACCACTAGCGTTATACCTGTCGTCATCACCCATATCGATGTGCATATGGAGATCCTTCTCCTCCACACTACTCAAGAATTATTTTTTGTCGGTCATGTTGAATGAAGCTCCACTATCCAAGTACCATGGAAATCCCATCACTGATTACAACATTCATGTAATGAGGGTGAATTACAACTCAAAATTTGAATCCATTGCTTCACCTACTACTCCTCTTGAGGCCCTCTTGTTCTTCTTCTTTTGTGGAAAATTTGTTGCATAGTGTACATTCTCATGACAGTTGAAACATTTCACCTTTGAAAAGTCTCGCTTCTTTCCTGGCTTGTTGGTCTCATATTTGGAATGGGATGCCTTCCCTTCTCATTTCTTCACCTTTCTAGCCAAGGCACACTTATCCTCATCATCAATCTTTGATGATGATCCATCTCTGGTGCTCTGCTAAATTTCTTCTTGTTCCGAATTGGACCATAGTCACTCCGAATATGACAACTTCTCTCTCCCATTAAAAAAGTCCTGGTTCCTATGCTAGTTCTTGGGAATGCCTAGAAGAACTAGCCTCACCAAATCATTCGAGGAAATAGTGATCCTAATGCTTCCAAGCTCATCTCGACATTGAGTGAACCTTTTCAAGTATTTTTGGATCATGTCACCCTTCTCCATTCTGATCTTCCTGAGCTTTTATTTCAGCGCCAACTTCCTGTGGTCATTGTTATTCTGATACAGATCTATCAAGGCTTTCCACATCGCATATGGAGTTTCCTTCCCATGGAGGCTTGAGATAATATGGTCTCAAAATACCTCTAACAAGATCGTCCTCGACTTTCCTACATTCCTCTTCCATGCATCAAGAAGTTGAGAATTTTCTATTGTGGGCTATGGGACACCAGTATTTATGAAAGCCTTCTATATATTGTGCTCAAGAACTACCTCCATCCTATCCTTCGATGCAATATAATTCAAGTTTCCCTCGAGTGCATATTCGAGTCTCAATCCATTGAAATACATCTTCATTTGTTGTTGTATACTGAAGAATAAATATGCAAATTTGAACCTGATCAAAACAAACTTTGTTATTCTCTTCTTATTGTGATTCTCAGCACTCCGAAACCATGTATAAAATCTAATAACAAGATTCAAAATGATCTTTTAATGTACTAAAACAAGATACTGAATCCTTGTACAATTTTTGGAAACAAAACATGATCACATAATCATATAACAAGTTAGAGAAAGAGAAAATCAATCACACAAAACAAGATGTATGTGGGGAAATCACACTGCCTAAAACCCCACTATCTCTATATTGTATAAAGCCAAGGATCATGAAACAATACAATGATTCCTCTCTTAATAGAAACTCTTGCACTCTGCCAACTGTGTCACTCTGATCTAGTAAAAATCAGACGAAATACTTAGCCAATTCTTTGCCTCTACTAGGCTGCCTTGCTCATGCTTTCGTTGAGGAATTAAATCCCTATTAAATATGAATTTTATTTTATTTTTATTACATGTAATCCTTCCTATTCCTCCAAATAACTCTGCAACTAACCTGTCAAATTTTCTAATTATACAACTGATAGTTATTATCCCCTTAACCTTAGTCTCAACTAGGCCTTCATTAGAACTAACATGAAACAACTATTTATAGCTAATTATCAGTTAAATGATTGATCACTACTTGCGAATTAAATAAAATTTAATCCACTTGACCTCTCACTAGCTCATCACTCAGTTAGAACTAGTTAAACTGATTTTTAACTCAATTTACTAAGATAACTAATTACAACTCAAAAATAACTATAACTGGACCTCCTTAAATCATGAGATAACTCTAAATGCATCCCCTTATACCCTCAACTTGAATTTCCTAAACTAACTCATTCATTCTAACTTAGTTAACTAATACAAGATGTGATGAGATGAAATTACAATTTCTCTTCCAATCTAATTAAGGGAAAATTAAATCAAAAGCCCTGCTTTGGGGTGCCATTTCCTGGTTCCATTTCAAAAAAAACCTGATCATAGAATTTAAAAAGTTTCATAAAACGTACTAAAAAATTTAATAAAACTTATTATCCTAGATACTCTATCTATTCGAGCCTTATCTGGGTATCTAAATAATAAAAAATAATATTTGTAAATTGTTACGAGATCTCTACTATTTCTTTGGAGCATATTGATGAGTTAGATACTAGATTTCAATATCTAGAACTGTTTACTATTTTTTAGAGTCATTCTCCATCTAGGTGATGCGTAGATCCTTCCTGTAGCTATCCAAGAGATACACTAAACCTTCAAAAAATATCCTTAATTCATGCAAATGAATCCTCTGATGCATGAAAGTGCAAAACAAGCTCAAACTATGTGATTGGGTTGTGTATGTTTTCACTTCCCAAGGTTCTTTCTCTTGTTGATTCGTATCCTTTGAATTTCTTGAATCACAAACCCTTCGTGACATATTGCTATAATGTATGCATAAGGTAATCTGACTGTCAAAAAGATAACTTGAAGCATACCAAAGAAATGAGGTAAACCTAGGGTTGTTTAAGCAAAATTAGGGTTTCATATATTGTTCTTTCAGCCAGGTAGTTGACAGAGGTAACCCTCTCATTCTTCCATAGATTCTATAGCCCGAGGAAGAAGGTTCAACTTTTCTTCACTTGATGGTAATCTTGTAACCCTTGTGTTACCCTCCTAGATAGTCTTACTAGTTACTAGGATTTCCTTTTCTTTTCTTTTTGTAGACACTTTTTTCCTCTGTCCAGTAGATTTCTTCTTTCCATTTGAAGAATCTACATTTTTCCCTTCATCAATTATCACTGGTTCCTTTAGCTTGGGATCAAGCTTTTCTTTAAGTTTTAACCTCAATTTGTAAGTAGGTCAAGTATGAGGTTTTCTATTGTAAACCGTAGGATTTTTTTCTTGTTTTCATGTTGTATTTCCATTGTTCACTCTCTTATTCTTTATACCCTACCTCCTCATGTTCTTACATTTGTTTCTGATACCTTATTGTTCTCCTCTCATAAACCCTAATTTATGGTTCAATTACAGTGTTTTCTGTAATTTCTTCATAAGGAATATGACTGGATTCAGTCTCTATTTCTTGAGCCAAGGTTTTGATATAAATTTTAGTTTTACTCATTTTCTTCCTTCTAGGTTTAGGGTTCCTCATATTTCTTTGTCGCAGTTGTACTACCTGGTTTTTTAATTCATGGGTATACTATATATTAATTAAACCATGGTGGCATATGTCATGAGGTAACATCTTAGGTCTAGTTCCATCCTTGGTAACCATTTTGAGAAAATTTTGAGGAGGGAAATAAGTTAAATTCATCCTATTGAAACTTCTTAAATGACACAAAAACCTCATATGATATAAATAAGCTTCAAAGTACCTTCCTTCACAAGTAAATGAAATTTGCATAGTTCTTAGAGCGCTATACCATTTAGGCTTCAGCATGTTCTGAGGGACTCCCACACTCCAATCAGGGTTTTTACAACATTCCTTTAGGAAAAAATTTAAGTCAACATTATGCAACCTCTCTTTCTTGAACCATTTCTCCCCATTCATAGTAAACTCTGTAGCTTCTGTAATGGATTCTTTGGTGATTGGAAAGTTCCAAGTCCTTATTTGTGTTGTTATACCATCAAAAGAGTGAATGAAGTCATGGAACCAACTCAATTTATACCCATTAAATCAATTCAAGACTGACTTTGAGCCTATATTTCTAAAAAATGGTAACATTTTTTGATAAATCATAAGATATATTCCATATTGTTCATACTACTTTACATGGTTTGATTTTCCCATCATGAAAATGTTCTCAACTTTCAATGCCTCTAACCTTCTTGTCGCACACTATAGACAACTTAAAAACCTTCATGTGCACTGAAAATCATTTTATTGAAATGTTGGAAATTGGCGCTTTAGGGTAAATTGAAGTCTAAGGGTTTATTTTTATGCTTCTTTCTTAGGCCTAAAAATGATGCCAAATGTCACTTCAAGGTTGGCTAAGGATAACACATCTTGGAAAATCACTTGGGCACTTGAAATGATAGGAAATACAGTTTGAAAAACTATATTTTAATTATTGTTGTGGGTTCCATGAAAATATTTCACTGTGCCAGTTGTAAGCACTAAAAAAATATTTCATAGGATTAGTTGTAGGCTTTCGATAGGTTATTTTTTGCTTCCAAAATTAGGGAACACTTATGATCAAGTCAAATAACTCTTTTTGAAATGTCACCTTTCCACAATTTTTTTTCATTCCATAACCCTTTGACAAATAAACTGATGATCATAACCTTTGGACCTTGAGGAAAGGTGCAAACCTGGTTCTAATACATACTAACGCTCTCCAACAACCCTTTCCAAAATTGCAAGTTCATACTTCATCAGGAAGACCTTATTCTTCTCATCTCACTACATTTCTTCGTCTTTTACCATAGAGAGTTCACTCATATTATTCTTTGTTCTTATATCATCTAAAAATTAATAATAATTCTTGGGGGAGATTTTAACATGATAACCAATCTTGGAGAAAAGAGGGGGGGTCACACTATTTTGGAAGCTGATAGTCTGAGGTTCAAGGAATTCATCCTCCAAAATCATTTGATTGATATCCGTACTGCCAATGGGATCCACACTTGGAGCAATCGCCAAATTGGGAGCTACCACATTGCCTCTCGATTGGAACGATTTCTGATTTCGGATGTGGTCATCTAAGCCAGAGGAGACATTTTCTCTACTATTATCCCTGCTGCCAGATCTGATCACTGGCCCATCTAGCTCCAATGGGAAATACGAGGTCGTGGCCTTCGTAAACTATTTCGCTTTGAGCAATTCTGGCTCCCCCACCCCGGATTCAGAGAAATGGTTGTCACCTGGTGGCATAGCATAACCCCCCCGAAGGATCCATTATGTTTCAAGTGCAACAAAAGCTCAGGATAATCAAAGCCAGACTCAAATATTGGAACCAGCATACCTCTGGAGACATTTTCAGGAGTCAACAAGATTTGGAGACAAGAATGGCCAACCTTCAACAAACACTCATAACCTCTGATCACACAAAGGAACTCAGTAGATAGGAGCAGCAACTCAAAATTCAGTTGGAGGAGCATGCATTGCAAGAAGAGATTCTATGGAAACAAAAATCCAGAACACGTTGGCTAAAGGAGGGGGAAAAAAACACGAAATTTTTCCATCGATCTACCATTCACAGAAGAATGGTAAATCGAATCTCCCTCATAAAAAATGAGCAAGGCATTAGCCTAGAATTTCATGAGGAGATTGAACAGGAACTTCTCAACCATTTTAAGGAAACACTAATAGAACCACCCTTAAATCACCAAGAGGGCATCTGTAACATCATCCAACACATCTCTAAAATGATCACTGAGGCCCACAATCAAATGCTTCTCAAGCCGATTCAATTGCAGGAAGTACATAAGGCTATGGCCCAGCTCAAATATAGAAAATCTCCCGGAACGGATGGCTTCACCACTAATTTCTTCCACTTATTTTGGGAGGATATCAAGAATGATATTTGGGCACTGGTCGAGGAATCCATATCCATGCACTAGATGATCCCCACTCTCAATTCCACATTCATCACCCTCATTCCCAAAGAAGAGTAGGCGACAACTCACAACAAGTATAGGCCCATTTCCCTATGCAATGTGCTCTATAAATTGGTTTCCAAGGTAATTTCCAACCGTTTGAAGCCGCTGCTGCCCCTCCTAATTTCTCAAGAGAAAACTAGCTACATGGAAGGCCGCCACATCCTCGACGGCATCATTCTAACCCATGAAGTTGTGCACTCCTTGAAGACTGGAAAAATACCTGGTATGCTTCTCAAAATTGACCTCTCTAAATCTTTTGACAAGTTAAGTTGGGATTACACCAAGAAAATCTTGGCTGCCTATGGATTCAGTCAAACCTATATTCGTTGGATTATGAGTCTCATCTCCTCCCCGTCTTTCTCCATTTTCCTCAATGGCACCCCTTTTTCCCCTTTCTCCCCTTCGAGAGGTATCCGTCAAGGACACCCTCTTTCTCCCTTTCTCTTTGTCATAATGGCAGAAGGTCTAAGTAGACTCATCAAAGCCCAGGTGAATGCAAGATCCTTAAAAGGCCTCTGTCTCCATCATCGCCCCCCCATCACTCATCATCAATTTTTTGATGATAACCTGCTCTTTGGCCATCCCTCGGTGTAGGAGGCCTCAGCTTTCAAGTCTATTTTGGACTGCTTCTCTCTGGCTGCGGGCCCCTCTCTCAACAACTCCAAGTCACAACTATTTTTCTTCAACACCCTTATTCTCACTTAGCGCAACATAGCCCACATTATTGGCTTCCCTATTGCCACCTTGCCATCCAAATATTTAGGGGCTCCCCTCACCGACTCGGTCATCATGCATTCCTACTCGAAAGACTCGCTGGATAGATTAGAATCCCGATTCTCTCTTTGGACCCATCGAGCCCTCAACCTTGCTAGCCACCTTATTCTTTTCAAGTTCGTTCTTCAATCCATGGCCTTGTACCTCTTCTCCACGCTGGCTGCTCCTGAATGGGTTCTCAAATCCATTTCATGCCTCTAGCGCAACTTTCTTTGGGGAGGCAACAAGGATAAAAGGAAGTGGGATTTCGTCAGATGGCAGGACATCTGTGTCCCTAAAAGTGTATGGGGGCTAGGCCTACACGATCCATAGCACAACAATGAATTCATGGGGGCCGAAATTTGGTGGCATTGGATTACCAATACGGACACACCCTAGGCTTAGCTATGGGCAAGAAAATACGCATATAATTGGGCTCTAAGTCACCTGGTTCATTTTTATTCTAGGAAGGATGGCTCCCTCATTTGGAAGGCAGCCATGAAACAACGAGCCCTACTCTGAGACCATATTTTCCGGGAAGTGCGTTCTGGAAATCAAGCACACTTCTTGATCGACTCTTGGCAGCAAATTCCCAAACTGGCCACTCTCTTTCCTAATTCGGATTGGAAGGAAAATATGGAGAGTTTACATCAACCTCGAATCAGTAGCTTTTGGAGCCCTTAGGACAACAAATTCACGCCATCTCAGTATAGGCATTGGCTTCTAGGAGATCAACATCAAGAAAAAATTGGTCTCCATCTCACAGATGACATGAAGCAGGAACTACTCAAGCGCCGAATTCAAAAACTCGAGGGGGACGACATCATTCGCTGGGGATAATCTTCAATGGGAACCTTCTCCACCAAAGGGGCATATCGCCTACTTCTTCCCAATCTCCTTGACCAACTTCATGACAACAGGGAAAAATATTGGCATCCTCGGATATGGCCCAAGATCTCCACATTTTTATGGCTTCTCAGTAAAAGACTCACTCTCACTTGGGACAATCTATGTAGGAAGGGTTTTGTTGGCCCTTCTCAATGCCCAAATTGTGGTAACGAGGAGGAATCTAGTGAGCATTTTTTCTACAAATGCAAGATGGCTATCACAATCTGGGACAAATTCGTACTGCTAAGCTGACGATCTGATAGGACTCCAGGAAGCATTCTCAACAACATTCGGAGATGGCCCCCTTCTCCCTTTCCAAGTGACATCCTCAACACTCTTTCGACTATTCGTCTAGGGCACATCCTATGGACACTTTGGAAAGAGTGCAATTGAAAATTTTTTAGGGATGTTAGCTCCTCACCAGACATCATTTGGAACACTATTTTTAGTAACCTGTAGGAGACCTTAGCCCTCCAGCGCTGGCAGGACACCAACCTCCCCTCCCTCCCTAGAGAAAAACTCATTTGGGATAACTGGAACCTCCATCTTAACTTCTTCCCCAATGTTGAGACCCCTTCAAACCATTCCTCCGACTCTCCTAGTTTCGGGTCCCCCCCTCCTCCCAGGTTAGTTAAGCTTAAATTTGATGGGGCATCCAAGGGAAACCCAGGGGAGGCGGGTTTTGGTGGCATTTTCAGAAACTCATATGGAGATGTGCTATTGGTCTATTATGGTAATTTACGTTGGGACACCAAAAACTTAGCTGAGCTCAAAGTCATGCTCCAAGTTCTCCTTCTCGCTCAAGATCACAATTTCTACCCCCTAGAAATTAAGGGTGACTTCCAGATTCTCATTCACATGGCTACATGTCTTCAAGCTGGTTCTTCTGCCATGAAATTGGCCAAGAGTTGGTGTTTGGCCTCATGCAACACTTTCTTGAAGCAATGCATCCACACATAATAGGAAATTGACTTCAAGCATGTCAGGCATACCGCCAACAAGGTTGCCGACCTTCTAGCTAACAAAGGAGTCCTGCATAACACTCCTCTCAGTTACAACACTCTCTCCTCTCTCGATGATGAAACACTCAAAAAATATTGTACCCATTTGGTACTCAAGGATCTATCCCCCCAGATGCGGGTGAAACTTAAGGTGAGGAGGTGCCATGGGGCCGCTATGAGGATGGACACCCGACGGCTCCACGTGCTTAGAATTTTGGGGGGAGCTCCTTCATAAAACTTGGCATGAGGGAGCCTTTACTCCACCCTACGCAACCCTGTCTTCGACGTACTAGGCATGCATTCCTTTAATGATGCCATCCATGGCCATTTATTCGACCACCTTGGATTGCATTATCATCCCTGCCCGCCCGCTCAATGTGCACTTCTTTGTTGTCACGCCTCGGTTTCTGGTGCTCTGATCTTGCTCATTGAAGCTCGAAGTTCTCTCCGGTTTTCTCCCTCCTCAGAAGCCTGATTCCGTCTCCATCTGGTTAGGAGATTCGCCCCCCTAGACTATCATGTCTCGGCGTCATAGCCAATGATGCCGAAGAGCTAGTGGGCATGGCCAGCCTACTCGTCCTCCCTGCCCTCCCCTTTCTCTCTCCCATGGATGTGAAATGAACCTCTCCCTCGATTGGAACAAATTTGTGAGTTCTCCCCATGTCAAATTGAATGCCCAACTTTATCTGCAGCTCCCTAATTCTGCTCCACCGTCCCCGTCCCCTCGCAGCAAAAAATGACCCCGTAAGTCCACCATCTCCCCTGAACCTACCTCCACTCTGTGCAAGCTAAAAGTCCTTCCGGTGGAAAGTGCAACCAGTGGTAGTAGCGACTATAATGATTCAGGAGGAAAAAGTGGTAGCGTTCTAGAATTAGGCGTGGGTGGAAGTTTGGACCTGAACACAAGCGGCCCCTCTCAGCAACAAGAAGGCACTCAGCCCATGGATAACGTGGTGAATTCAGGCTCTCCTGCTTCACCGCGCCAACCGTCTGATGCACACGCGTTACGCTCAAGGATGGAGGATGTTGGCTACATGTGCAGGATCATCGAGGAGCTTCCAACTTCCAATGATAAGCATGCAGGTCATCCTTAGGACTTTATTTTCATCTCTTCGCAGATTGCACACGTTTAAAAATGTTCTTCTCTGGCTATTATTTATAATTTTGCAAACTATTTCTGTTGGTTTCCAATCATGGGAAACAGTATTTTTTGAACCTATAAGGACTGGTTTCCCCAGTAGGGGCAGTCCAACACTTGCTAGAATTCTCTGGACTCTTCCCTGTGGCTTGAACTTGTTCAATCCTCAGAATGTGACTTGTAACCTTTTGTTTTATATGATCTAATACAATTAGCCATACTTCGAAAAAGAAAAAAAATTAATAATAATTTGTACTATCTAAATTTTAAATAATAACAATAATAATAATAGTAATAATACTTTGTTTTGAAAGGTCTTGTTCATGGAGTGATAATGTTAAAATCTCGGAAGGCATATACTACTAAAATCAATGAAATTTTATATATTCTAATTCTCCTAGAACTATTAGGCCTAGTCAAGAATGATAATAATTAATGTTTATTAATATTGGAATTGATTTATGAAACCTTGAAAGGGTAACATATTACATTATTTTTATTTTTATTTTGTGTTATTTTTATTTTTAAAATTGGTTCAAAATAATCATAGTTTTAATAACTTAGAAGGTTAGGAAGGTCTTTAATGTAATAGATATTTTGGAAATGTGATATAATTTGAGTGTGGACAGGGAAATTTGAGAGAAAGTGTGTTTCATATTTAACCCATGAAATATTCTCTCATCCCATTTTGTTTTTAGATAATTATGCAACTAGTAAGAGTTGGTTCTTATTTTATTTTTTCTTTATTCTAGTCAAAACTAAGATTTTTTTTTGATATTATACGTAAGGGTTGAACAATTTTTTCTAATGTATCAATTTCATTTTATTTTGAATTTCTTCCTTGCACCACATATTCTCTTCATATTTATAATTAATAATACTTTTAATATTATTGGTCTTTTGTAAAACAAAGTTAGGTCCCTCTAATACCAGTGTATCCCCTTACTGTTATTGTTAGTGTAGCTCCCTTATTATTATTTTTGTGCTCATGTAGTCCCCATATAGTTATTATTGTGCCCCCATAGAAGCCCAATATTGTTATTGTTGTTCCCTTACATTATGCCAGCTCTGATTATATTGTGACCCCTTAGACTCCTATATATAGAAAGGAGGTTTTGTCATTTGAATCATCCAAGAATTGTTCATTTATGTAATGTGAAGGAGGTTCCCCTTGAAGGGGAAATTTTTTAAGTCCTTGATCTATCTTTTCTTCTATTATGTGAGCTGTTTGCATAACATTTAGTATCAGAGCTTTGGATTCTAAGGTTCCCTTCTTCAAATAGGTCATCTTGGAATTTTTTTTATAACTTTTTTTTTTATGAAGAGTCAAAAGCTAAAATTGAAATCACAAGGATCTGAAATATTTCTGAACCTCATGTATGAATTTCAAATATTGGTTATCTATAGTTTCAAAGATATGATCTGAGGAATTTAGGGTTTTTGCAAGCTCCTAAATTTCATCTCAAACATGTGACCTATGGAAAAACATCATAAATTTTGTTTCAAGAATTGGATTTTAATTATCTAAAACGTGGCCAAAATTCATGGATTGTAGTTTTTTGTGTAGCAATTTTGAAGCCAAATATTAAAACAATGATACATGGCCTCCCGTACAACTTTGCTCTACTGAACCAGTCCATAATCAAGTCATAGTAGGATATTTGAAATAACACTGTATTGAAGAAGCCAATATTGGTATGACTGGTGGCATTGGAAACAAGATTCATAGGGATACATCAAGACCGAACCTAAGACCTTGGAGATTAAAAATTACATAGTTACAACAATTTCAATATCTAGTTCCTAAAAGAAAGAAAAAGTGTATATTTTTTTAAAAATTGCATAACTTTTGTTTGAAAAATAAGTTTGAAGTGATTCGAAGGGAATATTGAAGCATATGTATCAATACCGGGTTCTAAAATTCCTCGCAAAAAATTAATTCCACACCAATTAAGCCATCATAAATATCTACTATGATGCATGAAAAGGAATATTTGCAACATGATACATCAAAATTACATAACCAAGTGCAACAAATTTCTCTCTCAGAAAGAGCAACCAAATATGAGCTGAAAGGTGACATGGATGGTTTAACAGGTTACATGTATGGTTTAAAAGGTGACATGGATGATTTAAAAGGCATCATGGATGATTTAAAAGGTGACATGGATGGTTTAAAAGGATACATGGAAGGTTTGAAGGAAGGTTTGACAAATTTTCTACAAGAAAGGCTTGCTAAAGGTGAAAAGGTATTAGATCAAATTCATGATGAGAAAAAAATACCATGATTTCATAGGATCTAACTTTATATTGAAGACCCACCATATTCCAAAGATCGATATGGGGAAGTTTTATGATAAAGGATACGGGAACATGGATACTACAAATGGAGCAATATTTTGATGTCCATAATGTGAAACACATATAAAAGGTACGCATTGCAACTTTATATTTAGAATCCAACTATTTTGTATGGTATCGATGGGTTTTTTCTTGTAAACCACTTGTCACTTGGTCAATTTTTATGGAGGAAATGATAGCATATTATGAGGATACAAACAACAACAACTTCTTTAGCCAATTGATTAATGTCAAAAAAAAGGTTTCAATGGAAGAGTAGATTGAAGGATTCAAAAAATTGAATATAAGGGTAAATGACATTCTAGAGAAGCATAGGGTTGATGTATTCATAAGGAATTTAAAGGATAACATCCAACAGGAGGTTCGCATTTGGGAGCCTCATTCGTTGGAGAAGGCCTTCACTTTGGAAAGAAAAATTATGGCAACAAGGAAGCCTACCACTCACAACTATAAAGACGGAAGTGTTGTTTCTCCTAGCCTTCCACAACCTACAAGGTTAAAACCACAACAATTAGAAGAAAAAATAGAAAAAGGGTTTTTCTACAGTTGTAATAGAAAATACACTAAAGGTCATATGTGTGCTAAGAAGAAATTATTTTACTTAGATTGTGAAGAGGAGGAAGAAAAGGAAAAAAAAAACTTCAAAAAAAGAGGATATACACCAAGAACCAACCTCACAGAAAGAATAAATGAATCTAACCATATCTTGTAATGCATTGGAAGGATTTACCACTACTCAAACTCTCAAGTAGGAAGGACATATCAAGAATAAAATGGTAATAGTGTTTATTGATTCAAGTAGTACCCATAATTTTATTGAATGTAAGATAGCCAATGAATTGAATTTCTTCTTATACCCAACACTTGAGTGTCAAGTGATGGTTACAAATGGAGGAACTATAAATTGATTTGGAAAGTGCCATAATATCAAGCCAACCATGGAGAAAATGTATTAAATAATACAATGCTTTCCATTCCAATGGGTGGTGTTGATGTTGTACTAGGAGTCCAATGGCTACAATATTTGGATATGATAGCTTTAAGTTTCAATAAATTTTCTTGAAATTTTATTGGGAAGGAAAGGAAGTTGAATTAAGGTTATCACAAGGATACCGAGAAATATAATAAACTCTAATTGCATGAAAAATATTCTAAATAAATAAAACTGGGGTGTAATTGCATAATTATTCTCACTAGAGGTTCAAACATCAAAATCATTTATTTCTCCAGACCTCTAAAAATCCTTGGACAATCATTCGAAGATATTTGAGAGTCCTAAAGGCCTCCCACCTATTCCTGATCATGACCATGATATTCATTTGATTCCTTCAAGTGTTCCTCCAAACATCAGGCATTACAGATGTGCATATTCCCAAAAGAGTGAAATTGAATGTATGGTTGCAAACATTCTAGAGGTTGGTATAATTATACCTAGTCAAAGTCCTTTTTCGGCTCTAGTATAATTGGTGCATAAGAAGGATGGATCATGGTGCACGTGTTTGGATTATAGGGAGCTCAAAAAGCTCACTATTAAAGATAAATTTCCCATTCGTGTCAATGATGAATTATTAGATGAATTACATGGAAAAATTTACTTCACCAAGTCAGATATTTGTTCAGGATATCATAAAATTAAAATGAATATTGAAGACATTCTCAAAACGGAATTTAGAACTCATGAGGCTCATTATGAATTTTTGGTCATGCCTTTTGGCCTTACCAATGCACCTTATACATTTAATGTTTTTATGAATTCAATTTTCAAACCCTTCCTTACAAATTTTGTGTTATTATTTTTTGATGATATAATAATCTACAACAAGTCTTGGAAGGATTATGTTCAAAATGTTGACATGGTGCTCAAACTATTGAAGGAGAAACAATTATATGTAAACGCCTCCAAATGTTTATTTAGAGTATAGGAGGTGGAATATCTAGTTCATATTGTATCTCATGAGGGTGTTAAGGTAGACCCTAACAAAATTAAATCCATTAAGGAATGGAAAATAACCACAACCATAAAGCATATGGTGCGATTTCTCAAGTTGATAGGTTATTATCGCACATTTTTTAAGAATTATGGGAGAGTTGTTGCACCTCTAACAAAATTACTATAGAAAGATGCATTTTGTTGGACTCTATAAGCAATTAAGGCCTTTTAAATCTTAAAGAAGCAATTTTCCAAGCACTGATCTTGGCTACACTAGAATTCAGAAAAACCTTTATTGTGGAATGTGATGGCTCAGGAAATGGAATTGGTGTTGTTTTAATGTAATAAGGAAGACCTATTTATTCTGAAATTATTCTAATCATAGGAAAGATATACATAAACCTATTTAGGAGAAGGAAATGTTGGAAATTCTACATGCACTAAATCAATGGTGACCTTACCTAATGGAAAGACAATTCAAGGTAAAAAAAATATCATGATAGTCTCAAATAATTTTTGGAACAAAGATAATATTTAGAAGAGCAACAAAAATGGGCCACAAAAATGTTGGGTTATGACATTGAAATCATCTACAAAAAGGGATGAAAAATGTTGTTGCAGATGAACTCTCAAGAAAGGATGGGGATTTGGAAGCATTTCTTTGTGCCATTTCTATTATCTAACTAGATTGGAAAAATGAAGGGAAGAATGGAAGAATGATGAATAAGTCTAGATACTCATTCAAAATTTGCAGCAAGATCCCAATACATCTAATACATTTAGCTATAAAAATGATTCATTATGGTACGTAGATCACTTACATATTTGTAAGAGTTCCAAATTCAAACAAAATATTCTTTCGGAATTGCACACCTCTCCCTTTGGAGGGCACTCGGGATTTTTAAAAACTTACCATAGGGTTAAGAAGGAATAATTTTAGGATGGCCTTAAATCTTATATTCAAAATTTTGTGGCGGAACGTTTGGTTTAAAAAAAAATAAAGTTTACACAATTAAGAACCCAAGTCTGTTACAACCTTCATACATTCCATTTCAAAATTGGGAGGATGTTTCAATGGATTTTATCATAGGTTTACCCATGTCTAAAGGAAAAAGTGGCATCATGGTGGTAGTTTATAGACTTACCAAGTATGCACAATTTTGTGCATTATCTCATCCATTTGAATCCATTACAGTTGCTACAACATTTATGGAAATTATTAAAAAGCTACATGAAAGCCCATAGATTATTGTAAGTGATAGAGATCCCATTTTCATGGGATTTTTTTGGATGAAATTATTTTCTTGTATGGGTACTCAATTAGCTCATAACTCATCTTATCTCCCTCAATATGATGGGAAAACTGAGATAATGAACAAATGTTTGGAAGGATATCTATGTTGCTTTGTAACTAATAAGAAAACACAATGGGTCAAGTGGTTACCTTTGGCTGAATTGTGGTATAACACTTCCTTCCATACTGCATAAAAAATGACCCTATTTATGTCACTTTATGGATATCGTCCACCATCCATCACGTCATCTTTAGGAGAAAATTCTAAGGTTCAAGCAATGGAAGATCACATCGAGCATCAACAACAAGCTCTCCAAATATTAAAGGATAACCTAAATTTGGCGTGGAATCAAATGAAACAACATGCATAATAGCATAACAAAAAAATAAGTTTTGATGTAGGTGATTAGGTATCTTTAGGACTACAACCATACAAAAAAAATGTCCCACAAGTAATCTAATAAGGATAATAAATTATCACCAAAGTACTATGGTCCTTACAAGGTGTTCGAAAGATTGATACCATGGAATAAAAATTGGAGCTTCCTACATCTTGTCGAGAGAACCTAGTTTTCCATGTTTCATGCTTAAAGAAGGTTATAGCTCACAAGCTCCTAGTACAATAAATATTGCCAGAACTTGACGAGGAAAGAAAAATCATATTGGAACCTGAAGAAGTCACGAAAAAAAGAACTCGAAACTACGAAATAGATCAATTTCGGGGTATCTCATTAAGTGTAATAACTTAACGACTAAAGATTCGGCATGGGAGGATGAAAATTTTATACAGAATCATCGACAACTACTCAAGCATTGAAGACAACACTTTTTTGAAGGAGAGGGGCATGTTAGGTCTGTATAATACTAGTGTATCCCCTTATTTTTATTGTTAGTGTATCCCCCTTATTGTTATTTTTGTGCCCATGTGGTCCCCATATTATGATTATTGTGCCCCATAGAAGCCCACTATTGTTATTTTTATGCCCTTACATTATGTCAGATATGATTATATTGCGAACCTTTAGACTCCTACGTATAAAAAGGTGGTTTTTTCATTTGAATCATCTAAGAATTATTCAGTTATGTAATGTAAAGGATGTTTCCCCCTCGAAGAGGATAATTTTTAAATTTTTGATTTATCTTTCCTTATATTTTGTGAGTTGGTTGCATAAAAAACACATTCAGTATTTTCCAATGATTTAGCCAAAATTTCACATGTTGACACCATATGTCAGACATCCAACCCCTTAAGTCACCTTAAGGATGTGAGGGCTATAATTTTTCATTTTCTTTTAACCACTACACATCCCACTTCTAAGGTCTCCATCTTCTTTTACTAGTTGAAAGTTTCTTGATCATGTAAAATTTGTCCCATTCTAAGTAGTGGACACCAAGATAATGCTTTTTACCCAAGTGCCACATTAGCATGTCTATACATATGATACATAACAAGAGATGAGGTCACATTTCATCTTAAGGGTGTAGCATTACACTAAGGCGACTTGTTCATGTGGAGTCATTCCTTACCTTCCTTACGAATTACTTCCTTTTTAAGTATGTACTTCAATGATATTTTACCTTTATTACCATAAATTTTATTCATTTATTACATCATTTCCACTTAAGATAATAGAATAATTCCGAATTTTAAGGAAAAGAAATGCTAATTTATTACCCACCCACTTCTTGGAATTATTTCCTAAAACATTATTATTTATTAAATTACATCAAATCAAAATATTTGGACCACTTTTCCAAATCGAATATTGTTTTAATATTTCTTTTATTCATAAGTTATAAAGTATATAATATGTTAATATCTATCATTTCGGTCTGGATATGTCTTCCACGATACTTTTCGCAGGCATTTATTACCCCGCATCTACTTATAATTGGCTAATTTTCCACTCATGTGAATTCGTGCTAGTAGGAGGGGAAGCCTCAAAAAGTATTAATGTAACAAACATCTTAGTTTTCTCTCATTAACTAGTTTTCACCCACATTTCCACTTTGTGCATGTTGCAACAGTCATACGTAATCTATTTTCTATTTATGGCTGTGGTTGTCATAGTGGAAAAACTCTAAAGAAAATACATACTCCCCTATGGGCTAACCACCAAGCTTTAGACTTAGTATAATTTCCAAGTGTAGAAGACTTATCACATAGTTTTAAAAATTCAACACATAAAGATACATTTTTATTAATGGAATAAGTATATCTTATTAATGGGAAAGGAGAAAATAAAATTTTACATAAGCATAAAATCCACACCAAAATTTCAAATTTACATAGAGACATATAATCGTTCTCCATTAATAACCCTTTCCCATAAAAAATATAGAAAAAAAACAATATATTTTGACTAAATTAGGGATGATATCTTAACATAAATGTGCCTCTATGCTTAAATTAGTATAGTTTCCACTTAAAATATTTCCATGTATAATGCATGGAATATGAGAAATGCATCTAATTATATAATTGATGGGAATTTAATCTTAATTATCTACTTCAGGATTTAGATTTGTCGCACATGCATATAGTAACTTTCTTTCTCCCTAGATAACTTAGAAAGGCATTTAAAGTGAAAGAAATCATACGGTCATGGTAATTAAGGCTAAATAAATCATATAAAAATTATAATCATAAATTTCTAACATAAGCCATAATATGCCTTAACTTCTCCCAAAATAGTTGACATGTCTTAATAAATTTAAACTCACTAATACTTAGGATTTTACCTAGGTAAAATAGAATACAAAATAAACTATCCAAACTATCCAAACATATTTCCACCCATATTTCATGATTTTGCTTCCATGAGAGCAATTATCACTAGATACATTAAAATAAATATAGATGATACTTCCTAGACTCATATGAGGCCAAATGGCTCTTACATTTACAAATTTTTTCCCTTTTTTTTCTTGCATTAAGGAGACTATAACTATCTACAATAAAATAATCACAAGTAATAATTTTGAGAATTATGAGAGCCTAAGAGCTCTTAAACTTTATGATAGTTTAAAGGCCCTTTAAGCTTCCCTGCAAGAACATGTCTTGATTGCACCATAAAATACTCAACATACATTAATTCAATAATATGTAAAGGCCCTAATGTGTAATTTTATAATAAACTGACAAGTTTCGTAAATTTATTCATGATTTCTTTAATTAAGTTATTCAAATGTTTAATGAAGTCTCTTAAAACTGAATCTTCACTATAAAACATTGACATTCGATGAAATTTTCATGCTAAAAAAACAAATTTCCTTCATAGATTTATATTCAATCCCCTCCTACAAAAATCATTCACCCATTATCTGTTGAAATCAAGGTATAGTTAAATGTTATTCATAAAACATCGAACACCAATATCATGTTATCAACGTAAAGTAGATTATATACTTATATTATTGACATTAGCTTGTTGGATATATAGAAGAGACAACCGCTGTACACCCAACTATAAGCATAACTACACTCTGCATGTCTTACAATTGGCCTCCCTCGAGCCAGATCCAATTCCTTAAGAGGAAGCTTCTTTCAGGGTTCTATAAATTCAAACTAGAGTACAGGAAATGAAGGTCACTATCGTTTACATATAGGAAATCAATGCTCAACATTTAAACTATTGATTTTGTATATTTTACCATTCATCTTATGACCACCATTCATCTGCACCACACAAAGAGAAAGATTCACTAGTCTTGTAGTCCCTTAGTCCTCGCCCCTTTTCAATGCTTTATTTCCTAAAAAAACTAATTACCCTAACAAATAGTTTGGCATCTAGATAAACCTAAAGGCTTTAACACTATTTTCCCTATCAAATTATGTAATTTCATGAACTCCACACAAATGTGTTGTGGCTTACAAGGTTCTCTGTCACCCCTGATCAGAGTCACACTTCCAATTCCATGTTTTTAAATCACAAATGATCTCTAGTAAATACACCAAAGGGATTCACTCTTGATTTACCATAATATTGTCACTTTTAATTAATTAATTTTAGAGATTATGATTTGCGATACTTCCAATCCATGGGTCCTTACTAATCTAAAGTTGGGGTCCATCCTCCACTTTCTACCATAGGCCTTGACCCACAATAGGATAAGCTTGAATGATAACTTTCCAAATATTGCAATAATTTTTATAATTTTTTAATGGAGCTTTAATACATTGAATGATTGAAGAGGTATTGATATATTTTTTATGTGCCATATTGGCCCATAATCATTCCCCTTCAATTTCTCCATACATAGTTACTAAAGGAATTGCAAATCAAGGATTTTTTTTTAATCCCTACACAGCCAATGATTTGGGACTCAAATGAATTTCCATGAAGCTAAAGAAAAGGATAAATTTTCATTCTTATATGCGTATAAGAATATAGTGGATATCTACCTCGTTTATTTTGAATTCCCCTTGGAATCCATGATAGAGAATCCTAACAGAAAATGATTTCTTCAATAATAGATTAAACAAGGACCAATCCTCAAGCCTCACAAAGCCACTTATTGCACCAAATATTTACAATCCTCTTGATATTGGAAAGAATAAAACCCCTATATGCTTTTAAATAATGGTTTCTCTTAAGAAGAAAAACCATGTATTTTAGACCTCCTCTAACATCCATAGAATGCATGGAAAATATATTTTCAATCATTCTTTCATACTCTATTGATAGAACCCATTAAAACAATGGATATTTGGAGTTGTCGACAACCATACTAGTGGAAATGGAGAAATTGAGTAAGATATCAAAAAAAATTTCTATTATTTTTTAATTTTTTTTTTTTTGTGAAAGGATTGGTATTGATATAAGAGATTTTTAGATTTGTTGCATCCATTTTATTCGAGATATATTAGCCTTCCTTTTCATAAGTTAACTAGTTCATCCACTAAAATAATATGAGCGAGGTGACAATTTAGAATTATAGAAATACATTTGAATATATACTTATATATTCCATGCTTTATCAGTCTACTTAACCATTGAATAACCAATAGAAAAAATATAGGAGAAATGGGACACCATTAACAAAGAATCCTCTCTACACTGAAAAAGTATGAGCGTGATCCATTGATTAATAAAGGAAACTAAGTAGAATTGATGCAATTCACAATACAATAAACAAAGGAATGACAAAACACTAGATGGATAAGCATAAGCTTGAGATATAACCAAATTACATTATGAAAGGTTTAGAGAGATCTACCTTGCATACCAAAACTTTCTGACAACCTATTTTTATAGAGTGTAGGTCTTCTCTGATCAATACAATGGGTTCATGGATTTAAAGTAATTTTAAGAAACCAAAATATTTATAGGATATATTTTCTCAGATATTTTCCCTGATTTAAAAAATAATAAGTTTGGAAATGATTTTGTAGATAGAATTCCATACGAAAAAAAGATTGAAATGGTTAAATGATTATGGGGATTCTTGTAAAAACCTCGAGTTAATTTTCCATGTAAATGGAAGGAAATTATAAAGGAAAAACTAAGACCAAGGTCATGGGACACGTATTTCAAGATGAATGGAGGTAAAAATATTAAAGTGGGTTTCACTTTTGGTTAATTAATGGCTATGGAAATTGGCATTGACATTGGAAAAAGGAACAAGGAAATAAATGGAAATTAATTCGAGAAATAAATAAAAATAGTAGAAAAGGAAGATGAAGAGACAATAATATGCATGCAAGAGAAATTAGAGGGAAAATAAAGAAAAATGAAAGAAAAGAGGAAAAGGAAAGGAAGATATACTAAACATCAATGATACAAAGGCATATGAGAAATAGTTGATAGATTTTGCTGAGCTTTTGATCAATTTCAGTTTTGGACAACTTTAATTTCCTAAGGAAGAGATAATACCCCAAGAAAGAGATAAAAAGCAAGGGAGCAAGCAAGCAAACGAAAATAAATGGAAATAAAAGGAGCACAACGAGAATATTGGAAGAGCAACTACAACGACAATATTTTCGAGGTAATAGGTTACCTGTGTGATTTCGTTACTAGGATTTGAATGGATGGTGCATGTAGTTGGTTTACATGACTACTTTTTTATCATTGGAATAGGATTTTACTGGATTGGCAGTGGTTACAACCTTGCCTTTCCATTTCCTAGATAGCCATGGTCTGATGGGATTAATTATTTGTTGAGCTTTGGATTTCTTGAAGCTTTTGGATTAGGGTGAGTTGGTCTCAAGAAAATCCAAAGGGTTGGGGCTGAAGATGGTTTTCTCTGGGAAGCCCTTGACAGGTTGTTGGAGATAGTAAAATTCCTTTGGGTGTGGTGAAGAAATTTTGAGGCATCCAAGGTTATGTTCGTTTGGTTATTTTTGGACTCGTTTAGGTGAAATCACTGTGGTCGAGGTTTGAGCTACATTATCCTATGGATTCCATGGTTGGTTTTGTTTTGTTTTATCCCATGAGATCCCATATTCATGCTTATAATATGGAATGGGGGTGATTGGCTAAAAGAGACATTTGGTTCATCTCAATCTATGGTCAGGTGATATGTTGAAATCCTTGACTTGGTTAACATTTTCATAAGTTATTGTATGTTTGAATTTTATTGAGATTATTAAGCCCAACCGCTGATGTTATGACCAATTTTATCATGGTTCTATTATGGTTAAATTTTGGTTACATACATGGTATATTTATCATCATATTATGTGCTCAAGTTATGGATCCATTCCATGATTTGATGGTCTCTTAGTTATCTTGTATTAATACATGAGCTAATGCGTGTTATTGTAGCTATTAATTAAGGGAAATACATGTTCTTAATGATTCTATGATGACCTTAATGAATTCTTGCATTCATGACCTACATGTACCATGTCTACCAAGAATTTGTCTAAATTATTTTCACGTATTTGATAATTCTAAGAAGGAATAATACAAACAATAGTAAATGAAGAATCCTAAGGTTAATGATAGAGTTCTATAATATGTTGGGTATTTTTGGGAAAGTGGCCTAGAACTATTCCTAAAAACCCAAAATATGGATTCTGGATGAAGTCTCTTAACTAATAAATTTTGGTTGTATCCGAATGGAGGATGGATTTTGCATGTGGCTAGAGACTTATGGACACATGGATAGATTGGAATGTGTGCTACTAGGATAGGAGGTGAGTAAAAAAGGTAGTTCCATTCGAGGAAAAGTTGATCAGTAGATGTTGCTTGACATTTGGGTGACCAAGTGTTCTTAGAGGTTGCAGTAAAGATTAAAGGTATTCAGCCCCACTTCCATAACTGGAACTTAGATGTCAGGTTATGAATAGTAACTCTTGACTCATTTTTACCCTAAAGAGATTGCAAAAGTGAGTAAATGTGGGGTGTGGTTTTAGAGAGTGGTATCATAGGAGTTTTTTTCCCTATAAGCCTTTATGTGGTACCAGTGTTATAGAGTGGTATCAAAGTGAAGTTTAAAATATTGGAACTTGGGGTGAATGCATATGGTTATGGTTATCATGCATACAATTATTCATTTTTGTATTGTCATATTGATTCATGCACGATGTTGATATGATGTTGCTATTATTATATATTTTGTTAATATGGACTGAATTGTGCAGATGTAATAGCCTCCCATGAGAATTACCTAAGGTATGATTTTGATTATGTATTCTATTTATTTTATCTAACATCTTATGTCTACAGGAAATAGAAGGCCAAAAGATGAAGAGAATAATAGTGGGTTATAGTTCATATTAATCCTCATACAGGCCCAAAGTGAAATCAGCGGAATGGGAGAAGTTAGTTGAGCACCAAGGAGAGAAATATTCTCCTAATCTTGCAAATTCATCTAGGAGTCTGAGATAAGATATTGGAAGTTGTAAAGTGCTAAATAACAAGTTGAGACACAAGAAATACTTGTGAAAGCTCAAGAAAATCAAGTTGAACTCAATGTAGTGATTCTTCAAAGCCTTTCAAAAATACAAAAGCAGGGGCATCTAGGGATTATTCATGGAGATAGGTAAGAGGAAAATCATAATGGGATTGATGGAAGAAGGTATCAAAGAAGGTATAGGATGGAAAATTATGGTACAATGAAGAGTGTATGACTCTAAGATATTCCTTAGAAGAGGACTTGTATGCATGGGTTTTTTGTTCTAGCTCTTCTTCTAGGAGACATCATCACCATTGCTTCCAATATCATAGGAGGAGTGAGTACTTTCTAGAGGAATTCAAGAAATTAAAGCCTTCTAATTTTAATGGGGGAATGAAGAGATCAAAAGACACAAAATCATGGTTTATTAGGATGAGGAAAATTTTCAAATTGCATGATTACTCATAGAACATGAAAGCTAGGATAGCCACCTTCAGTCTCAAAGGAAAATAAAACATATGGTGGGAAGATATTAAGAAAGTTAGAGGAATTAGAGAAGAGAATATGACTTATGATGATTTTTAAAGACTCTTTAGGAAGAAGTATCTTCCTGAGAGATATTATGATGGAAAGGCCAAGGAGTTTTATGATCTAAGGAGAGGTTCCATGATAGATGAATAGTACTTCACGAGATTTCTAGAGTTGTTAAAGTATGCCCCCTATCTCAAGGATGAGAAAGAAAATATCCAGATATTCATCAATGGATTTCCATTGTCATTTAAATGCCAAATTTACTTTGATGAGCCTCTATCATTGGAGGAAGTTATCAAAAAGTTAATTCATTTTTATGAGCAGTGAAAGCATAAGAATAAGTTAAAGCGTGAGTGGAAAGGTAATGAGAGGAATAAAGTATAATTAACCAAGAAGCGAGGAAGATATTAGGATGTTGGTGAGAAAGAAAATGTAGCCCCTCATAATAAGTTTATTGCAAGTGAGAAAGGACATGCTCTCACCACGGAAATAAGAAGAATAAATGTAGTGGCAGGGAATATTGAAGTGTTCTATTTTTGGAAAAGAATATTGCATGAAGGAATTTCCATTATACCAAGGTGAAAGGCCACATACATAAAGTGATCATGATGCGTAGACAATTTTGGATGTTGGTGAGAGCATTCCCCGAATCTATGCAATGCTTGATAACAAACATACACACCATTAGGAATCTATTATCAGTATGGAAGGTAAGCTTCAAGATCAAGTGCATGATGAATATTGGTTAGTGTAGTTGGCTATAGGGACCAAGAGAAGAATTCACCATTGGGTGAGATCTTGTGCATTTGAGCTTAATGGAATGACAACATAGCACACCTAAATTTTCGTAATTTGGATGAATATAACATTATTTTGGATATTGATTGGTTTTTTACTCATAGGATTAAGGTAGATTTCTATGAGAAGGCCATTAAATTCTTGGATGATGAGGGAGAAAAGATAATATTGCGAGGAAAGAATATGATTACATTAGTGAGAGTGGTTATATCTATGCAAGCTAAGTGGAAGTGCAGGAAAGAGTGTGCATTGGTTGTTTTTCATGTTTCCTATGACAAAGGAAAGGAAGATGAGGATGATGAAGTGGTAAGGAAGTGTCCTATTTTTCAGCAATTTCAGGATGTGTTTCATCCAAATATTCTACATTTTCCTCCTCATAGAGAGGTGTATTTCTCTTTTGAGTTGGTACCAAGAGTAGCACCAACATCTAAGGAACCATATATGATGAGCACACTCGAGTTGGTGGAATTTAAGTTGAAACTTAAAGACATGCTTGATAATGGATAAATAAGGTCATGTGTGTCACCTTGGGGTGCACTAGTGTTGTTTGTAAAGAAGAAGGATGGTACTCTTATATTGTGCATGGATTAAAAGCAGATGAGCAAGGCGAATATCAAGAACATGTACCCATTGTATCAGATTGAAGATTTGTATGATCAACTGAAGTAGCAATAATATTATCAAAGATTGATCTAATATTAGGATATCATCATGTGCACATCAAATATGAAAGCATATACAAGACTGCATTTCATAAAATGCATGTGCATTATGAGTTTGTGTTGGTTCCTTTTGGACTTAGCAATGATCGAACCACCTTCATGTGTTTGATGAAAAAAATTTGCGCCCTCGCCTGGATAAATTTATGATGGTATATTGGTATAGTCAAAGAATGAGGAGGAGCATGCAAAGCATGTGGCAGTGGTATTGAGATATTTTAAGGAACATAAATTATATGCCAAGATCAACAATTTTAGCTTCTTTCGATATCATATCTATTACTTGGGACATGTTTTTTCCAAGGAAACGATAATAGTGGATCTGTAAACTATTAATACTATCATGGAGTGGCCAAATATGAAGAATGTGGATGAGATTGGATCATTCATCGGACTAGAAGGTCATTACACCAGGTTTATCAGTTGAAGCAGTTACTTACCAATGCTCGAGACTTGAAGATTATAGATCCTGATAAGGAGTTTTTGATTTGTACAGATGCATGTAAGGAAGGAATTGGTGGTGTCATAATGAAGGAAGGGCAACTGGTTTTCTATGAATCAATGAATCTAAATGAGCATGATCAGAACTATGTAACTCATGATCTTGATTTGGAAGCTACCATTCATGCATTGAAGATGTAGAGACATTATCTCCTTGGAAGGAGATTCGTCCTAATGAGTGATCATATTAGACTGAGGTATTTGGTTGAATAGCCCAATATGAATGTAAGTAAAACTAGATGGGTGGGTACTCTCAGTGATTTTGATTTTAAGATTAGGTACATCAATGGAGAAGAGAATCAAGTTGCATGTTTTCACAGTAGGAGAGTGCATTTGAATCATATTTCATCTATGAGATCATATGGGACATATTTACAAGATTGGATCTTACAGGTAGGGAAACATGATGAGAAGTATCAGGAACTGGAGCATAGATTGTAGCATCAAGGTGATAAGGATGAGGGGTATCACAAGAAGGACCTATCTTCCAAATATAAGCAAGTTGAAGAAGCTTATTTTGAGAGAGTTTCATGTCAAGCCATATTCATGCCACTTAGGATACCAAAATACTTTTATAGTTACCAAGAAGTTCTATTATTGGCAGACTTGAAGAAAGAGGTGGATAAGATTGTTTCAAAGTTCTTGGACTGTGATCAGGTGATAGATGAATGCAAGCATTGAATTGGTTTGTTGATGGAATTCATTACATGATTGTCGAGGAAATCAAGGCAACATGATTCCATCATGGTTTTTGTTGACATGTTATGTAAGGTAGCTCAATTCATTGTGTTGAAGTTTAAAAATTTGGCTATTGAGGTGGCTCAAGTATTCATTAGGGAGATAGTGAGGTTTCATGGATTTCCCAAGAAGATTATATCATAAATATATGCCAAGTTTACTTCTAAGTTTTGGAATAATTTGTTTGCATGATTGGTGACAAATTTAGCATTCAATATAACTTATAATCTGCAGAAATATGGAAAAATAGAGAGGGTTAACAAGATTCTTGAGTATATGTTAAGGATGTATGTCATGCATTAGAAAAGGAAGTGGGAGGAGTATCTTCCACTGGTGGATATTTCTTATAATAATAGGTATAAAAAATCCTTGAATTTGAGTCAATTTGAGATTCTATGTATGTGGAGCTGTAATACTCCCATTGGCTAGAGTGATCCAGTGAACAGGGTGTTGATTGGACAATATATGTTAGCTAAGATGTAGCAGGAGGTGCAGGTTTTTAAAGGAATTTAAAGAAAACATAGGATAGACAACAAATTTATGCTTATCAATATAGAGCATTCAAGGAGTTTTAGGTCCGGGAGCATGTTTACTTGTGCATCAAGCCCAAGAGGTGCTGCTTGAGGATTGGGTCATGTGCCAAGTTTTTACCTTGGTATTGTGGGAATTTTAAGATCTCTAGAGGACTGAACTAGTGGCCTGCATACATGATTTTCCTCCATCGATTAATGTCCAATATGTTTTCCATGTTTCATTGTTTAAGAGATATGTACAAGATGTTGATCATGTGATTTATTGGTTTGTATTGCAGGTGGAACTAGAGGCAGACTACTAGATAGATCCACAATCCATATTGTAGTGGAAACAACTCACGCTCTGAATCAGAGAAATAGAGAAAGTTAAATTCCAATGGAAGCACTTTGGGTTTGGTGAAGCTACATGGGAGATAGTTGATCAGAAGTAGGCATTGTATCCTTATTTTTTGGTAGAATAAAATGAGTTATTAGTGTGTGTGTGTGTGTGTGTGTGTGTGTGTGTGTGTGTGTGTGTGTGTGTGTTTCATTGTAAATATTGAATGATCTATGTTCGTAAAGCTCCAACAAGAAATATTTTTTTCATGTTTTCAAAAACATGTCATTGTAAATACTGGAACGAGTTCTTTTTAAACCTCCAATAAGAAATATGTTTTGTTTTCAACGGGTTGTTTTTTATAAGTGTTATAGAGCACTGAGGATGGTGTTATGCCAAGGGGGAGGTGTTTGTAACCACCCTAGGTTGATTTTCCATGTAAATGGAAGGACATTATAAAGGAAAAAATAATACCAAGGTCATGGGACACGTATTACAAGTTGAATGGAGGGAAAGAAAATAAAGTGGGTATCACTTGTGGTTAATTAATGGCTATGGAAATTGACGTTATAATTAGAAAAAGGAGAAAGGAAAAAAATGGAAATTTATTCAAGAAATAAAGGAAATTAGGAGAAAAGGAAGATAAAGGGAAAAGAATATTCTTGCAATGGAAACTAGAGAGAAAATAAAGGACATTGAAAGAAAATAGGAAAATCAAAGGAAGAGACACCAAAAATCAATGATAAAAATACATATGAGAAATAGTTTACAACTTTTTCTTCAATTTTGATTAGTTTCAGTTTTGGCCAACTTTAGTTTGCTAAGGAAGGGATCGTACTCCGAGAGAGAGAACAAGCAAGGGAGAAAGCAAGCAAAGGAAAAAAAAAGGAAAGAAAGGGAGCGCAAGGAGAATATTGGAAGAGAAAATATAACAAGAATATTTTCCAAGAAGCAGGTTAAATGTGTGATTTCCTTACTTTGATTTGAATGCATCATGCATTCATTTGGCACACACGATTACTTTGTTGTCACTGGCGTGTTAATTTCCTGGATTGAAAGTGGTTACAACCTTTCCTTGTCATTTCCTGGATAGCATGGTGTGATGGGACTCATTCTTGGTTGAGCTTCGTAATACCAGAAGATTTTGGATCTGGGTGAGGTGGTGTCAAGAAAATACCAATGGTTGCGGGTGGAAATGGTTTTCTCCATGAAGCCCTTGACAAGTCGGTGGATATAGTAAATTCCTCTAGTTATGGTGAAGAGATTCTAAGGCATCCAAGATTGTGTTTGTTTGGTAATTTATGGACCAGTTTAGGCGAAATCACTGTGGTTGAGGGTTCAGGTACTTTAGCCTCTCGATGCCTCAGTTAGTTTTGTTTTGTTTTATCCCATGAGATCCCATAGTGGTGCTTGGAATATGGCACATGGGGGATTGGATGAAAGAAATGTTTGATTCAGCCCATTCTATGGTCAGGTTGTACATGGAAGTCCCTGAATCGGTTGACATTTTCATATGTTATTATGTGATTATAATTATTGAGATTAATGAGCACAATTTCTAATTTTATGTATGATTTTATTAGTGGTTTTCCATGGTTCTATTCTAGTTAAATGTTGTTTACATGCATGCTATATTTCTCATAATCTTATGTTCTTTAGTTATGGATCCATTCCACGATTTGATGGGCTCTTAGTTATCTCATAATTTGGGTGAATATAACATGATTTTGGGCCTAGATTGTTTCTTTAATCATAGGAATAAGGTATATTTCTATGATAATTCCATTAAATGCTTGGATGATGAGGGAGAAAAGATAATATTGCAGGGAAAGAATAAGATTATATAAGTGAGAATGGTTATATCTATGCAATATAAGTGAAACTATAGGAAACTTGGGTGTGCATTGGTTGTTGTTCTTGTTTGTTGTTCAAGATGTGTTTCATGTAAATATTCCATAGTTTCCTCCTCATGGAGAGGTGGATTTATCTATTAAGTTGGTACCAAGAGTAGCACCGACATCTAAGGCACCATACACGATGAGCACGCTCGAGTTGGTTTAATTGAAGTTTCAAATTAAAGAGATGACTGATAATGGATACATAAGGCCATGTGTGTCACCTTGGGGTGCACTGTGTTGTTTTTAAAGAAGAAGGATGTTACTCTTAGATTGTGCATTGATTAAAAGCAGATGAACAAGGTGACTATAAAGAAAAGGTATCCATTGTCTTAGATTGAAGATTTGTTAGATAAAATGAAGGTAGCAATAATATTATCAAAGATTGATATGAGATTAGGATATCATTAGGTGAACATCAAATATGAATAAATATAAAAGACTGTATTTCATACAAGGTATGTGCACTATGAGTTTATGCAAGTCCCTTTGGGACTTACCAATGCTGGAACCACCTTCATGTGTTTGATGAAAAATTTGTTATGCCATTACCTAGATAAGTTTGTGATGGTATTTGTTGATGATATATTGGTATATTCAAAGAACGAGGAGGATTGTGCAAAGCATGTGGTAGTGGTATTGAGATATTTTAGGGAACATAAGTTATATGCCAATTTCAACAAGTGTAGCTTCTTTCAGTTTCATATCTATTACTTGGGACATGTTGTTTCCAAGGAAGGGATAACAGTGGATTGATAAACTATTAATACTATCATGGAGTGGCCAAATATGAAGAATTTGGATGAGGTTAGATCATTCATGGGATTTGAAGGTCATTACAAGAGGTTTATTAGTTGAACCAGTTACTTCCAATGCTCGAGACTTGAATATTATAGATCCTCATAAGGAGTTTTTTTTTTGTAAAGATGCATGTAAGGAAGGACTAGGTGGAGTCCTGATGCACGAAGGAAAAATGGTTTGCTATGAATCAAGGAAGTAGAATGAGCACGAGAAGAACTGTGTGACTCATGATCTTGAGTTGGAAGCTACCATTCATGAATTGAAGATGTGGAGAAATTATCTCCTTGGAAGGAGGTTTGTCTTGATGAGTGATCATAGTGGACTGAGGTATTTTTTTGACTAACCCAATATGAATGTAAGGAAAAGTAGATGAGCGTGTACTCTCAATGATCTTGATTTTGAGATGAGGTACATAGAAGGAGAATATAATCGAGTTGCAAGTTCTCTCGGTAGGAGAGTGCATGTGAATTATATTTCATTTTTGATCTCTTATGGGACATATTTACAATATCGAATCTTAAAGGTAGGGAAGCATGTCGAGAAGTATCGAGAATTGGAGCATAGATTATAACAACAAGGTGATAAGGATGAGGAGTATCACCTCACAACAAAAGGCTTGGTCAGATACAAAAGAAGAACCTTTTTTCCAAATAGAAGTGAGTTGAAGAAGCTTATTTTGAGAGACTTTCATGTCAAGCCATATTCATGCCACTCAGGATACCAAAAGACTTTGAAAATTATGAAGAGGTTCTATTATTGGTTGAGTTTGAAGAAATTGGTGGCGAAGATTGTTGCAAAGTGCTTGGACTGTCAACAGGTGAAATATGAATGCAAGCATCTATTTTGTTTGTTGAAGCCTATTATGATTCCAGAATGGAAATGGGAGGTCATTTCCATGGACTTCATTACGTGATTGTAGAGGAAATCAAGGCAACATGATTCCATCATGATTGTTGTTGACAGGTTATGTAAGGCAGCTCAATTCATTGCATTGAAGTCTAAAATTTTTTCTAGTGAAGTGGCTCAAGTATTCATTACAGAGATAGTGAGTTTGCATGGAGTTCCCAAGAATATTATATCAGAAAGAGATGCCAAGTTCACATCTACGTTTTGGAAATATTTTTTTGCTGAATTGGGAACAAATTTAGCATTCAGTATAACTTATCATGTGCAGAAAAATGGACATAGAGAGAGGGTTAACATGATTCTTAAGGATATGCTAAGGATGCATGTCATGCATTAGTAAAGGAAGTGGGAGGGGTACCTTCCACTGGTGGAGTTTGATTATAATAATGGGTATCAAGAATCCTTAAAGATGAGTCAATTTGAGACTCTCTAGGGGTGGATTTATAATGCTCCCATTAACTAGAGTGATCCAATGAACAGGGTTTTGATTGGACCAGATATGTTAGCTAATATGTAGTAGGAGATGCAGGTTATTAAAAGGAATTTAAAGGAAAAATAGGATAGGCAACAAAGTTATGCAGACCAACGTAGATAATTCAAGGAGTTTCAGGTTGGGAAGCATGTTTACTCATTCATCAAGACCAAGAGGTGATCCTTGATGATTGGGTCATGTGCCGAGTTTTCACTTTGGTATTGTGGGCCTTTTGAGATCCACGAGAGGACTGAACTAGTGGCCTACAAAAATTATTTTCCTCCATCAGTTAAAGTCGATGATGTTTTCCATGTTTCATTGTTTAAGAGATATGTACAAGATATTGATCATGTGAATGATTGTTCTGTAGTGCAGGTGGAACTAGAGGGATAGTGCTAGCGACATCCACAGTCCATATTGTAGTGGAAATAACTCATACTACGAATCCGAGAAATAAAGGAAGTTAAATTCCAATGGAAGCACTTTAGGCTCGGTGAAGCTACATGTGATATAGTTGATCATAAGCAAGCACTATATCTTTCTTTGTTGGTTGAAGAAAATGAGTTTTTAGTATGTATGTATATGTATATGTGTGTGTGTGTGTGTGCGTGTATCTCTGTGTGTGTGTTTCATTGTAAATATTGAATGAGCGATGTTTTTCAAGCTCCATTAAGAAATATGTTTTTCATGTTTGCAACAGTCTATCAATGTAAATACTGCAATGAATTGTGTTTAAACCTCAAATAAGAAATATGTCTTTTTTTCAACGGGTTTTTTTCCATAAGTGTCATAGAACACTGAGGATAGCGTTCCCCCGAGGGGGAGTTGTTTGTAAAAACCCATGGTTGATTTTCCATGTAAATGGAAGGAAATTGTAAAGGAAAAAATAAGACCAAGGTCATGGGACACGTATTCCAACTTGAATGGAGGGAAACAATTTAAAGTGGGTATCACTTATGGTTAATTAATGGCTATGGAAATTTCCATTATAATTGGAAAAAGGGAAAAGGAAATAAATGGCAATTAATTCAAGAAATAAAGGAGATTAGGAGAAAAGGAATATGAAGAGATGATAATATGCTTGCAATGGAAACTAGAGAGAAAATAAAGGACAATGAAATAAAAGAGGAAAATGAAAGTAAGAGACACCAAACATCAATTGTAAAAATACATTTGAGAAATAGTTGATAAAATTTTCTTGCTTTTGATTAGTTTTAGTTTTGGACAAATTTAGTTTCCTGAGGAAGAGATCATACTCTGAGAGAGAGAGAGAATAAGAAAGGGAGAAAGTAGGAAAAGGAAAAAAAGAAGAAATAAAGTGAGCACCAAGAGAATGTTGGAAGAGAAACTATAACAATAATATCTTCCATGTAGCAGGTTACATGTGTGATTTCCTTGCTTGGATTTGAATTCATGGTGCATGCATTTGGCTTCCACGATTAATTTTTTTTCACTGGTGTGGGATTTTCCTGGATTGACAGTGGTTACAACCTTTCCTTGTCATTTCATGGATAGCCATGGTGTGATGGGATTCATTCTTGGTTGAGCTTTGGATTACCGGAAGATTTTGGATTCGAATGAGGCAGTATCAAGAAAACACCAAGGGTTGCGGGTGGAAATGGTTTTCTCCAAGAATACCTTGATAGGTGGGTGGAGATAGGAAATTCCTCTGGTTATGGTGAATAAATTCTAAGGCATCCAAGCTTGTGTTTGTTTTGTGATTTCTGGACTAGTTTAGGTGAAATCACTGTGGTTGAGGGTTGGGGTGGTTTAGACTCTGATGCCCCAGTTGGTTTTGTTTTGTTTTATCTCATGAAATCCCACATTCATGCTTGGAATATGGCACAAGGGTGATGGCATGAAATAAATGTTTGATGCAACCAAATCTATGGTCGGGTGGTACATGGATTCCCTAACTTGGTTCACATTTTCATATGTTATTATGTGTTAATTATTATTGATATTAATGAGAAAAATATTTGATTTTATGTTTTATTTTATGACTGGTTTTTCATGGTTCTATTCTTGTTAAATTTTGTTTGCATGCATGTTATATTTCTCATAATATGATGTTCTCTAGTTATGGATCCATTCCATGATTTTGTGGGATCTTAGTAATCTTGTATGAATGCATAAGCTAACGTGTGTTAGTGCACTAAGTAATAAAGGGCAAGAAGCCTTCTTGATGATTCTCTAATGAACTTAATGAATTTATGTATTCATAACCTAAGGTACCTTGATTTTCATGTATTTGAAAATTATGATTAGGAATAAGGAAAAGAACAGTAAATTAAGACTTCTTCAGGTTAATGGCAGATTACTGAAATATTCTGGATAGTTCTAGGCAGTTCGCCCAGAGCTAGGCTTGAAAACCCGGAACAAGGATTTTGGTCGCAATCTCTTAACGAAGCAATGTTGGATGTAATCACACGAAGGAGAACTTGTGCATGTATCTGGAGCCTTTTGGCTGCTTGGACAACTTGGCGTGCATGCGAATGGGTTTGGAGGTGAGTCAAAAAGGTAGTTTCAATCCAAGAAAAGTTGATCAGTAGATTTTTCTTGCAATATAGGTGATTTGGTGTTCCCCAATGTTGCAGTGAAGATTAAAGGTAGTACGCCCCACTTCCATAACTAGAACTTGTATGGTGGGTCATGCATAGTAACTCTCGACTCATGTTTACCTTGGAGAGCTTGTAAAAGCATGTTAATGTGGGGTGGGGTGTTAAAATTATAATTTGGGAATGATATCTATGAAATTTGTTTTAAAAGGAGAAATAGCCTAGCTCAAAGTCCTATAAAATTGAATAACCATTAGGAGCTCTTCACTCAGAAAATAAAATAATTATAATTGAATTTCAATTAGAGGCCCATCTTGACCAATATTCTTCCAATTTTTAAAACTTCCCATACTCTTTACCAACTCATATTTTTTTACCTCTATCATACTTTTTGAATTCCCTACCCAACCAATGAATTTCGAAATGAAAAGTTCTAATTTAAGGATAGAATCTATTGTTCTCAATTATTTTATTAAGTATGGATTTGAAATGTTTGGAACCTTCCTCTACCAAGTTTAAGAATGAAGTGGCATGAGCTCCAGCCTTGGTAGTTATATACTGGACGATATCGAAAACCTTCCACTGATTGGAAAATGGATGGAAGGATTTTGAATCGTCATCCCTACCTTGTAAGAAAATAACCTAGATCTTCATCCTCCGCTCTTTCTCTCAGTCAAGAAGGATGTGCTGATATTGAAGTGATCTAAATAAGGGAATATCCATTTTAATGTCTATATTTTATTTTATTTTTTTCTCCATTTTGTTAAGTATCTTTCAGTCCTTTCTTTTTTCCTTTTCCCAAGAGATAATGGATCTCCTGGATTTATTTATATTTTACTAAAATTTTAATGTAGGAGAGGCTCTATCATCCAAATTTATTGGCCTCCAACCTTCCTTTATCATACTATTGAAGGTTGGGTCCTCAAACCAATGAAGGTTTAACTTGAAGGGGTTGTGCAACTTTGAGAGAGAGAGAGAGAGAGAGAGCAATTTAATTGTAGCATAATAGGGAAATGGTGTAACTCACCTCCAATAGTAAACAACTTATTATATCTTAGGAGGATTCTATAAAGGATTTGAAAATAAGGAAACAATCCACTATTTTTTCTATTCTAACATCCCCTCTCTTGTTATTTCTCCAAGTTGGTTGAATTTTTGGAGGTTAAATGTTAACTAGACCCGCTTCTTTTAGACATTAAAGGAAGAAATATTCCAAGTGATTTTATTGGGCTTTAGAGCCCCATACTTCATAAGATAGTAAAGGAAAAATTAATTTTTCTTGTATAATGAACCTACTAGAGTGTAGTAGTGGATTCTTGAAGGTATTATTCCAAAATTATTTTATATGTAAATAAGACCCATACGAAATCATACATAAAATGGGATATCTAAATCTTTTGAAAACATGTATAACTATATATTGAAACTAATAAAGCATGAAAATTCAAGGTTTAACACATAATATTTCCATTATAAAACCAACATTCGTCATCTCCTAGTGGTGTCACTAGACAACTAATTTCATCAAGGACAAGTGTCTTTAAGTATTTTTTTTTCTTTATCACTTTCGATCATTGCTTCTTGAATAGAAAGAAATTATAGGGAGAGAGGTTTCACAAGCCTCTTGATGCATAATTTTTTCAAGGTTAGCCAAACCTCAAAAATTTAGAGATATAATTTTCATGGGTTCCCCTTACAAGGGCTAATGCTCTAGGGCCCCAATTAAAGTCTTTTTTTTTCTCAATGGAAAGATAATATCTTCACCCCCCCCAAAAAAATGATTCGAATTAGGAACCCCAAAAGAACCAAACTCACTTCCAACTAGAGTGGATAGAAATAAATATTTCACTTGATCAGTATATGAGGATAGGGAGGATTTAAGTGATAATTGGGGATTTTAATTTGAATTGATTGATCCAAGGAGGGAGGAAGACATGGAAGCTTCAATTAGGGAACGTGAGGGTTATGAACTAGGTGGAGATGAATCCAAAATGGGAATGGTCGAACTCGAGGATAAAACATGTGAGGAGAGGGGAGGGAAAAATGAATAAATATACTCTGGAAAGTCACAATGGATAGAAACACTAGTAGAACAAATAAAAGAGCCACATATTGAAGGGGAACTCAAGAAAAAATGGGGCATGGACAAGTTTTTTGTACCTTCATAGGTAGGGCCCTCTATAGTAATCATTAGAGTGACTAAGAGACCATTGGAACACTCTACTCATCCAAGAACTAGAATTCCACTAATGCCGAAGCATTCACGTTTAATTATGTTCTAAAATTAGGTGGAATTAGGATGACCTTAGGAGATAATATTTCCCAAAAAACAACCCATAAGGATTGCTTCATTGAAACTAGGGATAGCACTTTTTAAATGGGAGACTTGTAAACCCAATTTTGACACTTCAAATCTAGAAGAAAATCCTTCCCCATGTGGCCATTTGTGTGGCATTAACCATCATGAAAAGGAATACCCTCATAATCCAAAGGATTCTTACATGCACAATCCATAAAAAATAATAGTGATGGCATCCAACCTATGTTCGGAAAATTTAACCCTGGAACCAAGATCTTTGCTACACCCACATAACCAATCTACTTATAGGATATATTCACTTCATAGAATAAATTGAGCTTGTTCCCTATTTTCTTAGAAATACCTTCCAACCAAAAGATGAGGAGGAGACTAAGGAGAATCAAGATGAACCCACATCGGCATTACAACCTATTTTGTCCATCCCATTATCAATTTCAACTACCTTTTTTTTAAGAAATAAAACACGCAATACCTGATTCCATTTATACACTAAGCCTTCTTGTGTGTCCTCCCTTGACTTGGTCATTGATTACATCCACCCCTTTTCTAACAACATACATCTATGTGAGTAACCTAACATGACCGCAAAGCAATCCTTTATCCATTTTCTAATGATGTCCATGGTCATCTTCTTATAGGAAAACTCAACAATGATAGCATCCTTCTCCATAGCATGAATTTCATGAGATGAATGACTTTCCACTTTACCCTTCACATATGTTTTTGTTGTACTTGAGTTTTCTTTAACTGAGATTGTTAGTAAAGCTAACAACTGAGGTAAATCCACATCCAGTATACATTTCCACAAATATTCAATTCCTAATAGATCCTCTGATATACATTTCTAGAGATATTCAACTGCTAACAAATATCTTCATTCTAAATGGAGAGAAAACCTAATGTTATGGTCGGAATCCTATCACTAGTTGATATATTTATATATTTTTAAAATTTTATTTTAATATAATTATAGATAATGTTGATATTGAAATCTATTACTTCAAGTGGAAATAATAATAATAATAATAATAACAATAATAATAATAAAATATTTTTCCTACTAAGTTGTAATATAATAATTTATAATACTTTTAATTAAAATTAATCATATATAGAATTGATATTAATTATTCATTTACTAATTATTTTATTTTTATTTTTAATAGAATATATATCAATTTCAAGATAGGAATTACCCATCTCTTTCTTTCATACCTCACAGCACCATTAACAATAAGCCAAATATGAAATTATGAATATTTTATAATATTTTTAATTAAAATTAACTAAATATGTATATTTATTTTTGTGGTTGATTGTAGTAGTGGATATTCTTTTATTTGTATACTTAATATTTTATTTTGATTTGAAAAGGATATGAATCAAATCCATGTGTACACATCTTGTTCATGGTCACTAGTAAAATACACCTTTTGGCTTTTTAAAAAACCTTGAAATCAAATAAATAAAATAAAATAATTTTATGTTAAATTCATGATAGTTAAATATTAAATTGGTGTATGAGATTTTTTTGTTTATGGGGCAAAGGTCCTTTAAACAATTTGAGCAATCAAATTTACAAAGCTGTAAATCTAGTCAAATTTACTCAAAATCTAAAAGAGATTTGTTGGAATCAGAAGTTTGAACATTCAAATTTACAAAGGTGTAAATCTAGTCAAATTTACTCAAAATTAAATAGAGATGTGTTAAAATTACAAGTTTTGAACGCTCAAATTTACAAAGTTGTAAATGCAGTGAAAGATAGCGAAAATGCTAACGAATTATTTTGTGAATAAAAACTCCAGAAAAAAAAAAATAATTAAACAATATTTATAGACGAATAAAAACACATAATATAATTTGTAATTGGGAGATTTCATGCTGAATCCCAGCAAACATAGAATGAGTTACATGGCAAACGAAAAAGGGAATAAGTAAACCCGAGACAAATCAAGAACCTTGAAATGGGAATTAATATATACAGGTTAACTACCTAATCAGTTTTTATTTTATTTTGAGGAAGTGGAAATTCGACAGAAGTACGATCATTGACACCCTTTTCGATAGGGTTTAGAAGCTTTTCATGTTTAATTTCTGTAGAGATGAATCACCCGATTCTCATGCTGGCAAATGGAAAAAGGTATAAGTCGTTGACTCGTTAGCAATCGCTTTCATGGTCGTTATACAAATGAATCCGACGGAGTTACTAAAATCAGGGCCACGTTGAGCTGCAGGCCCGCATCCGGCCCACTTTAACCTAATAGTTGGGATTAAACTGTGTGCCGCTGCCGGAATGTGATAGTCTACCTGCGTTAATTTTTGGAAGGTTTTAGGACCTATTTTTATTTAGTTGGCTTATAATTTGGGCAGGATTTATTTGAAATTATAAGTAACTTTAATGTTATTGGGTTGTTGAATTCACATAAATATATATATATATACAATCAAAAGTCTATTTTAAAATAAAAAAATAAAATAAAATTTTGCCAATTCCAAACCAAAAAAAATAGCATATTACACGATCAGGATGCTGTGCTGCTGCAGTAATAGCGAGGGAGGGAATAGGATCCAATGGGAAAGTCGTTAGATTGTGTATTAATGAAATGGCGACGAGGCAGGGAATAGGATCCAATGGGAAAGTCGTTAAATTGTGTATTAATGGAATGGCGACGTAGTGACTTGGATCCAATGCAAGACACGGCGATAATATCGGTAAGTAAGGCAATAAAATGACGAATTGAATGAATGACTTAACTTGGCCTGAACGGCACAGATGCCTTCAATACCCACAACAAGATTCTTCCGTTTCAATTAATGCGCCAAAAATTTCAAATGCAAGAAGCCGAGATGATCGTGGCCTAATTTATAGAAAGCCAATACTGGTCAGTGGTGTTACTAGTAGTTAGTTCCCAGTCTGGAAGGGAATTGAATAAATGCGGTACTGGATGGAACCACGCATGTGCGCAGCCCACTATCATTCAAACAGTACTGTGGTCCATGTAGCTAAATAAATCGGCCATCGATTTCAATCATATCGCAAATTGCTATTTCAATTTTGGCTGGTATGTTATAAACGCTAACAGGCATAAGACGCATTATCCCTTCAAAGAAATTCAAACCTGGGAAGGGGACCTAAAGTTTCAAATTATAATGCTCATTTTACCGGAGTTCCGGAGTTTTGTGATAATGCTCATTTTACCGGAGTTCCGGAGTTTTGTGATGGTTGACAATGGATACATTAGCAATTTTTAAATCGAAAAAGTTGTACAAGAAAATTGAGTTTAAGTTTTTTTTTTTTTTTGTATTTTTTTCTTAAGTTTATAATATGTAACTATATTAGAGTTGGTTAATAAAAGCATTTTTGAATGTCATTACAACCATATGCTGAAATATTAAATACTAGACACTCAAAATGCCAATGAGTAAATTGATTATGTCATAGTTTAAAGTAATCTAACTAATAGATAAGATGATATTTTAAGTTACTAAATTGAGTGTGTCAAGGATCCATTTATGCATGGGAAAGTATCTATAAAAAAACAAGAAATTATAATGTGGTTAAAAATTGTGTCGTTAGATTACAACCAAATATAACTATTTAATATTAGACTACACCTATTTTAAATACATATTGAGTGGTTCTAATAGTTAAGAATGCATGCCTTCTTGTAAAAGGTTAAAAGTTCAAATTCAAAAAGGTGGAAAATATACATCTAAGAATCACATCACTAAGCCAATACATTCCATTCATATTTAATTATAGTTTCCTAAGAATTGAGCTATTCTTGTAAAATTCAATTAATCACAGGTAGTTTTTCTATATTCAATTGTAAATAGTGTTTTTTCATTCAATTGTAAATGATGGAGAGTTAATTCATGTAATTCATGTTGACATCTTTGCATATTCATAAAAAGAAGTAATTGTCTCCACAAATTTTTTTATTTTCAACATAAAGAAATAATTGTCTCCAAGGAGCACAATCTATAATCTCTATTATTTCATTTCCTGTATCCACTTCCTTATCAAGGAGTAGAGTCCATAATCCCCATTATTTCATTTAGTATATCCACTTCCTTAGTAATCTCATCTTATAGGGTAAATTTTGCATCATGATTTTTTAGATACTTATGGGTTTATCTAATACTATCTAAGGATGACTGCTTGATTTTTCTTTTATATCTAATTATTTATCTTTTATATATGGTTTTCTATTCCCTTTTTATCTTAGAAACACCAAAATAAGATGCTTTCAGTGTTATGACACATTTGAGGTTTATGATAAATGTTTCAAATCCTTGAGATGTATAAAAATGAATAACAAATATTTGTTTTGAAATAAGTGTTTACTATCTAATTATGGTAGAATGTAATACAAGTTTGTGATGTTTATCCAATTTATACTCAACCTACTTCCATTCCTATTGTACCTCACGAGTCATTATTAATAACTAAAATGTAGAATTACTACACATAGAAATAAGTCTTTGGACATTATTCATGTAAGCATTGAGCTTGGTAATTGATATTTGTGATGGAAAAATATTATTTTACTTTTAGACTTTCCATACATAGAAAGTCTTTGGACATTATTTCCCTAAGCATTGAATAGGTAATTGATATGTCATGGAAAAATATTATTTTACCAAAGAAAATTTTTGCACAAACAACTTAGTGATAAAAAAAATCTATTTATAAACAAATCCAATTTACATAGCTTCCAAAAAATGCATATTTGTAAACAAATCCAATTTATATAGCTTCCAAAATACTTTTTCTACTTCAATTAGTATAGGGAACCTAACCTGCATTTATATTTATGCAAAAAATATAGTAACTCAAAGTACACTATTAAGGTAAGGCTAATGTTACTGTTAGCGGTTCCACAACTCAAAAGTATACTAATAAGTTACGGATAATGTCATTAATGGCTCCAAACATGTCACATTATCTATTCTATTGCCTTGTAACTTAGTCCAACCAAAGGGAGAGTTTCAAGAAAATACACACTATAAATTTAGGAAACCATGGAAAAGAGGACATAATCATCGCTCCCACTTTAATAAACCCTCTTTAATTAAGAGGAAATAAAAACAATGTGAAATGAAATGTTACTACTTGGTACACTTCATTTTTTTTATGTAGAAGTTTATGATCTCATAAACAATGTCCAAGAATGCAGACTCGCTCCATCTAGGAAGAATTGCTTCCTTTGCCTCCTCCACATTGTTCTCAATCATTGATGGCTTCTTGAGGGACTGTCTAGACATCATATAGGCAATAACATTGTTGAAGTTTGCAGTACACGAGAATATGTCAGAGACAAGGAGTCTAAATGGAAGTCCTGTTATATACAGAGGGGAGTATTATGCGAGAAGCGTTGAAAAAAAACTCTAACAAAATTAAATTTCAACTGGGAGGAATTAAGTGGAGATCATTGAGTCAGCATTTCAAATTTATTCTTTGCATTCACATCAATCCCTTTTTATTTATCCCAATTCATAGACATGAGTTTAGAAGGAAAGTATATGGGAGAGTTTCATAAATTTTTATGTTTCTAATACTATTTCAACTTCCTCTCTTCTATATCCAAGACACTTCGATAATACAAAATAATTGGGAGATTTGGAATAAGTTAAGACTTTCCTTTTAAAATCAATTTAGTATTGAATGAGCAAGTTTCCACCCTTGCCAGATGTTTCTAAGTTATCTCCCACTCAAAATCTATAATCTTTGAGGAAAATGAGGATTACAACTCAAATAACATGTAAAATTAAACCAATCTATAATATTTGAGGAAAATGAGGATTAAAACTCAAATAACACATACAATTAAACCCCTCGGATGCAGGTGATAGTAGCAACACGCATGAACATAGTCTCTCCTATGCTCGAGATTATGAAGATCTGTAGCACAGGCCTTCACTCGATGTGGATTCTCACTTGTGCCATAATTCGCATGAGATGACACAGACCATGAATCATGAAGACACGCAAAGAAAACAACATCCCCTCTGGGGAACCTCTCTACTGCAATATCCTGAATGATCTCCTGGAAAGATATGAAGTTCGGCCATAACTCTACGCACATGCCTACCCATGAAAACAGTTATAGCATGAAGCTACGAATAAGGCATAATAATGTTCAACCTATTTGCATGTGTCATAACCCTACGAAATGGGAGGACCTACAACACAGATCTACTCACAGTCTACTCCTTTTGGTTATTTTGATTCAGTTCCAGCCCTACTGCATGCCCAATCTCCCATGCAGCCTCCCCCTCAGTGCTGCACTACGCAGAATTCTCCGGGCAGCGTACTCCCCTAAATGTGCACCTCACCTCGGATCGACCTTCCTTTCTAGTTTCACCAGCTTGTGTGCTCCCATTATCTTGCACCCCTCACTACGCATCCTCCATCAACGTACCTCCCTGTCCAATAACACCTCATTGCGCACCTTCTGTCTTGGGTCAGAGCTGCTCCTCACCTCCTCTTAAACCCCCTTCAACCCCCATGCTTCATTCGAATATGGCTCCTAGACTGCGCCAAAGAACCATTAGAGGTGGCCAGAGAGGTACACTCCCTGGTCGCTACCACCGGGGGCCAGATAAAATCTTGGAATCTGTTGAAGGCTCCTCCTCAGACAATCACATTAGAGAGGTCCCCCAGAGCCCCAAACTCGACCAAGAGGAGGAGCCCCCCACTCATGTAATGTAGAGAGGAAAAAGTGGACCATAGAAATCCACCATTGCGCACCAGGAGCACCCCTTGCCCCGCAAGACTGAGCCTCTTTTAGAAAAAGAGGATGAAGGGGATGACACAGATGTCTGGATAATGGACTCAGAAGGCACTTGGATGTGAGTCCTGGATACCAAGTACTCGATGGCTCCCATCCTCTACGCACCTGCTTCTAGGCCTCCGCGTCAACCCACTGCTGAAGAGGATGTTGTTTTGTAGGAGTATGTCTATCCCATCGTAGAGGAAGATCCACATAGCGATGATGATGTAGAAGACTCATGACTACGCAGCAGCTCATCCCTTCCAAGTTTTTTATCATAACATATAAGTTGATGATTTAATAAGATTAATTCTTTAATTTATTTAAATTAATTTATGATTTATTAATTTAGACATTGTCTCCCAACGCACAAGGAGAAAATTCTCTCATGTTTTGAATATATCATTGGTACACTCCCTCTCTCGAGTTTCTTCGATCAAAACCCTATTACTCATAATAATAATGAGGAATAAAAACAAAAAGAAATTATTATAATAGTCACGAATATTTTTTTATTTTTATAATAGTCACAAAGATTTGACAGAAGGAGAATTTAGGGTTTGTGGCTGAAAGTATAAAAGTGTTAAAATTCGAAGACATAAGAAGAGGTTATTTAAGGCTTTTCATTGTTAATCGCCTCAGGAGCCGTTAGTTCTCTTCTTCCAAATATGAGATCCTGCTTTCCATTACACTCAAAACCATGCCTAAAAATTGAGAAAATTTAAAAAAAAAACACACACAATTTCTTCTAATAATTATGGATAACAAATTGGTTAAGAACCAAAATGGCATGAACAGTTGGAATATAAATCCAAAATATCAGCCGCAGAATCCAACATTAACAATTATCTTCTGAATTTTTTAAATATTTCATTTCATTAACTGCACATACCCACTTAGTAGTCGTTGTTTTGCTTCAACTCTAATATTGGATTACTGCACTCTCGTCTTTACCATGTGAGAACTATCGAGTTTCCTACTAGGCGATTCGAACTCTAGACTGCTTGACTTGACAAGAGAAGTCCCAAGGCAGGTGCTTCACTAAAGCATAATCAACTTCCCCTCTCACCAAACTAGATCACTCTCACCGGCCCTTGATTTCTTCCCTGTGCGGCCTTTCTATTATTAATAGTTAAGGATGTCATGCTAGTAGAGTTCAAATTATTAGAAATATGGACTTTTTGTTATTAATAAATAAGGATGGTAGTGAGATAAGGACACATGTCATGTTACTAGAGTTCAAGGACAGATGTCATAGTCTAGTAAAAATGGTTATTGGACAGGTGTCACAGTCTAATAAAAATGGTTGACGAAATACAGAGGTGAACTGATTAAAAATAGAGCCCTATCAGCCTAGAAATGATATCTAAGATGTGCGTTAATAATTTATTCCTTGTTATAAAGAGAGCGAAATTCTACATTCAACAGCCTACCTAAGAACCTGGTCATCTTATAGGTCATGTTTTGGCTGTATTTATTTCACCCAATGTTATATTATTTTCTTGATAGAATTTTCACTATTCTGATTCCAACCTCAGTGTTGAATGGAATAAAAAATAATAGTTTACCACATATAATATAAGAAATGCTTTAATAGATCAATAAAAATTAAACACCAATAATCTGATTTCAAACTCACATAATATTAGTAAACAATGATAAAACTGATTCATTTTACATTTAGTTGAATTAGAACATTTTGTTGAATAGATGACCTAACAACTTGATTATAAACCATTATAGATTCATTATAGATCCATTCATTATGGATCTAGTAAGAGCTTAGAGGGATTAAATCTCATTATATGTAAATCTCTTTTTTCAGAATGCAAAACTTGAAAAAAGATTTATATGTCCAGATATTTAATGACTTTTGTTGTTTGATAAATATATGATTTAGATGGATCTACACTTATTTTTGTCTCTCTTTATATATAGACTAGCCTTAATTTTTCTTTTCTTAAATTATATTTTGAATAATTTACTATTGTTAATATTTTATATTAAAAATTGAATGAATTAACATTTATTTAAATGAATAAATTATTTTACCTTTAATTATAATAGATTGTTATATAAAATTTTATTATTTAACATAGACATTGAAATATTTTATTTATGACTCAAAAAAATGAGTGAAATATTTTTATCACTTCTTTTTCATATTGAATTGTGATATTAACAATGACCCAAGTGAACTCAATGAGAATGAGATTGTAGATTTTAATTAAAACTAATTAAATATGTATAATCATTTATATTTTTATTATAGCCAACATTTATTTTTTAAGAGAAATGTGTCAAATCCAACTTGAACACTTACTTAATTACATATCATCCTCATATTGGGCTATAGAATGAGCCTCTCGGCTGAATCAACAACATATGACCTAAAAACCTGACCATATTATACATCAAGTTTTGGTTTCATTTATTTTATCCAGTGTTAAATTATTTTCTCAATATGTAAATTGTTATGGATATTCAACTAAACAAATCATCACAACAAATCTGATAAAAGTATGCTAAAAAATTCAAAAAATATACACTATTCGAGTTTTATATCTCTTTAGATTTTTAGATCTGTAGATTACTGTTGATAGGATATACATGTAGATTAAAATTATGTAGAAAATAGAGAATTATGAAATAAAAAATATCACAAACACATTTGTCACATGATATGCCCAAGGAAACCCTTCGAGAGAAAAACCTACCTAGAATGTGAGATTGCTCCACTAAGCTTCTCTGAAATGGAAATATGGTTATGAGTATAAAGAAGTAAGGCTTGTGGTTCAAGCGCTAATATATTGGAAAAATCCTCTCTATGTGATCTATCTCATATCCTTCTTGGTTATTTTTTCTCACCTATAAAACAAATGCACTCAAAAGAATGAAACCCATTTTCCTTCTGGTGGCCTGGTTATAATACATCTCGATAGCCTATTAATGGTTAGGTTTGATTACCTCAAATTTTAACTAGAGTCACAATATAAACTCTTCTAGAGTCTTCTTCATCATAATCATGTGGCTATCCCTTTTTACATGAATAATGGGGGTTGACATGACATATTCTCAAATTATGGTGGTGAAAATAAGAAGGTCAACTTTTAAGTGATATAAATTTGACATACAAACTTCGATTGATGTGATTCTTGTGCCCTTAGAAATTTATTTGTGTAGAATTGGAAAAAATGGTGTAGATTTAAAGAGACAAAGTTTTGCCCCAAAAAAAATGTCATTTAAGGCCTCAAAACAATCCTAAAAATTTTTAGACCTCCTTTTACCAAACTAGGTCTTGCAGTAAAACAAGTCTTCTAAGTTGATTCCTCCACTTTTTCCAATATGAAAGCATCCATATGGATAAAAAACAATATAATGATCCAATCCAGAACAACTGTGACTCCAATCTTAATTTTTAATGGAAAAATGATTTACTAAATATAAAATGTGTTGTTTAATTAGCAAATGAAATGGTCTGTTTCTGACATTTTTGCTAGTCAATTTTATCCAAAATTTAGTAGATATTTTTAAGTAGTGTAAGTTTAAGTTGTTTAAATTGCAAAGCTAAAGTACCTTATGGATTTTTTTAGGGTGCTAAATACATTTATGCTTTCAAAAGTGTATTTTAAATAATAATAAAACTAATGATAACTATCAAAATTGCATTTCCTAATTCCATCCAAAAATTAAATTTCATCTATTAGTTTGAATATACCAAAAATAATACCATCAATATTATACAAGCTCAATAAAAACTAAACATCAATAATCCAATTTCAAAATGATATAACATTTACTAAACAACAATAACTAGTTCACTAAATAAACATTTCATTTAGATAACATCATGAAACAACAAACACCAGGAGGAGCTTATAGTTTTTTTTATTTTGCATGCATGATGAAATTGGAAAACACAATAGTTTCTTTCTTTATTTAGTTTCCAGTAGTCAATTTATTCTTCTCATGCTATTGCTATAAATATGTTCACTTTCCCTCTACCATTTTTTTCATTAAAAAAAAAAGAAAAAAAAAACTCTATTTGAGTAGAGGATATTTTGAACACTTTGGTTAATAAGGAAATTTGATACACTTGTAAATTTATTGTTAAAAATTTTCAAAAACTTGGTACTTGTGCTGGTAATAAAAAAAATGTTGAAGTCCAATAAGAAATTGTAGCGCACACACTAGTGTGGGACCAACATGTCCTAGCAATACATTTGTGTGAAGGCCAATTTAATTAATTAAATTGGTGCAGTGTATAATTTAATTTTCCCTTAATTATGTTAGATAATAAATTGTAATATTATCTCAAAATCACTTTTAAAAGTTAACTGAGTTGAGGGTAGTTGGTGAGGCATGCATAGTGATTCCATTAGTTATGGAGTTTGAATTGCAATTGGTGCATTAGTTAATGCATGAGAAATCAATTAACTCAATATAAGAGAGTTAAAGTCATTTGAGTTAGTTGTAATTGATTGTTGCACTAGTGAGAGATCAAGTGAATTAAATATTATTTAATTCACAATCAATGATCTAACACGTAGCTGATGATTTACTATTAATAGATGCATGCATGTTAGTTCGAGTGGAGACCAAGTTGAGACAAAGGTTAAAGGGATGTTAAATATTAGTTGTAGCATTATTGGGTTGCACACATGCAACCAAAAATACATTGGATTGCCCATGATGCTTGCACAGTTTTGGAAGGAAATAATTCCTAAAGAATAGGGATATCATTCATCAGGAATTGCGCAAGCAATACAGGTTGTTTAGAGGTGGAGAATTGGCTAAGTGTTGGTCCATTTTGTCCAAGACAATGTGATATAGTTGTGAGAGTTCATTAGACTCATGTGAGAAGAGTGAATTGTAATTTTTTCATGATTCCATGTCGAATAGACAATATAAGATAGTGGGATTTTGAGCATCAATATTTCCCCGTTAAATTATCTATGTTGTGGTTTGATTTGATTCCTTCTTTACTTTTCATGATTAGCGATTGTGTTTGCTTTCCGTAATTGATTTGTAGAAGGTTTCAGTATCTAGCTTTAGTAAATTTATTGATCGTATTGAATCTATTGATATACATATGTTTTTATAATTTCTACATGGTATCAGAGCACAAGAAATCACTATAGTGGAGGAAAAGCTATTTTTTTGACTCAATATAATTCGAGTTTACAAAAGTATTCTTGGTGCCATAGGTGGATCATGATAGAATGGCTTTCCATGGCTTGAGATTGGAGTATGTACTTAAGGGAAGCTCTAACTATATTGAGTGGAAAGACAGAATGGAGGAAGTACTAGAGGACAATGGGTTGAAAGAATTCATCGAAAATGACATTCCAAAACCCGCTGCAGCAGATGATGAAAATCTTGATGCTTGGAAAAAGAAGGTTGCAAAGGCAGGGAGGATCTTACTAGAGCTAGTACGAGACCAAATTGTCTCTAGAATCCATGGAAAAGCGACACCATATGCAATGTGGAAATATTTGATAGATATGTTTCAGAGCAACAGTGATCATTGAAAATTGGCACTGAAATACAAGCTCAGGAAAATCAAAATGGAGAAAGGCAACACCATTCCAAAATATTTAGCAAAGTTTGTACAATGTCGGGATGAACTTGGGCGCATCAGAATTACTATCGTGGATAATGAATTGGCGAGCCTAGCTCTTATAGGACTTCCCAAAAGTTGGCATAGTTATCAGGACTCTGTGAATGGGAGGGAAAAGCTTCTAGATTGGGAACAACTTTGGTCAGATTTGGTGCAAGACAAATTCATGTGAAATACCATGGATGAATATTCATCTAAAAATTATGATGAAGAAGATCGCGCTTTGGCTGCCAAGGCGAAGAAGGGGAAAGGAAACAAATTTCATTCCAAATTTGAGTCCGACAAAGATGGAAAGAAGCATGACGTGTCTAGAGTGAAGTTTTTTCACTATCACGAGCATGGACATTATGCCACTAATTTTTCACATAAGAAGAAGAAAAATAAGGCTTCAGGATCTGCAGCTGGTGAGGCTTTGGCCTCGTAAATTGAGCTTCACTTCACGCTCATTGCATGCATGGTGTCAAGTGGAATGGGATTGGTGTGGTACTTGGATATTGGTGCTTCCTTTCACATGACGAGAGACAAATAACTTTTCAGTAGCTTGGAGGAGAAGGACATCCAGATGTATATCGAAATGGGTAATGAAGGATGGTATAGTGCTACCAAGAATGGTATAGTTACCTTCCAGAGATACTAAGGTAAACCCTTTCTATTAAAAGATGTAATACATGTATCAAGATTGAAGAAAATTTTGGTCTGAGTCACAATGTTGGAGGATAGAGGCTATGATGTTGTTTTCAGTGAGGGAATTAGTTTTCCTTCGACACAAAGAAATAGGAAAAGCCAATAATATTTGGATTTGTGTAAAGAATATCTATAAAATTGATGTAGATGGTTGCACAACATTGATGGGTAAGTCGAACAAAGTGGTGATCTGAGATGAGGGTGAGTTATGGCACAAGAGATTAGGCCATCTGCACCACGGAGCCTTGAAGGTCATGCAACAAATTTCTACGGGACTTCCCAAGGGTACTCTTGCGCAGTTGGACACATGCAAGGGATGTATTATGGGGAAGTATGAAAAGGCCACTTTTCGTGAGAAGGAGAACCGAGATTCAAAAATCCTTGAGAGGATTCAGTGAGACGTGTGTGGACCATTCTCTACTGCTTCGAAAATAAACCACAAGTACTATGTAATATTTGTTGATGATTTTTCTAGAAATTGTTGGATCTGCTTCATGCAGAAGAAAAATTAGACATTCTCAAAATTTCTTGAGTTCAAAGAACTAGTGGAGGAAGACACGGGGAAGAAAGTGGAGGCTCTTAGGAGCGACAATGGTGGTGAGTACATATCAAATGAATTCAAGAACTTGTGTAGCAAAGAGGGATTTCAAAGAGATTTGATTGCGCCTCATAACCCACAGTAGAATGGGGTCGCAGAAAGAAAGAATAGAAAAATTTTGGGTACAGAACAAGAGATGTTGCATGATCAGGGCCTATCATTTCATTTGTGGGAGGAGGCATGAAAAACATCCATATTTTTTCAAAACCATTGTCCTCATTAGATACTTAGCATGAGTACACTAGAGGGGGATTTTACTAGTAAGAAACTTGATGTTTCATATTTTAAGATTTTTGGCTCATATGTTTATGTGCATGTGACCAAAGACGCCAGGAAGAAGCTCGAACCAACAATTGATATTGAGATATTTCTGGGGTACACTAATACTCACCACAAATATCAGGTGTATTTTCCAAACAATAGGATGATTGTTGTGAGACGAGATATAAAATTTGATGAGGAGAAATCCATGCAATTGTACCTTGAGAGGGAGTTGGATTTGCATGCAGAGGAGGAACTCTTGGTTCGAAAGGATGAGCCTCAAGATGTGGATCAGCCACAAATGGAGGATCATGGAGTGGCAGAAAACACTCATGCAGAGCCATCCACCCAAAATGGTAGAAGGTGCACAACGGAAGTTGATAGATTGAAATTTGATGTGGTAGAGAATGTTGGAGCACCTAATTCACTGCGTAGACTGAGATAGTCTCCAAACAGGTTTATTGGATACATCGCTCTTATGAGAAATTGTATTGTGACAGAACCATATTCCTTTGAGGAAGCAGTGCAGCAACCAATTTGGGTTGACGTATGGTAGACGAGTATGACTCCATCACCAAGAACAGTGCATGGGAAGTTGTCCCAAGACCAGTCGAAAAATCAATGGTTGGATCTAGATGGAACTATAAGGTGAAACAAGTAGCAGATGGGAGTGTGGAGAAGTACAAGGCTAGATTTATGGCCCAAATATTCTCACAAGTTGAGGGGATTGACTATGAGGAGACTTTCACACCAGTCACGAGGTATACTTCCATTAAATCTATCCTTGCACTCTCAGTGCATATGGTGTGGCGCATTCATCATATGGATGTGAAAACTGTGTTTCTCAACGGAGTTATTGAGGAACAAGTGTACATAGAGCAGCCAAAAGGTTTTGAGATATTTGATAGTGAGTCCCATATGTGCTGACTCAAGGGAACACTATATGGGTTGAAGCAAGCACCTCGTGCTTGGTATAATTGGATTGACAACTATTTCACCGGGTTCAACTTCACCAAAAGTGAAGCAGATGCAAACCTGTACCAGATTGTGGTTGATGGTAAGCTCTTGATTATCGTACTTTATGTAGGTGATCTAATTTTGACAGGTCATGAGTAGTTGATACATTATTGTAAAGAGGATCTTGCAAGAGAGTTCGAAATGAAGGAGATGGGACTCCTTCACTATTTCCTTGGTTTGGAAATATGGCAACGGGATGGTGAAATTTTTGTTTCTAAAGGAAAATATTCCAAGAGATTCTGGGTAAGTTTCATGTGGAGAGCTGTAAACCCATGGAGACTCCTCTTCTAGGAAATTAGAGGAAAGAGTATGCTACATCAGGAGAGTATTGGATGCTACTGTCTACAGGTAGTTATTGGGTTCACTGATGTACTTGGCGAACACTAGACCATACATTTGCTACGTAGTTAACCAGCTGAGTCAAGCTATGGTTAAGTCGACCAAGATTTTTTGGAAGGCGGGGAAGCATCCCTTGAGATATCTTAGGGGCACTATACAGTATGGATTATGGTACATACAAATAGAGGGAGTGAAGCTTCAAGGCTTCACAGATGCAGATTGGGTAGGCATTCCATCAGACAGAAAGATCACATCAGGAGGGATCTTCAACATAGGATAGATAACAGTTTCTTGGTATAGTAGGAGGCAATGATCTGTGGCACTTTGTTCAGAAAAGGTAGAATACATGGTAGAAATTCAAGATGCATGTGAGGCCATCTGGATGAGAAAGATCCTAGTTGGTTTTTTTTGTTCTCAGATGGATCCGAAAGTGATACATTTTTATAACCAGAGTTGGACTAAACTCTCGGTTGATCCAATATTTCGTGATAGGTCCAATCACATTGAAATCCAGTACCACCATCTTAGATATTGTGTCTAGAGCGTATTATGTTACTTCAGTACATTTCCACAGAGGATCAAAATTTATATATTCTAACGAAGGCACTCACCAGGCGCAAATTTGAATACCAAAGAGGTAGGATCGGGATGGCAGAAAATCCATTTCTTGTTGAGAGGGAGTGTTGAAGTCCAAAAAGATATTGCAGCACACACACTAGTGTGGGACCAACAATTCTTAGCGATACATTAATGTGAATGCCAATTTAAATAATTAAATTGGTGCAATGTCTAATTTAATTTTCCCTTAATTAATTTGGACAATAAATTGTAATCTTATCTCAAAATCACTTGTAAAAGTTAACTGATTGTGATAAACTCAGTTAGCTCATGAATTTTGAGTTGAGAGTAGTTGGTGAGGCATGTAGAGTGATTCTATTAGTTATGGAGTTCGAATTGCAGTTGGTGCATTAGTTAATGCATGAAAAATCAGTTAACTCAATCTAGGTGAGTTAAAGTCAGTTGAGCTAGCTGTAGCTAATTGTTGCACTAGTGAGAGATCAAGTGAATTAAATATTTTTTAATTCACAATCAGTGATCTAACATTCAACTGATGATCTACTATTAATATTTGCATGCATGTTAGTTCTAGTGGAGAGGAAATTGAGACAAAGGTTAAAGGGATGTTAACTATCAGTTGTAGCATTATTAGGTTGCACACATGCAAGCAAAGATACATTGGTTTTCCCATCATGCTTGTGCAGTTTTGGAAGGACAAAATTCCTAAAGAATAGGGATTGCATTCATCAAGAATCGCGCAAGAAAGGCATTTTTTTAGAGGCTAAGACTTGGCTAAGTGTTCATCAATTTTTTTTGGGATAGTGTGCGATAGTTGTGAAAGTGCAGAAGACTCTTGTGAGAAGAGTGCATTGTAATTGTTTCATGATTCCATTTTGAATATACAATAGAATATAGTGTGGTTTTGAGTAGTATGCTTTCCCCGGGAAATTATCTGTGTTGTGGTTTGATTTGATTCTTTCTTTACTTGTAATGATTGGCTATTGTGTTCATTTTCCACAATCTATTTGTAGAAGGATTTAGTATCTAGCTTTAGTAAATTTCTTGATCGGATTTAATCCATTGATATAAATATGTTTGTATAATTCTACAAAAAAAATCCGTCCCTCTGTTTCAACAAAATATATTTTGAGCATTTTGGTTAATATGGAAAGTTTGACTTATTTTAGTTTTTTCTTGAAATGTTAAAGAAATTCAGTGTTGATTAAAAGAGATAGCATAGAGACGCATGTTTCCAAAATTGACCAAGATTCTTGGACAAAACCTTATCCCTTTGAAACCTTTTCCATTTGGAAAATCAACCAATATTCTTGCACAAAACCTTATCACCTTGAAACTTTTGAATGCGTGGAAATATGGATGTTCCCAACATTAACTAACAAATATATGCTTCCACAAAACCTTATCCCCTTGAAATTTTTGAGAAAGTGGAAATCTCCATGTTTAGAAATATATGCTTCCACAAAACCTTATCCCATAATTTTTTGAGAAAGTGGAAATTTCCATGTTTCCAAAATTGACCAACAAAATTTTTCTTCCACAAAACATTAATCCCTTGTAACTTCTAATCTAAACATGGAAATGACCTCATTTGAATCCTTATGGAACTTCAGGGTTTCACAAAATGATCATACCAATGAAAATGTGAAGGTGAGACCCTTTTATTAAACCAATCCCTTTCAATCTTTAGGGTTTTCCAATTGACCAAACTTGCACAAAATCGAATAGTGTTGAGACATTAAGGTGACCTCACACACTTTGTAAATTTTCTTAGTTATAAGGAATAAGTAAAGAAACTTGAATGGTCATGCACACCTTTTTATCTAGATATGAAAAATTATATATCAAAATTTTGATTATTAGAATTTTTTTGTGAGTGTTGGTTATGGAATCATTTTAAGAAATTTATAATGATCTTTGGGATATGTATTAATAAGTTTTCTCAGTGTTAATTATGGAATTAATTTAAGCATTTTCACCAACATGGAATTATTAAAATGATTATATTGTGTTGGTGGGTTATAGAATATTTTTGTGTTTGAGTAAAAAAGAATTTTGTTTCTTTCTCTGGATTGTGCAACTCGAGAGTGTTACCACGATTCCTCAAAAAAAATTCCATTCCTTCAAATGGTATCAATTTATGCTCCACACAATGTATGTACGAATGTGATAGCTATTAGTGTTGGAATCAACAATGTTGATAGCCTATATTTCTTCTCCAAACTTTCTGGATCTCAATTCTTCATGATGGGATAAAGGAAACACTCAATCATGATGAATATTTTTTTCAATTCTCGAGGGTCCTTGGCCTGAAATAATTGGGATACAATGTTGAGGAAAACATACATGTTTAAGCCATGTTTATGAATACCATGAATATGTTGGACATACTTATGAATTCAGTATGCAAGAAATTAATAACCACTGTTTGTGCCACCACCATTTCATCTTCTTCCCTACTTGATTAATTCCTAGCTACTAGTATGACACACACTATTGAACTAACTAAAATTTTGTATACAATTGGAAATGTTTTGCGGAAATGTTGCCATCAATTTTTTCCATAACCATGACCTTGGATGTCTTATGCAATGGTGTAGTGGGTACCAGGAACAACAGAGTGCAATTGGTATTTTAATATTTTACAACATTGTATTCCTTAAAACTTTCAAGTTCTGATTTGAGTATCGTGACATAGGGAAGTGAAGTGGTATAAAATACCTAACAATATTTTTCCTCATTATTTAATTTTGGGAAATTAGATTAAAAATATTTTAGCTCGGAAATAGGAATGTGAGTATTTTTACTTTTTTGAAGATTACTAATGGTATATGGATTTTTTTCATATTTGTGAATTTTGATTAGTTTTGCAATAGTTATACTAATTTTTCTATCGATGTATAGTGTTGATTCTCATTAGAAGTTCTCAAGGTTGTTGGAATTATAAGTAGGTTCAATATTTATAAATATTTTTTTGTAAGGAAGTCAAAAAGACTGTATTCAGGATAAAAAGAAAATGATTTTATCGTGTCTAATTAGAAATTCAAAAGAAATAAAATTGAATTTAAAAATTATATTTTTATGTATCCATGTAGACCAAATCAATCGTCTAAAAGACAAGTTGAGTTTCCCAAAAGAGGTGTCGCTCCGCATGAACAAACAACTATAAATAGATCAAATTAATATCCATCAAACATACACTTCGATGATCTGATCTGAGGCAATAAGAAAGAGATTACAGAGGGAAAAATGTGAGATTCTCTAAAGCATACATATGAGTTTTTCTTAGCAACTTGGCATGGCACATTCAGAGGCATGTCCAAGGAAATTCACATGGCACATTATGAAGCATATGTGAGGTAACTCGCATAGAAAATCATAGGCATATTAAGAAAGTTTGTTTATAATCTAAGAGGTAGTTGATTCACCATCCTTGATGAAATTCATACATCATTTGTGAGGGAAATTTGTACATTATTCCTGAGGTATATCGTATACCATTCTTGAGGAAAATTAAAGATCGATCCTGAAGAAGTTCGTATCTTCATGAAAGTTTTTATGGTGACGAAGTATTACAAAAAAAGTGAATTTTCCAAGGCAATATAAAAGAAAAAAAAGTGGGATTTTATGGTACTATTGTTGAAAGAGACTCGGCAAACATGTGACAACTTATGGACAAAATTTCATGAAGGTTGATGCTCAAAGCTATTATTAGATGAAGGGCTGACTTGGCACTTGGGTAATTGATCTACTAGTGAATTTGTTTATGAATTATATTTCTATTGGTATTAACTAAGACTTTATAAGGAACAGATTGTTGGGTTTTCCCCTTATAGATTTTGTCTTTGCCTCTCGGCTTAAATTTCTGGTGTTTCTTGTCTTTTTATGGTGTTTCTTAACTTTTTCTGCATTGTACTTGTATAATTGATTGATTTCCTAATGATTTAAGTAAATTTAAATGAAAAAAATATATAAATAGTTACAAGTAATATTCATACTTATAAATTCACTGCTGTAATTGAATTTCCAACATGGTATCGTAGCTAGGTTATAAAGGGAGTCAAATCCTCTTACGCTATATAGCTTTGTTGTAAGGGAAGTCTAATTTGTATTCTTTATGCTAGATCAAGCACAAGAAGCCTTATGATGGACATCAAAGCTCTTCCAAGGTCTCAAACTTAATTTTTTCTCATTGGTCAAAGTTATTAGGAGTGACCATAGCATCAAATAAGACATGAGTTAATACCATGAGTTCATACCATTCAGACACAAGCTTTCGTAACAATGTTGAAAAGATCTACGCACTACAAAAAGTGAACCCTCCATGGTATATGTTTGTATAATATACAAATAGCTCTAATGGAACTATGTATGACTTCTACCAAAGTATACCTTTACAATATAATTGTGCCTTCCTTTGAAACAATGTCCTTTGATCAAATTTGAGTACTTGTTTCTAATTTTATGGCATAATCAAATTTTTCCTATGGAAAAAGATTCAAGCCTCTATCATTCTTTCATTGATACATTGAAGCAATTTGAATTACATCTCTAAGAAAACGTCTTGACATCATATGGATCTATGACATAATCCGAGGCTCTATCATTTTTTAAGAAGATAAAGGCATAAGTCAAGGAAGATAAATTTGTCTCTGTAACTAAGACCAAAGCTAAATAACGATTCATGTATAAAAAGAACCAAATCATTGCGGTAGGCCAAATTCCAATGCGATCTTAATGGTTAAGAATTATCTATGAAATCAAAGGACCAATAATCCAAGTTATGACTCAGTGGTATTTATTGGTGTATAATACAAGAATTTGGTATAATTCATTCATCTGGTATGCTCTGTATCGGTAAAAAATATTAGCATTCAATGAATAAAAAGGTATTCAAGCTATATTACCGTTGCAAGCAAAAGGCTCATCATATCTATGGTATAGAAAGGAAAAAAAAATGACCTACATTATGTTACAATATGAGTTTATGGAAGAGCAAGTAGGTGATAGTCTGAGAAAATGTATGTACATATTCTATGATCCAATACATTTTGATGATATGTAAGGTTTGTGAACTGTGGAAGAAATAGTAGGAGCCAAAGTCTGTGATATCAACTACAAAAAAAAGAATTTAAAAATCTCTAGAGTATCACAATAAAATATGAAGGTGACCAAATAAAGATACAAGACATTGTAATGAATCAACCTAATATGTCATTGAAGAAACTCAAATAAATTGAGTTCACACCAAGCACAAGTAAGGTTAAAATACATGAGGTACGTATAATCATTTTTTTTAATAAATTGTGAGTCCATTTCAAAGTTCTCTTGCATTCAATGACCTATTTCAATCATATTTCATGGAATGCTAAGTCTACTAGGTTACGAAGAAATCAAATGAAGAGTAATATAATGATCTTATGCCCCTTTGAAAGATATTAATGTGTTATAAAATTGGTTGTATGGATATATTGTATAATAGGTCATGTCCCCTCACTTGAAGACATTGAAATAATCATGTTAGTATTTGGATCCTTTCCTTGCACATGAAGAATACGTCTCCATGATCAATAATATATACCTAAATTCCAACCCATCCAACATATATATTCTTGGGTATATACCTAAATTCCAACCCTCCCAAATATTAGTTGAGTCCCAAATTGAAATGTCCAGAGTGAGGGTGGAATTTTCAGCTAAGAAAATATTTTCCATCATGTCATCTATCCATAATTTGATGTGTCTCTTAAATGACATGAAAAAATTCTTTACAATTTCATGTGTCTCACATTTTAGATATTCCAATTCGACACATTAAATGCTTCATGAATTCGACACGTTAATTTTTCTTAATAATGTTAATTTTTATAATAAACCAATTTTCATTTTTCATTTAAACTTTATTTAAATATTATTTTCAACAATATTAAAATTTGAAATACTCCTCAATAATATTAACCAAATAGAAATACATTTTTTTAATAGAAATTGAACCACTTTTATATTATGAAATATCTTTCGGGAGCAGAGCTATATATCTAGTACAAAATATGTCAAAGGTATATGGTAGGTGGATTTATAAATACCACACATCACAAAATGTAAAAAAAGTATGCCTTGGTGTGGACACAAGGTATGCTACAACCACTACTTTTGATAGCTTATAGCTATAACCAGAAACCTTGAAAATGAAGACAAAATTACATAACATGAGATAAACTTTAACTATCATCGACACTAGGAGGATGTGGACTAGCCATGCTAACAAAATATAATAGATTACAATTTAAATAATGTGGATATATGTGTTTGATGTTGGGTTCACCATGGAGGATCGAGCTTCTTCTCTCTTTCATCACACGCATAAGTTCCCTGTTGTCCTTTTCGAGCTGTATTGTTCTCATTTGTAGGTCAATAATGGCCTCAAGATATATGATGAACAGACCAACATTAAGATGTTGGTTCTTGACAATGTCCTTTATGTTTTCTTGCTTCAAATTCACTACTTCATTTAGATCTTGGAGCGAGTTATCACATGATATTGCTGAGCCAAAGGTATGGGAGGCATGGAGATTTGCACACTAGAGGGGCTTAATTTCTTGATGAAACAGTTACATATACAACACAACATATAGAATGAAAAAAAAGAATTGAAGAAAAGAGTAGAAGGTCCCCAAATTGGTACTCAAGAGAGACAAACACCAAAAGCCCCCACTGAGAAAAAATGGGCATCCCAGGGAGGGAACCCATAGGAAAAAAATACAATATAGGAGGGTCAAAAACTCGACCAAAAGTGTCATTAGTGAACCCAAGAATGAAAATATCTAGATCTCAGTGCTTCACTATGGTTTTCATTGATGAATTAAGCAGCCTATTCATTGACCCTACTGTGAGGAAACTAGTGAGAGAAACACCATACTTGACACATCATAAATTCCATAGAGATAGCTGAGAGTGAACCCTGGTGAAGAGAGGCGATGAACCATGGAAAAAAATAGGGCTTATGGAACCATCCCACAAACACAGAGTTGATTGTCTGCACTAGAAGCCTTGGCCCACTACATTCATTCTAGCATTGATTCCCCTTAACTGCAATAAACCCACTCTAATATGCCACCACATCCCAATATTCCTTGCATTTATTCCCCGGGTGGGGTGGAGCATATGGTGATGAATGAAGCACATGAAAACACTGGGTGTAATGACGGATCCACCACACATTGGTTCCAATGAAGATTGCATTGTTGACAAGACCAATGCGTGATAGGTGAAGTGTTGAGCATTCCAAAGGGGGAGATAAACCATAATGGGCTTGTTTATATATAACTAGGGGATTCGAGAGAGGGTGGAGGACTCCCCAACCTTTAAATACCCATGGGTAGGCTAGCCCCCACATTAGCTTTCCAATTTTCTTTCTTATTATTATGGTGTAGCACGTGCAAGAATTTTTTAAGGTTCAACTTCTCTATATTATGATGAGTTCTCTTGATTAATTCCCATCCTCCGAGTATTAATCATGCCTTTATTGGTCACATATATTGGTAATGGGAGGAGTACTTTTAGGAGACTATGTGACCAATCTCTGCCTTCCAACAGACCTACCCTCATGCGCTCATCACCTAGAGCTAACCATGGAGCTTCATGAATGACGAAGATGAGTCGAAGAGGATCTGACGATTGGTTCAACTCTAAATCAGCATGTGTCGTGTGCCATTTGAACAGATATGTAGGTATAAATGTTTTGAACTATTATGTGCCAAAGAAAACAAGGTTGATATAATTTTTAGATAAACTTAACCCACTGCGGCCAAAGGTGTTATGATTATTAACCCTGGTTATTATCCAAATAAAATGAAATTATGGCATTAACCAAATAACAATATTAAATCTCTAATAATCCTAACCTACTGCCACTTAACCAAATAAAAATATTAGATCTCTAATAATTTAATCATATAGCAATAGATTGAAAAAAATATACCAAAATCAAGCTATGTTATGTTCATAATATTTAAATTAAACATATGAAAGTAATAAGTAAATGCTACCTAAAACAATAAATTAAACATTAAAATGCTATATAACATATTAAATCTCATTTACAAAATATTTATAATATTAATGTGTCATTCTCGAAATATATGTATACATATATAAATATACAAATCTATAAATAATTAAAATAATATAAAAGTAAATATTATTATTAATAGATATAATGATATAATCAAAATCAATTTTAATAATAATTGTTGTATTATTAATATTTATAAGGACCTAGGATGCAGGTGACACATCTAGATCGCGCGAGGACAGATCCTCCCATGCTCAGGCTGACACCGCCCTACAACGTCAGCTTTAACATGATGTGGAACCTTAAATCGCCAGTCATTTATATCGGCGCTCTGGGACACCTGCCCTCTTGCCACACTTCCTATCACATGCAGACCCACTTAGACTATCCCTCACCACCTCTATGCTTGTGTCAGATGCCTTCAAAAGGCACAAAAGCTCCTCATTCAGCCATCCCATTTTTGCTCCAGCCGGTCTTGAGAGCATTGTTCTTATTCCCCTCGCCTTCACATTGCTACTCCAACTTGCCTCGTGCACCACCATTTCCATTGCCCCCCCTGCTCTGAGTCCCCGCCGCGTGCCCCTCTCCCTGTGATACTCCTTGCTGCGTACCCCCTGATAAACACTCCCCTATGCGTGCCTCCCTGCTGTGTGCCCCTCCCCTAGTGCTTCTCCTTGTTGTGTGCCCCCTGTTGCATGCCCACCCACTGCGCACCTTTGTTGCGCACCCTCCTACTGCACACCCCATGCTTTCACACTGGTCTCACTGTCAACAACCCATTCTCTGCTCAATAGCATATCCATGGTCCTGCACCAACGTGAAAATCCCTTCAGGGGTAGCCACACAGACGCATTCTCAGGGCACTATCACTGAGGCCAAGACCAACGTCCAGAATCTATCAAAGGCTCCTCATCAGGAAGCCATGATAGGCAGGTTGCTCAAACGCCTGACAACACCTAGGGAGAGAATTTTGTGACTCTGGAGAAGCCTAGGGGTAGAAGAGGCCCCAAAAAATCCACCATAGTGCATTCTGAGTTTCCCACACCTCGGAAAACCGAGTCGCTCCCTGTTCACGAGCCTACAGAGGAGGAGCCAAATGTTTGGATCATGGATTCGGAGGGCGTCTGGACCAGAGTTTTAGATGCAGAGTACCCTGTAGCTCCCATCGTCCGCGAGGTCCCTCTCAAGCCTCCGCGTGAGCCCACTACTGAGGAGGAAGCCATTGCACATGAATATGGATGCCTAATTGAGGAGGAGGACCCTGAGACAAAGGAAGATGAAGGAACCTCATGGTTGCTCAGTAGCAATGTTCATTTCTGTTTTTTGTCAACTCAAGACATCCTTCATCTATTTTGTCTTCATATGTGTCACCGAATATTTTGTAAACCATGACTGTATGACTCTATTAAGAGGTTGGCTTCCTCCGAAAAGGCAGCCCCAAACCTATTTTATTTTGAAAACTACTAAGAGACATTTTGAAAACTAGTAAGGGAGGAATTGGCCAAGTTCCACTTGCCATCTCTACCCAAAACCTCTACCCCAAAACCTCTCTAAAGTTTCTTCTATGATTTAATATAGTTTAGCGTAACTTTAAAAAAGTAATAATAATAATTATAACGTAATTTTAACATCTAAAAACAAATTAATGTTTTTAACTAACATCTATTGTTTAACATGTATTGTTTCTGATTAAAAATACTCAAATATTTGAATTAAATGTAAATATCCAAACATAGTGATTTACAAGACTCAGCTCTGTTCCGCAACACTAGAGATTCTATTCCAGAGTTCTTCAAGCATTCTCAAGGATCAAGTCCTATAACTCTCGCTCAAAAATGCTCTTCCAAAGGTTATTCAAACATTTTCTCTTCAAAGGTGCTTCAAGCATTCTCCAGATCAAGTACTGTATTTCTGAAATGAACCTTGTTTAGTTGAATTTATTTAATTGTAAATTTTCCAAATATTTTAGAATTGGACAGATAAGAACCAGAGCAAATAAATTGGATAAACTTTGTAAACATATTCATAAAATAACGAAACAAGTTCAGTTAAGTTCTGAACATAATAATTTGAATTGAGTTCGACAGCACAAGGTCAAGAATTTTAGAGGCACAATCGTCGCATTCATTGTTGCTCAAATCTGGCACTTGTGAACGTGTTTGAACAAATCAGATAATATGCGGCAAAACTCTCGGCAGATATCAGAGTGACAAGAGCCGAGAGATCAGAAGTCACCCACCGGCGCTGGCGTTCAATATTTTCAAAAATTTATCACGAGTCACCCACCCTCGATAACGTTCAATGTTTTATTACACACCGTTTCGGCTTTCGGGGGCCACGAATCAAGATCAGTTATGCATGTAGAGTGTCTAGTAAGTTATGATAATACACTTTGTCATCGGGATCCCTTCGTCATTAATTATAGCCGTTGGAAAACCGAAGTATAGGACTGATCGGCTTAACTTTTGTTTCAGTCCCAGATTGTGTATTCATTCTTGTTCGGTTGGTCTCTAGGGTTTATCCAAAATCTTGGCCAAATTCCAATTCCAATTTTAAAGTAGAATTTAATAATAAATTTTCTTTTTTGTGGTGGTATTTCTTTTCAATGAGAGAAATGATAAAACTGAGATTACTGTTAGAAAGTTATATCTGTTTATTATCAATTTAAATAATTTAAAACAATTAAATTACAGAAAGCAAAAAAAACAATTCTCATAAATTAATTTTAATTTCATAAAATATCATTCATCTATTCATATTGTTAGAGTAGTTTTTAGTCCGATTTTTTGAAGGCTCTTACAGTGACTTTTTAGGGTGTAATTTCTATAAATTCCGGCAGGAATTTATTGAAAAGAGAAGTTTGATTGCTAACTTTGCACAATCGAAGTGCCCTAGAGGTTTTTGAGGGTGTTGAGTCCATATATAGAGTAAAAAAAACCAGTTTGAATAACAAAAACCAAGATTTTACCTCAAAATTTTTCACGGATTCCGACACCTAAAACTTCAAAAAATCGCACTAAAGACAACTCCCATATTATTCTTTGATATCATTTATTTATCCATCTTTCCCCACCAAATTCCCTCAAAATTTCAAACAAATTTAATTTAAATTTTGTCCAATAAAAATTACAAAATATAAAACAATTAAAATAAGGTTTTAGATGTATCATCTAATCACTATAATGCTATATAAAGTTACACGTGCATCTTGAAAGATTAATGGTCACATGACATCTTATTAGGCCCCATTCTCTCTATCTGAAAATCCATTAAATGTCAACGGATGCCCACCGGCCTCGATGTTTTAATCCAATGAAACAACCTCGCTCCCAACGAAATGGATTGATCCAAGGCGAGCCTTATTTCCGCTGCCATAGGCCCATTAATGCGCCCAGGCAAGAAATGCCCGCCGCACGATCTTCTACAGCTTTAATCCAACGGCGGGCATTTCCTGCCTGGGCGCATTAATGGGCCTATGGCAGCTGAAATAAGGCTCGCCCTATAATTACCTCCCGCGCAAACTCATACGCACATGACAGTTAATGCCCGCCCCCGCAAACCCATACATACCATGACAATTAATGCCAACGGATTTCATGGCCTCATCTTCTTCTGTGATGTTTCTGTCCAATCTGCGGCGCGCCGAACAGTAGGTAGCTACAATCTGTAGCCCCAGTTGAAAATTTCGATAGCTAAGAATCCCGAAAAAAAAATCATTTACATTTGAGAGAACTGAAAGGAAAATTGATTAATTACTTAATTTTCTAATAATAGTAATTTATAACATGTTTGTATTGAGATGGACTTTAGTTACAACATTTATCTATATTTATATCTGGATAAATAGATGGTTCTTCTATTTAGCATTAAAAAAAAGCATGTACGTTTAGATGAATAGATCGTTGTTTCCTTCGATAATGAAAAGATGGATAAATAAATGATATCAAAGGATAATATGGGAGTTGTCTTTAGTGCGACTTTTTGAAGTTTCAGGTGTCGGAATCCGGTGAAATTTTTTGAGGTAAAATCTTGGTTTTTATTATTCAAACTGTTTTTTTGACTCTATTTATGGATTCAGCACCCTCAAAAACCTCTAGGGTACTTCAATTGTGCGAAGTTAGCAATCAAACTTCACTTTTCAATAAATTCCTGCCGAAATTTAGAGAAATTACACCGTAAAAAGTCACCGTAAAAGCCTTCAAAAAGTCGCACTAAAGACTACTCGATTTGGTGGAATTACAATGGTTACGTTTTATATTCTGTAAATTTCATTGGAAAAAATTCAAATTAAATTTGTTTGAAATTTTGAGGGAATTTGATGAAATTACAATGATGACGTTTTAAGTTTTAAGACACCTTTTCTTTCTTTCCAATGGTCACAAAGATGAACACCTGTGTCAATTGGCAGAGAATGCTATGCGAAGTGTACAAGGTGGACAAGGTGGAAGGGTACGTGACAAGGAAGGACCAAAACATGCCGGAAGGTAGAACATGACCGCCGAGGCACTGGAGAGGACGTTTCCCAAGTCTGATCATAATGACGATCATTACTGCGCAAGTGAAATAGCTGGAGAGGATAGCTTGGATGTGAGAGGAAGGTTGGGGAATGTGCCTGCAGGACTTCTTGAGGTAGGTAAAGGAGCTCTGGCTGCAAAGCATTGTTACATTCCTTCTCTGCAACGAAGCAGGTTCCAGGCGCATGCAACTCAGCAGAACTTGCAGATGTTGCTGGTGGCCTGCACTGGTTTATTGGTATGTATCCAATTCACCTTTTGCTATTATGATGAAGAGGGTGTCTGAGTTCTGCACCATGTAGAGGAAAATCTTCATTTTTCTGGACTATCTTTTCTATGTCTGTCTAAAAACCTGTAATTGTATTGTCAATTGTCGAATTCGCATGGGTCATCACCTACAAGGTTATAATACTTCTTGGATAGATAAGTTTTTCAATGTAATACCCCCATTTACTTATGTTTTAGGAGTTAGATGTTGTAAGAAAGAAGTCAGGCACCCTCAGTTCGGGTCAGAATTTTCTGTAAGGGATTGGGAAAATGCATGCATGCAGTTGCATGATGTTAACATTGGTCAGGGAAGGGGGGGGATAATTCATCATTTTTCTTTCTATGGTTTCTGGTTGAACTTGCTTGCTTATCTTCCTCCGCTTGTGAATGGGGAAGATAATCGCTTTGCTTTGTGGAGTACATGCAGTAACAGTTTCAAAGCTGGAAACTGTTTGTATTTCTTTTTTTTCTGGTTGAATTCACTTGCTACTATTCCTCTGCTAGTGAGTGGGCTAGGTAGTAATACAGTTAAGAATTTCATGGTGGGTAGGCAGAATGATTTCAATCTTAGGAATATTTCTCAACTCGTCATTTTTCATGGGCTTCATGACCACCACTATCCCACTACTATTTTCTTCAACCATTCTAGGTCTTATGCTCTATTCATTAACTGGTTGGTTACTTGTTATCATGTTTCTGCTCCAGGGATTGTAGTTAATCAATTTCGTATAATATTACTGTCGGACCGAAATCCAACTATGGTGAAGAAAAACAGAGGCAAAAAGGTGGATACGAAAAAAGGCAAGAACAAAATTTCAAGTTTGCCAACCAAGAGAGGCAGGAAATCCAGGAGAGAACTCATGGAGCCCTTATTCCAGGTTTATTCAGAGGAAACACCATGTTTTATAAAATCCCTCATTCATGGTTGGGAGACGGAAGCTAGAAGTAAAATTGAAGAAGAGGATGACATTTCAGCAAAGAACTACAATAAGTTATCATAGACCCGGGTCATACCTAGGGGAGAATTTATTTGTTTCACCACTCAATCAGAACCTACTGGTTGATAAAATTCCTTCTGGTTAAGGCAATTATGTCAGTGCAGGAAGTGGGAGGAGATCCCAGGGTAGTTACCACTTTGGAAGAGATTAACAGAAGCATCCAAGAAATGGACTTACGCCAACACCACTAGTATGCTTGTCTTGGTAGAATCGAGAAGTACATTCAGGCCATACATCAAGTTGATATGCCAGGTTTAAGCATGAAAGATCCAACCCCAATGGAGTCAGATGATGACTAGCTAGTGAGTTGAGCATTAGCCAGACTGAGTTCTTTTAGTTTTTGAGAGCGGATAGCTTTCTTTTGCATTATGTAAATGTTAGTAATGTTAAAATCTGATATCAACTACTTAAAGACTATTCGTAGTAAACTAAGGAAGTACATGTTTTGGATGGCATTCAATGCACTTAGATGGCCAACAGTCCTATTTTTGTATGGGCAGGTTGAGGCCTATTTTTTCTATTTACCATACCTGATTTTTCATATAAATATAAAATATAAAGGACCTACTAAGATTACAAAAAAAATAGTCACGGAGATGAATTAAAATTGAGTTTTCTAGTGTTGAAAGAGTATGCAATGGAGAATAATAACTTCAACATGCATAAGCCACTAATAATTTCACCAAATCATATTCATAAATTACCTTAACTATATATTTAAAAATACATTTTAGATAAAATAAAATCATAATATGACTAAAAATTATTTGATTGAATTCAACCCAAAAATTCCAAAACAATTTCTATATCTAAATGTTACAATAAATAAAATATGTTATATTTAAATGTTTAGTTATTTCTAAATGTTTTGTTAAGAACATAATATCATAATGGATGGAATTTGTTAGATTTAAACGATTAGTTATATTTAGAGTTGGAAAATCATTAATAATTTGACTTAATTATATTTACTTGAATCATTTTAACAATACATTTAAAAATGTGGTAGATTAACTAGACTTCTTTTTTTCCCTGAAAATCATGATCGAAATGTTTATTTATGTATAAATGTTTATCTAAATTTTATAATAAATAAAATTGGTTATATCCAAATGTTTTGTTATGTATAAATGTTTTGTGAAAAATATAATGTCGGAATTTGTCAGGTCTAAATATTTCATTATATCTAAATGTTTTGTTAGGAATGTAATGTCATAGGGGATGAAATTTGTTGTGTAAATGTTTTGTTATGAGTAATAGATAGAATCGGTTGTGTTCTATGTGTTATAAATTTGGAGAAAATTCTCCCATACGTTTGAAAAAACAATATTTTTAATTTCAAATATTTAATTAGTTTTTAGTTTTTTATTTTAAAAATAGTTAAATTTTGAAAGAACAATATTTTAATTTCAAATATTTAGTTAGCTTTTAGTTTTTTATTTTAAAAAAAATTTATTTATAAAATTTATTTAAAATGTTTATTTTTTTAATTAATAAAATATATATTTTATAAAGATTGTTTAAAATGTTTATTTTTTATATTTTTTAATATTAAAAAAAATATAATTTTAAAAAATTATAAATCATATTTATAATAGTTTACGTTTTTTCTAATTTTGTATGGTAGAGATGATGTCATTTCTTCTAGTGTAAATATTTTGATTGGATCAAGTTAAAATATATATATATATATATATATAATAAAATAAAATTGAGATAAATTAGTCAACTTACTTTTGATAGTTTTTTGGAATATATATATATAAACTCTATAGAGAGATTTAATCTATTGAAGTGTAACTTCTTTTAAAGTGTAAATAGATTTCATTTTTTTAGGGGCTTGGTAGATCCAAAGTTAAGATGGAGTTAGACTAGTTTTAAATGTAATGTTGTTCACTAAGTTTTGGATTAATTTTGAATAGGTGTATTGTTGATGCATGCTTACATATTTGATTTTATTTTTGAAGTATTAAAGATGATATTATATTTTTGGGTGCAAAATGTTTCAACCAAATATTTTTGTGGATTGCTATCTAGGTTGAGATTTCTTATTTTATAGTTATAAGTTTGTATTTGTTATATGTACACCTTGAATGAACCTAATGGTTAAGAGTATGTGTCTGGAGCTCAAGGGTCAATCCAAAAGAAAGACGGAAGAGCTTTGAAACTCCTTGTATTCATCCCAATTTTAAATCTTGTAAGGTTAAAAGTGACTTTTTTTTCTAAGCTTACTTCTAAATTTAATGAACAATTCATACTGTTTAATAATTTTTATTAAATAAAATAAAATCATTAAAACATATCTATGTCAAACTAATCAAACACTTTATGGGCTTGACTAAACTTATAAATAGATGGATTATATATAATTGATGGATTTTTGTGAAGTATTAATGGTATATTTTGTTATAATTGAATATTTATAATTGATGGATTTTTGTGAAGTATTAATGGTATATTTTGTTATAATTGAATATTTATATAAATATTGAATATATATGAATTGTAAATTAAGTACTAAAAAGAATAAAATTCGTTATGCTGAAATAGAAGTGAAATATTAAACACTAATCGTACAATCATGTCATTACTCATCACTCATACACATATAGTTTATCAATTTAACAAAATAATTAGAACCCAACATATTAAATACATTTAGAAAAATACACTATGTAAAAGTGGAAAGATAGACATATAGTTTATCAATTTGACAAAATAATTAGAACCCAACATATTAAATACATTTAGAAAAATACACTATGTAAAGGTGGAAAGATAGAAATCACCTTGTTTCTTTGGATTTGCTAAATGTGTATTCTTCATTCTTAAAAAGTGTCATTAAAAAAACATATTTCTATAATTTTTGGTATTTTGCACAACCAAAACTACACTCAATGAGAATAGAGTTGATTTAATTTTTAAATTCAGGGAAAATTAAGGTAAGATAACCCTAAATCATGATAATGATTTTCAAAATGTATCATTAGAAATATATGTGTATAAATTTTAGTGTTTTGTTAAACCAAGAATACAGTGAATAAGAATATAGATCATTTTAATTTTAAATACTAAAAACAAGTACTGGGCGTTCTATCCACGCATCATTGTCTTCACCAAATACTCACAATTTGGCAATTGTGACAATAATGTAATATTGAAAATACAACTCTCGTTTTGAAATTTTACAATATTTTTATAATATTAATAACGCTGAAGCTGATGTTTATTGTAGATTCTGACATCTAAAAGGGCCCCGAGGAAAATTAATAGTTGATTTATGACTACAATTTAAAATTCGGTAAAGATTTTGAAAAAAATTGGCAAATTTTTTATCAGAATCTTGTTGTATTTTAGCTGTTCTAAATTTTTTTGATAGTGCTGAATCCATTTTCACTACCAAAAATAGATTCCAAACACTCCAACTACCTGTTTTAATGCATTTTATTCTACCAAATTTCCACAAAAAACTACCATCCAAACTATTCGGTATGCTATGTAGATAACTTCCCAATTAAATACACGAAAACAGCTTTTTGATTGATGTTAGGAAATTTGCCGTATATCACAATTTTTTGATGGAGAATTTTTAATTTCTATTTTGAAATAGATTTGAATTCTGTAGGAGTGAGGTACAGTGAAAAGAGTTTAGGTTTGATCACTTGATGATTCGACTATTTCTAGCGCCTCCACGAAAATATTATCAGCGGCTCAGGGATCAGTATGCCAGGAGAGCAGAGACACACGTACGTGGCGGGAGGCATATACAAACAGCAGTAGAATATAGCGTATCTCCTAGAGTCAACTCACAAGGCACCAAATGGCAAAACCCTTTGTGCAGAGCGAAGACTCGCAGTGATAGTCTGTCACACTGTCACATATCCATCCATACTGATCGAAATAACCGTATGTTGTCAACTACGAGAGGTCCCAATCAGGGATAGAATTTGACGGTAATGGGGTGATTTGCTTGTCAAATACAGATAATTTGTTTGGTCGTGATGGGGTGATTTGTATGTTAAATACAAGTAATTTTTTTCGGGCCATCAAGATTTGGCTTAAAATGATTAAAACAAACACTAGAATGATAGAAACCATCAAATTTTACAAATGTTTGAGATTTGAAATTCCTACCCTCGTCCCAATCCCCGTGTTGTTGCCTAGTTTAACGCTTTTCTGGCCCGGATTTCGGGGATGAACATGTGAGTAAAACCAGAATGCCCTCTCGAGTGAAATTGGTCTCTGGTTGCCAAATATTAAGGATGTGTCATTACAAATTTGTGTTATATGTCGAAAATAGAAAACATAGGCAAAACTTTAGTACAACCTTTATGGAGAAATTATGATTCATGATGGAATTTTTGCACAAATTCAGTACAAATTTTTCACTAATTTATTAGTGTCTTTTAATTATATGATTTAAATTTTAAATTGTAATGTTTTTATAAGTATGTCATGTATCATTATAATCCTAAGGGTTAAGTCCAGAGGTCTAAGCTAAATTTGAAGTTTTTTTATATTGTTGCTAATTACGGGTTCAACTATCCTCTTGTGGTGATGCCCAATCAAAACTAATGGTTTGGCATCCACTAAATGTGACGCACTCTAAGTTTCTCATGGTTTCATTCTAAGTTTTATATATATATGGGTTTTCATTAATACAGTTCATCTTCATCTTTGATTCCTAAGTTTCATCTTGTGAAATAAAGTGAGCCATCAATGCTTTCTTCACCCTTTCCCATTTGGTAACATCGTCAACAATGTTGCGAAGCGAAATATGTTATGCTCTCCTTCTCCATCACATCGTTGTGTTCTTTTTCAAGAATGACACTACAGTTCTTATCTTTGTTTCCTCATAAATGATCCCCAAATGATCCAAGTATTAGTCCATGTCTGAAACAAAGTTTCCAAGTACCTTCACATTTCTCACACCATCGTACGATTCTTGCTCTTCATCTTCACATGCACTGGATTTCTATATTGTTAGTATTCATAAAGTTTCTTGGTTGTAATAGAAAGCTTCCGAAGGTAACCTTTTTAAACAAATATTATAGATTGAAGGCTAGCCCCTTCAATCCAAGAGGGATCTCTCTGATAACCTAATCACCAAGCTTAGGAATTGGCTATGTCTTCAAACAATGGCTAGATCTTTAGTAGGGTTGTGCTGAAACGGGGTTTGGTTGGGTTGAAAAAATTAATCCATTGGGTAATGGAGTCAACAAATCAAGTTTTTAGATGTAGATACCAAGATCTTGACTCTATGAACCAAGAGGCAGGATAGATGAAAAACTATAGAGATAGCATACGTCATCTGAATGGTAGTAGAAGTAGAAAACAATCCACTATAGCACAACATGAAACACGGATCATGCAACATTTAAGAAAGAGAATGAAAGTGTCTAAACAACATGAACCAGAACATTAACTAACGAATTGTGTCACATAATCTCATTTAAACATCAAAAGATAAAAGATAAATGATATCATATAGAAATCAAACTCATAGAGGAAAAATGACTAAGTATACCATCACAAAAATCTTTGTATCATGAACATAGTATCCTAGTCCTCTTGGAATTTCAGAAGATAAAAAATTTGATGACACACATCAAAAAGAGACTAATTTGTTTTAGAGTCCAACCTTTTTTCCTTATATTTGATATATTATTTAGGAAATTTACATAATTTTTTCAAGGTCCAACAATTTTGGAAGTTTTAACTTTTAAATATTATAAAAATATAGAAAATATAACAATAGGGTTCAAAATGATCTTATAATGTACTAAAACAATATATTGAATCCTTCCACGATTTGCGGAAACAAAATATGATCGCACAATCACATAACAAGTAAGAGAAAGAGACAATCAATCTCACAACACAAGATGTATCTGGGGAAAGCACACTGCCTAAAGCCCCGCTATCTGTATATTGTATAAAGTCAAGTATCATGAAACAATACAATGATTTCTTTCTCAAGAGAAGGTCCTACACTCTATGAACTGGCTCACTTTGATCTAGGAAAAATCAGACAAAATACTTATCCAATTATCTGCCTATGGTCAGCCTACATTGCTCACACATTCCTTGAGAAATTAAATCCCTATTAAATAGTAAAACCCCTTGGTTTGATTGTGGAATCCTTCCTAGGCCTCCAAGTAACTCTATAATTGACCTGTACAATTTTCTAATTATACAACTGATAGTTATCATCTCTTTAACCTCAGTATCATCTGGGGCTTCCTTAGAAATGACATGCAACAAATATTTATAGTAAATTATCAGTTAACTGATTAATCACTACCTGTGAATTAAATCAAATTTAATTCACTTGACCTCTCACTAGCTCATCACTCAGTTAAAACTAGTTAAACTGATTTTAACTCAATTTCTTGAGTTAACTAATTACAACTCACAAATAACTGTAACTAGAGTCCCTTAAATCATGGTAGAACTACACATGCATCTTCTTATAAGTTCAATTCAAATTTCTTATGCTAACTCAGTCATTCTTAATTAGTTAACTAATACAATTTATCATGAGATGAAATTACTATTTCTCCTCCAATTTAATTAAGGGAAAACTAAAATCAGAAGCCCCACATTGGGGTGTCATTTCAACAATCCCTCTCAACCAAAGAAGGATTATATTCTACCCCGATCCTACCTCTCTGTAATTCAAATTTTTTTCTTTCCAATGCCTTCGTCAAGATGTCTACATCCTGCTACTCCATGGGAATGTACTCTAATGAAATAATCCTCCTATGAACAAAATATCTGATATGGCGATACCGGATATCAATATGGTTGGACCTATCATGGAATACTGGATTAACTGAGAGTTTTCTCCAACTATGGTTATCGCAATGTATGACCGTTGGATCCATCTATTGACCAGACATACCAACAAGTATCTTCCTCATCCACATAGCCTCACATGCTCCCTGAATAGCCGCTATGTACAATGCCTCTTCTGAATTAAGTGCAACTAAACTCTGTTTCCTATTGTACCAAGTAAATTTTTTTGATCCTATGCTGAAGATGCCTCCTGATGTGCTCTTCCTGTCAGATGGACTCCCTGCCCAATCTGCATCGGTAAAGCCTTGAAGCTTCACTCCCTTTGTCCATCTATACCATAATAAATACTCAGTAGTGCCCCTGATATAACTCAACACATGCTTTCCTGCCTTCCAAAAGAGTTTGGTAGACTTAACCATAGCTTGGCTTAACTGGTTAACTGCTTATCATATGTCAGTTCGTGTGTTCACCAAATACATGAGTGAACCCACAAGCTCCCTATAAATAGTAGCATCCACTACTTCACCCGAAGTAGCATCCTCCTTCCTCTTGTTTCCTGCAAGAGATGTCTACATGGTTTTTCTTCCCTCCATGTGGAACTTTCTCAGAATCTCCTTGGCATACTTTCCCTGAGATACAAATAGCTCCCCATAACTTTTCCATATTTCCAATCCAAGGAAATAATGCAAGAGCCCCATGTCCAACATCTCAAATTCTCTTGTAAGATCATATTTGTAAGAATTTATGAGATTCTGATCACCTCTCAGTACCATATCATCGACATGAAGTAAAATAATCAAAATCACAATATGATATAGATTTTCATCTTCTTCACTCTTGGTGAAGCCCAACCCGGTGAAATAGCTATCAATCCTAGTGCACCAAGCATGAGGTGCTTGCTTCAGCCCATACAATTCTCTCTTGAGTCTACACACATGCGACTCCCTATCTAAGGTCTCAAAACCATATAGTTGCTCAATGTACACTTCTTCCTCAATAAATCCATTGCGAAAGGCTATCTTTACATCCATATGATGTATCTTCCATCCCATCCATGCTGAGAGTGCAATTATGGATCTAGTAGATGAGTACCTTGAGACTGGTGCAAAAGTCTTATCATAGTCACTCCCCTCCACCTGAGAGAACCCTTTCGCCACAAATATATCCTTGTGTTTCTCCACACTCTCATCTGCTTCTTGCTTCACCTTGTAGACCCACCTGGATCGTACAACTGACTTCCCCAATAGTCTTGGGACAACTTCCCATGCATTGTTTCTAATAATGGAGTCATAATCCTCAACCATGGCATCAACCCACACTCACTGCTGCACAACTTCCTCAAAAAATGATGGTTTTTTAAAAATACCTTTGTTCATAAGAGCCATGTATACCACTATGGGGACCTTCTCTGCCTGCAATGTGATGTGGGTGCTCCCACATTATCTCTCGCAACCAACAATAAGTTTTCAACCTCTCTGGTTCTCTTCCTTTCATCTCTGGTAGATGGATATGCATGAGTGGTTTCTACCACTCTCTGTTCCTCTACTTGTGGTTACTCCACATATTGAGGTTCATCCATTGGAGCTAAGAGCTCCTCAACTGCATGCAATTCGAGCTCCATCTCAAGTGACAATTGCATGGTTTTGTCTTCCTACAACTTCACATATCTTCTGACCAATTTCATCTTGTGTGCTGGAAAGTACACCCGATACTTGTGAGCTGCATCAGTGTACCCCAAAAATATCCCCAACTCTATTGTTGGCTTTAGCTTCTTCTTGGAATTTTTGGTCACATGGAAATAAACAGATGAACTGAAAATCTTAAAATACGACACATCTAGTCTCTTACCTGAAAAATCCTCCACTCATGTACTCATCCCAAGTATCCGATGAGGACTTCTATTCTTCACAACTACTTCTATATTGCATGCTTCCACTCACAGATGCAATGGTAGGCCTTGATCATGCAACATAACTCATGTTGGTCCCACAATCGTTTTGTTCTTTCTTTGTGCAACCCTATTATATTGTGGGTTATGAGGTGCAATCAATTATCTTCGAATTCCTTATGAGACACAAAAGTTCTTGAATTCGTTAGATATGTATTCCCGTCATTTTTTCTCCTTAGAGCATTCACTTTCTTCCTTGTATCTTTTTTGACAACTGCCTTGAACTCACAAAAGTTGGATAACGCCTGATCTTTCTTTTGAAAGAAGTAAATCCAAAACGTTCTTGAAAAATCATGAACAAAAATCACATAATACATGTGCTTTGTTGTGGAATCTGTCGAGAAAAATTGACACACGTAAAATTTAACTCTCTCAAGGATTACCACTGCTCAAATTTCCTTATCATTAAAGCCAGCATTTGTGTAATTCCCTAATGTACACCCTTTGCATGTGTATCTCTATGCAAGTGAACCCTTTGGAAGTCTTGTAGATGACCCAACATCTTGTGCCATAAATCACCGATGTCTCAACTGTCCACCTTCTCTACTTTATTGTTGAGTGTTGCGCAATCATCTACATCAAGTTTATAAAGTTTCTTCACTCGAACCCCAATATTTTTTACCTGTATCATGGCTTTGTGATGAAGGAACACCTTTCATTCACTGAAAATCACATCATATCCATGATCTTCCAACATAGCAACATAAACCAAATTATTATTTAAGCCAGGTACATGCATGACATATTTTAGTATGAGGGGTTTAATTAACTCTCTATGAAAGGTAATTGTACCAATAACAGTAGCGCTATACTTGTCATCATCACCCATCTCGATCTGCATCTGGAGATCCTTCTCCTCCATGCTACTGAAGAATTATTTATTGTCGATCTGTGGAATGAAGCTTGACTATCCAAGTACCGCACATATCCCATCACCGATGACACCATTCATGCAATGAGGGTGAATTCCAACTCAAACGGTCAAGCCAATGTTTCACCTCCTGCTCCTCCTGAGGCCCTCTTGTTCTTCTTCTTTTGTGGACAATTTCAGGCATAGTGTACATTCTCATGACTTTTGAAACATTTCACCTTTGATAAGTCTCGCTTCTTGCCTTCCTTATTGGTCTCAAATTTGGAATTGGATGCCTTCCCTTTTCCTTTCTTCGCCTTGATAGCTAAGGCACATTTCTCCTCATCATTAGTCTTTGATGACGATCCATCTCTGGTGCTAAATTGAATTTCTTCTTGTGCCAAATCTAACCATAGTCACTCTAAATTCGAAAACTTCTCCCTCCCCTTAACAAAGTCCTGGTACCTATGTCGGTTCTTGGGAAGGTCTAGAAGAACTAGGCTCACCAAATCATATGAGTCAAAAGTGATCCTCATGCTTCCAAGCTCATCTTTACACTGAGTGAAATTTGTAAAGTATTTTTGTATCGTATCGTCCTTATCTATTGTGATATTCCTACGCTTGAATTTTAATGCCAACTTCTTGTGGTCGTTATTATTTTGATACATATCTATCAAGGCTTTCCTCCATCGAGATCCTCTTGACCTTTGCTACATTCCTCTTCCATGCATCAAAAAGCTGAGCATTTGCTACTACGGGCTGCGAGACATCAGTATCTATGAAAACCTTCAGTCTATTGTGCTCAAGCACAACCTCCATCGTGTCCTTCGATGCAATATAATTCAAGTTTCCCTCAAGTGCATATTTTAGTCTCAATCCATTGAAATACATCTTGATTTGTTGTTGGATACCGAATAATAAATATACAAATTCGAACCTGATAAAAAAAACTTTGTTCTTCTCTTCTTATTGTGATTCTTGGCGCTCTGATACCATGTATAAAATGTAACAATGAGATTCAAATTGATATTTTAATTTACCTAAATAAGATACTGAATCCTTCTACAATTTGTGAAACAAAACACGATCACACAATCACATAACAAGTTATATAAAGAGAAAATCAATCACATAACACAAGATGTATGTGGGGAAAGCACACTGCCTAAAAACTGACTATCTGTATATTGTATAAATCCAAGGATCATGAAACAATACAATGCTTTCTCTCTCAAGAAAAACTCTTGCACTCTCCCAACTGTCTCACTATGATCTAGAAAAAATCAAACAAAATACTTAGCCAATTCTCTGCCTCTACTAAGCGTGCCTTGCTCATGCATTCCTTGAGGAATTAAATCCCTATTAAATAGGAAAATCTATTTTTTTATTGCACAATCCCTCCTAGTCCTCCAACTCACTCTATAACTGACCTGTAAAATTTTCTAATTATACAACTGATAGTTATCATCCCTTTAACCTCAGTCTCAACTGGGCCTTCATTAGAACTAACATGAAAGAAATATTTATAGCGAATTATCAGTTAACTGATTGATCACTACTTGTGAATTAAAACAAGTTTAATTCACTTGACCTCTCACTTGCTCATCACTAAGTTAGAACTACTTAAACTTATTTTTAACTCAATTTCTATTAACTAATTACAACTCACAAATAATAGTAATTGGACCCCCTTAAATCACGGGATAACTCTACATGCATCCTCTTATACCCTCAACCTGAATTTCCTAAGCTAACTTTGTCATTCTTACTTAGTTAAGTAATACAAGTTGTCATGAGATGAAATTATAATTTCTCTTCCAATCTAATTAAGGTAAAAATAATGAGAAGACCCGCTTTGGGGTTCCATTTCTCGGTTCCATTTCAAAAAAAAAACTCATCATAGAATTTATAAATTTTCATAATATGTACTACAAAATGTAATAAAACTTGTTATCCTAGATATTATATCTATTCAAACCTTTTCTTGGCATCTAAATAATAAAAAAAATATTTGTAAAGTGTTACGAGACGTATACTAATTCTTTGATACAGATTGATGAGTTAGATACTAGATTTCAAGATCTAGAACTGTTTACTGCTTTGTAGAGTCATTCACCATGTAGGCGATGTGTATATCCTTCCTGTAGCTATCCCAAAGATGCACTAAACCTTCAAAGAATATCCTTAATTCATAAATGAATCCTTTGATGCATGAAACTACAAAACAACCTCAAACTGTGTGATTGTGTTGTGTAATTGTTTTCAATTTCGAAGGTTATTTCTCCTTTTGTTTTGTATCCTTTGAATTTATTGAATCACAAATCCTTCGTAATTTGACTATCGAAAATATAACTTGAAGCATACTAAAGCAATGAGGAAAACCTAGGGTTTTTTTAGCAAAATTAGGGTTTCATATATTGCTCTTTCACCGAGGTGGCTGACAAAGGTAATTGCATCATTCTTCCATAGATTTTGCAGCCTGAGAAAGAAGGTTCAACTTGTCTTCACTTGATGGTAATATTGTAACCCTTGTGTTACCCTCCTAGATAGTCCTGCTAGCTACTAGGGTTTCCTTTTATTTTCTTTGTGTATAGTTTTATTTTTCTCTATCATATAGCTTTATTCTTTCCATTTGAAGAATAAACATTTTTCTCTTCATCAATTATCACTGGTTCCTTTAGATTAGGATAAATCTTGTCTTTAAGTTTTAACCTCAATTTTTTAGTAGGTCAAGTATGAGTTTTTCTGTTGTAAACCCTAGGTCTTTTTTCTTGGTTGATATCTTCCATTTTCATGTTGTGTTTCCATTTTTCACTCTCTTCTTCTTTATGCCCTACCTCCTTATATTTTTACATTTGTTTTTGTTTCCTTCTTGTTCTCCTCTCATATTCCCTAATTTCTGGTTCATTTACAGTGTTTTCTGTAGTTTATTCATAAGGAATATGACTGGATTCAGTCTCCCTTTCTTGATCCAGGGTTTTGATATAAATTTTAGTTTTACTCCTTTTCTTCCTTCTAAGTTTAGGGTTTCTGACATTTCTTTGTCACAGTTGTTCTAGCTACTTGTTTAATTCATGGGTATACCATATCTTGATCAAACCATGGTGGCATATGTCATGAGGTAACATCTTAGGTCTATTTCTACCTTTTGTAACCATTTTGATAAAAAAATTGAGGAAGGAAATAAGTCAAATTCATCCTATTGAAACTTGTTAAATGACACAAAAACCTCATGTGATATAAATAAGCTTCAATGTACCTTCCTTCACAAGTGAAGAAAATTTGCACAGTTCTTAGAGCAGTAGACCATTTAGGCTTCAACATGTTCTAGGTAAATCCCATGCTCCAATCAGGGTTTTGACAACAATATTTTAGGAAGAAATTTAAGTCAACATTGTGCAACTTCTCTTTCTTGAACCATTTCTCCCCATTCATAAGAAACCATGTAACTTTTGTAATGGATTCTTTGGTGATTGGAAAGTGAAAAGACTTTATTTTTGTTGTGATACCATCAAAATAGTGGACGAAGTCATGGAACCAACTCAAGTTATACCCATTAAATCAATTCAAGATTGACTCAGAGCCTACATTTCTAAAAAATGGTAATTTTTTTTTATAAATCATAAGATATATGCCATCTTCTTCATACCACTTTACATGGTATGATTTTCCCATCTTGCAAATTTTCTCAACTTCCAATGCCTCTAACCTTCTCCTCGCACGCTATAGACACCCTCAAAACCTTCATGTGCACTACAAATCATTTTATGGAAATGTTGGAGATTGGCGCTTTAGGGTAAACTGAAATCTAAGGGTTTATTTGTATGCTTATTTTTTAGGCCTGAAAATACTACCAAATGTGACATCAAGGTTGGCTAAGGATAACACATCTTGGAAAATCACGCGGGCACTTGCAATGATAGGAAATTCAGTTTGAAAATTTATATTTTAATTTTTTCTATGGGTGCCATGAAAGTATTTTGCAGTGCCAATTGAAGGCGCTACGAAAATATTTCATAGTGTTATTTTTAGTCTTCTGATAGGTTTTTTTTTAATTTCCAAACTTAGGGAACACTTAGGATCAAGTCAAATAACTCTCTTTTAAATGTCACCTTTCCAAAAACAAAAAAGTTAGTCTATAACCCTTCAACAATAAAATGATGATAATAACCTTTGAACCTTTAGGAAAGGTGCAAACCTGGTTCTAACACATACTAACACTCTCCAACAACCCTTTCCAGAATTACAAGTTCATCCTTCATCAGGAAGACCTTCTTCTTCTCATCTCGCTACATTGCTTCATCTTTTACCATGGAGAGGTCACTCAGATTCTTCTTTATTATTATATCATATAAAATTAATAATAATTTGTGTCATCTAAATTTTAATCATAATAATAATAATAATACTTTATTTTGAAAGGTCTCCTTCATGAAGTGATAATGTTAAAATCTCAGAACGTATATACTACTAAAATCTATGAAAGTTTATATATTCTACTTCTCCTAGAGCTATTAGGCCTACTCAAGAATGATAATGATTAATGTTTATTAATATTGGAATTGATTTATGAAACCATGAAAAGGTAACATATTACATTATTTTTATTTTTATTTTGTGTTATTTTTTTTTAAGGAAAGTGTTTCAAAATAATCATAGTATTAATAACATGGAAGGTTAGGAAGGTCTTTAATGTAATATATATTTTGGAAATGTGATATAATTTGAGTATGGATAGGGAAATTTGAGAGAAAGTGTGTTTCATATTCAACCCATGAAACATTGTCTCATCCCATTGTGCTTTTAGATAATTATGCAACTAGTGGGAGTTTGTTCTGATTTTAGTAATACTCATTTTTTTTCTTTATTCTAGTCAAAACTAAGAAATTTTTTTTATATTATACATAAGGGTTGAACAATTTCTTCTAGTATATCACTTTCCTTTTATTTTCAATTTCTCCCTTGCACTACATATTCTCTTTATATTTAGAATTAACAGTACTTTTAATATTATTCATCTTTTGTCAAATGAAGTTAGGTCCCTATAATACTAGTGTATCCCCTTACATTATGTCAGCTCGGATTATATTATGACCCCTTAGACTCCTCTATTTAGAAATGAGGTTTTGTCATTTGAATCATCCAATAACTATTCATTTATGTAATTTAAAGGAGGTTCCCCTTGAAGGGGATAATTTTTAAGTCATTGATCTATATTTTCTTCTATTTTGTGAGATGGTTGCATAACATTTGGTATCAGAGCTTTGTATTGTAAGGTTTCCATTATTCAAATAGGTCATCTTGGAATTTCTTCTATAAATTTTTTATAGGAAGCTTCAAAAGCTAGAATTGCAACCACTTGGATCTGAAATATATCTAAACATCATGTATGAATTTCAGATCTTGGTTCTCTATTTTTTTAGAGATACGATCTAAGGAATTTAGGGTTTTTGCAAGCTCTAGAATTTCATCTCAAACATGTGACCTATGGAAAAATGTCATAAATTTTGTTTCAAGAATTGGATTTTAATTATGTAAATAGTGGCTGAAATTTCATGGATTGTAGTTTTTCCTGTAGAAATTTCGGAGCCAAATATCAAAACAGTGATACATGGCCTCCCATACAACTTTGCTCTACTGAACCAGTCCATAATCAAGTAATCGTGGGATATTTTAAATAAATCTATATTGAAGAATCCAATATTGGTATGACTATGACTGGTGGCAATGGAAACAAGATTCATAGGGCTACATCAAGACAGAACCTAAGACCTTGGAGATTAAAAATTACATAGTCACAACCATTGCAAGTTCGAGCTCCTAAAATAAAGAAAAAAGTGTGTCTTTTTTTTTTTTTAAATTGAATAAATTTAGTTTGAAAAACTAGTTTGAAGTGATTCCAATGGAATATTGAAGCATATATATCAATATTGGGTTCTAAAATTCCTCACAAAAAAAATTATTCCATGTCAAGTAAGACATCATAAATATCTACAATGACACATGAAATGGAAACATGATATATCAAAATTACGGACCCAAGTGCAACAAATTTCTCTCTCACAAAGAGCAACCAAAGATGAGCTAAAAGGTGACATGGATTGTGTAAAAGGTGACATGGATGGTTTAAAAGGTGTCATGGATGATTTAAAGGGAAAAATGGATGATTTAAAAGGCGACAGGGATGGTTTAAAAGAAGACATGGAAGGTTTGAAGGAAGGTTTGACAAATTTGCTACAAGAAAGGCTTGCTAAAGGTGAAAAGGTATTAGATGAAAATCATGATGAGAAAAAAAGAAATGTTAATCATGATTTCATAGGATCTAACTTTATATTGAAGACCCACCATATTCCAAAGATCGATATGAGGAAGTTTGATGATAAAGGATCTGGTAACATGGATACTACAAATTAAGAAATATTTTGATGTCCATAATGTGAAACGCATACAAAAGTTATGCATTGCAAATTTATATTTAAAACCCAATCAGTTTGTATGGTATCGATGGATTTTTTGTTGTAAACCACTTATCACTTGGTAAATTTTTACGAAGGAAATGATAGCACATTATGAGGATACAAACAAAAACATCTTATTTAGCCAATTGATAAATTTCAAACAAAACGGTTCAATGGCATAGCACATTGAAGAATTTAAAAAATGGAATATAACGGTAAATGGAATTCTAGAGGAGAATAGGATTGATGTATTCATAGTGAATTTAAAGGATAACATCCAACATCAGGTTCGCATTTGGGAACCTAACTCATTGGAGAAGGAATTCACTTTGGAACGAAAAATTGAAAGAAAATTTATGGCAACAAGGAAGCCTATCACAACTATAAATATGGAAGCCTTTGTTTCTCCTAGCCTTCCACAACCTACAAGCTTGAAACCGAAAAAATTAGAAGAAAAAAAGAGAAAAAAGGATTTTCTACAGTTGGGACAGAAAATACACTAAAGTTCACATGTGTGCTAAGAATAAATTATTTTACATATATTGTGAAGAGGAGGAAGAAAAGGAAAAAGAAACTTCAAAAAAAGAGGATATACACCAAGAACCGACCCTGGAGAAAGAATAAATGAATCTGACCATATCTTGTAATGCATTGGAAGGAATTATCTCTCCTCAAACTCTCAAGATAGAAGGACATATCAAGAATAAAAATGTAATATCATTTATTGATTCGGTTAGTACCCATAATTTTATTCATTGTAAGATATCCAAGGAATTCAATTTCGTCCTATACCCAACACTTGAGTGTCAAGTGATGGTTACAAATGGAGGAACTATAAATTGATCTGGAAAGTGCCATAATATCAAGCCAACCATGGGGAAAATGTAATAAATAATAAAATTATCTCCATTAAAATGGGTGGTGTTGATGTTGTACTAGGATTCCAATGGTTAAAATCTTTGGCCACAATAGCTTTTAAGTTTCAATAATGTTTCCTGAATTTTTTTTGGGAAGGAAAGGAAGTTGAATTAAGGGGTATGACAGGGATACTGGGAAATATAATCAACTCTAATGGCATGAAAAATCCTATAAATAAAGAAAAGCGGGGTGTAATTGCATGATTATGCTCACTAGAGGTTCAAACATCAAAATCATTTATTTCTCCAGATCTCGAAAAAGCCTTGGACAATCATGCGAAGATATTTGAGACTCCTAAAGGCCTCCCACCTATTAGTGATCATGATCATGCTATTCATTTGATTCCTTCAAGTGTTCCTCCAAACATCAAACATAAAATATTTCCATGTGCCCAAAAGAGTGAAATTGAACGTATGGTTGCAAAAATGCTAGAGGCCAGTATAATTATACCTATTCAAAGTCCTTTTTTAGCTCTAGTATTATTGGTGCACAAGAAGGATGGATCATAGTACATGTGTCTAGATTATCAGGAGCTCAAAAAGCTCATTATTGAAGATAAATTTCCCATTCCTATCAATGATGAATTATTATATGAATTACATGGAAAATTTTACTTCACCAAGTTGGATTTTTTTTTCAGGATATCATCAAATTAAAATGAATATTGAATACATTATGAAAATGGAATTTAGAATTTGTGAGGGTCATTATGAATTTTTGGTCATGCCTTTTGGCCTTACCAATGCACCTTATACATTTAAAGTTTTGATGAATTCCATTTTCAAACCCTTAGAAAATTTGTGTTATTATTCTTTGATGATATAATAATCTACGAAAAGTCTTGGAAGGATCATGTTCAAGATGTTGGCATAGTGCTCAAACTATTGAAGGAGAAACAATTATATGTAGAAACCTCGAAATGTTTATTTGCAGTACAAGATGTGAAATATATAGGTCATATTGTATCTCATGAGGGTGTTAAGGTAGACCCTAAGAAAATTAAATCCATTAAGGAGTGGAAAATCCCCACAACCATAAAGCATATGCGACGATTCTCGGGTTGATAGGGTATTATCGCAAGGTTTTTAAGAGTTATTGGATAATTTCTACACCTCTAACAACATTACTAAAGAAAGATGCATTTTCTTGGACTCCATAAGAAACTAAGGCCTTTGAAAATATTAAAGAGGCAATGTTCCAAGCACCGATATTAGCTACACTAGAATTCACAAAAACCTTTATTGTGGAATGCGATGGCTTAGGAAATGGAATTGGTGTTGTTTTAATGTAAGAAAGAACACCTATTTATTTTGAAATTATTCCAATCATAGGAAAGTATTTACATTAACCTATTTAAGAGTTCAAGAAATTTTGGAAATACTACACGCTCTAAATCAATGGTTACCTTACCTAATGGAAAGACAATTCAAGGTAAAAAAATATCATGATAGTCTTAAATAATTTTTGGAACAAATATTATCTTCAGAAGAGGAGAAAAATTGGGTCACAAAAATGTTGGGTTATGACATTGAAGTCATCTACAAAAAACAGAAGAAATTTTTTGTTGCAAATTCACTCTCAAGAAAGGATGGGGATATGGAAGCATTGCTTTGTGCCATTTCTATTATCCAACTAGATTGGATAACCAAATTATGGGAAGAATTGAAGAATGATGAATAAGTGTGGATACTTATTCAAAATTTGCAGCAAGATCCCAATACATCTAATACATTTAGCTGGAGAAATTATTCATTATCGTACACAGATCTCTTATATATTTGTAAGGGTTCCAAATTCAAAAAAAATATTCTTTTGAAATTGCACACCTATCCCTTTGGAGGCCACTTGAGATTTTTAAAACCATACCATAGGGTCAAGAAGGAATATTTTTGGGATGGCCTTAAATCTTATATTCAAAAATTTTTGGCAGATCATTTGGTTTTAAAATAAAATAAAGTTGAGGCAATTAAGACCCTGAGTCTGTTAGAACCTTCATTCATTCCATTTCAAAATTGGGAGGATGTTTCAATGGATTGCATCATATTTTTACCCATGGCTGAAGGAAAAAGTGTAATCATGGTTTTATTTGATAGACTTACCAAGTATGCACACTTTTTTGCATTATCTCATCCATTTAAATCCAGTACAATTGTTGCAACATTTATGGAAATAATTCAAAAGCTACATGGAAACCCAAAGATTATTGTAAGTGAAAGAGATCCCATTTTTAAGGGATCATTTTGGATGAAATTATTTTCTTATATGGGTACTCAATTAGCTCATAGCTCATCTTCTCATCCTCAATATGATGGGAAAACTGAGATAGTAAACAAATTTTTGGAAGGATATCTTTTTTTCTTTGTAATTGATAAGAAAACACAATGGGTCAAGTGGTTACCTCTAGTGGAATGGTGGTATAAAACTTCCTTCCATACTAAAAAAACAATGACCCTATTTATGGCACTTTATGGATATCATCCACCATACATCACATCATATTTAAGAGAAAATTCAAAGGTTCAAGAAATGAAAGATCACATCGAGCATCAACAACAAGTTCTGAAAATATTAAAGGATAACCTCAATTTGGCGTAGAATCGAATGAAACAACGTGCATATAAACATAACAATGAAATAATTTTTTATGTAGGTGATTGGGTAGTTTTATGACTGCAACGATACAAAAAAATGTCCCTTAAGAAAGCTAAGAAGGATAATAAATTATCACAAAATTACTATGGTCCTTACAAGGTGTTGCAAAAGATTGATACTATGGAATACAAATTGGAGATTCCTTCATCTTCTCTAGTGTACCCAGTTTTCCATGTTTCATGGTTAAAGAAGGTTATAGGTCACAAACTCCTAGTTCAAACAATATTGCTAGAAATTGAGGAAAGAAAAATCATATTGGAACCTGAAGCAGTCGCAAAAAAAAGAACGCGACAACTACGAAATAGATCAATTTCAGGGTATCTCATTATGTGTAAGAACTTACCCGCTGAATATTCGGCATGGGAGGATGAGAATTTTATACAGAATCATCGAGAACTACACAAGCGTTGAGGAATTTTTTTTTTTGAAGGAGAGGGGCATGTTATGTCCCTATAATACTAGTGTAACCCCTTATTTTATTGTTAGTGTATCCCCCTTATTATTATTTTTGTGCCCATGTAGTCCCCATATTATTATTATTCTGCCCCATAGAAGTCCACTATTGTTAATTTTGTGCCCTTACATTATGTCGGATCTGATTATATTGTGAGCCTTTAGAATCCTACATATAAAAAGGAGTATTTTTCATTTGAATCATCCAAGAATTGTTCATTTATGTAATGTAAAGGAGGTTTCCCCCTCGAAGAGGATAATTTTAAAATTTTTGACCTATCTTTTATTTTATTTTGTGAGAAGGTTCCATAAAAAATGACATTCAGTATTTTCCAATGATTTAGCCAAATTTTGGCATGTTGAAACCATCTGTCAGACATCCAACCTCTTAAGCCACCTTAAGATGCGAGGGCTATAATTTTTCATTTTATTTTAACCACTGCAAATTCCACTTCTAAGGTCTCCATCTTCTTTTACTAGTTGAAAGTTTCATGATCATGTAAAATGTGTCCCATTCTAACTAGTGGAGACCAAGATAAGGCTTTTTACCCAAGTGCCACATTATCATATCTATACATATGACACATAAAAAAGGACGAGGTCACATGTCATCTTAAGGGTGTAGCATTACACTAAGGCCACTTGTTCATGTGGAGTCATTACTTACCTTCCTCATGAATTACTTCCTTTCTAAGTATGTACTTGAACGACATTTTTCCTTTCTCACCATAAATTTTATTCATTTATTACATCATTTCCACTTGAGATAATAGAATAATTGCAAATTTCAAGGCAAATAAATGCTAATTTATTACCCACCCACTTCTTGGAATTATTCCCGAAAATGTTATGACTAATTAAATTACATAAAATCAAAATATTTTGACCACTTTCCCAAATCAAATACTGTTTTAATATTTATTTTATGCCTAAGTTATAAAGTATATAATATTTTAATATCTAACTTCTTTGGAGTGGGCAGCTCTTCCACGATACTTTTCATAGGCATTTCTTACCCCACATCTACTTATAATTGGCCAATTTTCCACTCTGTGCATGTTGCACCATTCATACTTAATCTGTTTTCTATTTATGGTTGTGGTTTCCACGGTAGAAAAACTCTAAATTAGATACGTACTCCCCTATTGGCTATCCTACAAGCTTTAGACTTAGTATGATTTCCAAGTGTAGAAGACTTATCACATAGTTTTAAAAAATCAACACATAAAAATACATTTGTATTAATGAAATACGTATCTCTTATTAATGGGAAAGGAGAAAATAAAATTTTATCGCATACGCATAAAATACTCACAAAAATATAAAATTTACATTGTTTTCCATGAATAATCCTTTCGCATAAAAAATATAGGAAAAAAAAACAATATTTTGACTAAATTAGGGAGGATTTCTTAACATACATGTACCACTACGCTTAAATTAGTATAGTTTCCACTTAAAATGTTTCCATGTAGAATACATGGAATTTGAGAAATTCGTTTATTTAGATAATTGATGGGATTTAACCTTAATTATCTTCTTTAGGATTTAGATTTGTAGCGCATGCATATAAGTAACTTTATTTCTCCCTATATAACCTAGAAAGGAATTTAAAGTGAAATAAATCCTATGGTCATGGTAATTAAAGCTAAAGAAATCATACAAAAATCATAATCATAAACTTTTGACACAAGCCATAATATGCCTTAACTTCTCCCAAAATAGTTAACATTCCTTAATACATTTAAACTCACTAATATATAGGATTTTACCTTGGTAAAATAGAATACAAAATAAACCACCCAAACTATCCAAACATATTTCCACCCATATTTCATGAATTTTCTTCCCTTAAAGCAATTATTACTAACTACATTAAAATAAATATAGATGATAATTCCTAGACTCATTAGAGACCAAATGGCTCTTACATTTACAAATTTATTCCAATTTTTTGTTTGCACGAAGGTTTGCACGAAGGTGACTACAACTATCTACCATAAAATAATCACAAACCATAATTTTGAGAATTATGAGAGCCTAAAAGCTCTTAAACTTTATGATAGTTTAAAGGCTCTTTAAGATTCCCTGTTAGAACATGTCTTGGTCGCAACATAAAATACTCAACATACATTAATTCGATAGTATGTAAAGGCCCTAATGTGTAATTTTAAAATAAAATTAGAAGTTTCATAAATTTATTCATGATTTATTTAATTAATTTATTCAAATGTTTAATGAAGACTCTTCCAACTTAATATTCACTATAAAACATTGATATTTGAGGAAATTTTCATGCGAAAATAACAAATTTCCTTCATAGATTAATATTCAATCCCCTACTACAGAAAACATTCACCCATTCTTTGTTGAAATCAAGGTATAGTTAAATGTTATTCATAAAACATCGAACACCAATATCATGTTATTAATGTAAAGTAGCTTATAGAATTATCTTATTGACATTAGATTGTTGGATATAAAGAATGGAAAACCACTCTCCACCAACCTATAAGCATAACTACACTGTGTATTTCTTGCAACTAGCCTCCCTCGAGCCAAATCCAATTCCATAAGAGGTAGCTTCTTTCAAGGTTCTAGAAATTCAAATTATAGTACAAGAAATGAAGGCCACTATCGTTTCCATACATGAAATCAATGCTCAACCTTTAATATATTTATTTTTTGTATGTTACCATTCATATTATGACCACCAAGCACCTACACCACACAAAGAGAAAGCTTCACTAGTCTTGTAGTCCCTTAGTCCTTTCCCCTTTTCAATGCTTTTGTCCTAAAAATACCAACTACCCTAACAAATATTTTGGCCTTGAGATAAACGTAAAGGCTTTTGAACATTTTCCCTATCAAATTATGTAATTTTATGAACTCCACACAAATCTATTGTGACTTAAAAGGTTGTTTGTCACCCCTAATCAGAGTCACACTTGCAATTCCATGTCTTTCAATTTTATGCTCACAAATACTCTCTAGTACATCCACCAAAGGGAGTCACTCTTAATTTACGATAAGATTGTCACTTTTAATTAATGAATTGTAGAGAATATGATCTATGAGACTTCCAATCCATGGGTCCTTCCTAATAAGAACTTCGGCTCCATCCTCAACTTTCTACCATAGGCCTTGACCCACAATAGGAAAATCCCGAATGATAACTTTCCAAATATTGCAATCTTTTTTATAAATTCTTAATGGAGCTCTAATCCATTCAATGATTTATGAAGCACTGATATATTTTTTATGTGCCATATTGGCCCGTAATCCTTCTCCTTGAATTTCTCCATACATAGCTAATAAAGGAATTTCAAATCAAGGAATTTGTTTTAATCCCTACCTAGCCAATGATTTGGGACTCAAATGAATTTACATGAAGCTAAATAAAAGGAGAAATTTTTATTCTTACATGCCCATAAGAATATAGTGGATATCTGTCTCATTTGTTTTGAAATTCCCCTTGGAATCCATGATAGAGAATCCTAATAGAAAATTATTTCTTCAATAATAGATTTAACAAGGACCAATACTCAAGCCTCACAAAGCCACTTGTTGCACCAAATATTTACGATCCTTTTGATCTTGGAAAGAAGAAATCCCCTATATTCCTTTAAATAATGGTTTCACTTAAGAAGAAAAACCATGTATTTTATGTTGGGTATGTGTTATATTCTTTGCACAACAAGCCCCAAGTGTTGTACATTGCGTCGGGCACAGCAGGGGGGGTAGCAGCCCCCCCTGTCAAGGTCCGGGGCAGTGCCCCCGCAAAAATTTTTTTTAGTGTGCGGTCCCACTCATAGGCGGACCCACCCATGTTTTGTGCATGATTTTGCACATGGTTTTTGGGTATGATGGTTTTCAGCCCCTGGTATTTTGTAGATCCGGTCAAGGGAACTACAGTTATGTTCTAATCCAGGGTTAATGGATTTGGGTTTATGTATGCTTTGACATGTATATATATATGTGTTGTAACACTAAAAGGAATATAATGAAAAATCAAGCTGGTCGTCCCAATTTGGGATCCAGGGGAAAATCTCTGTGTTTATCTATTTTATGTTTTATGTTCTCACTATTATTTATTTTCTGTTATAAGATTCGTGTGTAGATAATTTCTGTTCAGGGTTAAAAACTACATTTTAGGCCTCCTATAACATCCATAGAATTTATGGAAAATAGATTTTCGATCATTCTTTAATACTCTATTGATAGAACCCATTAAAAGGATTGAGATTTGGACTTGTCGACAACTATACTAGTGGAAATTGAGAAATTGAGTAAGATATAAAATAAAACTTCTATTTTTTTTATAGTTTTGTTATTTATGCAAGGATTGGTATTGATATAAGATATGTTTAGATTTTTTGCATCCATTTTATTCAAGATATATTAACCTTACTCTTAATAAGTTAAATATTTCATCCACTAATATCATATGAGTGAGGTGACAATTTAGACTTATAGAAATACCTTTGAATATAATCTTAGATATTTCATCCTATATCATTCCACTAAACCCTTCAACAACAAATAGAAAAAATAGAGGAGAAATGGGACACCATTAATGAAGACTCCTCTCTACACTGAAAAATGATGAGGATGATCCACTGATTAATAAAGGAAACTAAGTAGAATTGATGCAATTCACAATACAATAAACAAAGGAATGATAAAACACTAGATGTATGAGCATAAGCTTGAGATATAACCAACTTATTTTATGAAAGCTTTAGAGAGATCTACCTTGCATACTAGAACTTTTTGATAACCTAGTTGTATAGAGTGTAGGTATTCTTCGATCAATACAATGGATTCATGGATTTCAGGTAATTTTAAGAAACCAAACTATTTAGAGGGTATATTTTCTCAGATATTTTCATTGATTCAAATAATAAGTATGGAAATTATTTTGTAGATAGCATTGAATATACAAATAATCTTGAAATGGTCAAATGAGTATGGGAATTATTGTAACAACCTCGAGTTAATTTTCCATGTAAATGGAAGGACATTATAAAGGAAAAAATAATACCAAGGTTATTGGACACATATTCAAAGATGAATGGAGGGAAAACATATTAAACTAGGTATCACTTTTGGTTAATTAATGGCTATGGAAATTGGGATTGACATTGGAAAAAGGAACAAGGAAATAACTGGAAATTAATTCGAGAAATAAAGGAAATTAGTAGAAAATAGAGATGAAGAGACAATAATATGCATGCAAGAGAAATTAGAGAGAAAATAAAGGAAAACAAAAGAAAAGAGGAAAAGGAAAGGAAGAGATACCAAACATCAATGATACAAATGCATCTGAGAAATATTGGATAGATTTTGCTCAACTTTTGATCGATTTTAGTTTTGGACAAATTTAGTTTCCTAAGGAAGAGATAATACCCCAAGGGAGAGATAAAAAGTAGTGGAGAAAGGAAGAAAAGGAAAATAAAATAAAAGCAAAGTAGCACAAGGAGAATATTGTAAGATCAACTACAACGGGAATATTTTCCAGGTAACAGGTTACCTTTGTGATTACTTTACTAGGATTTGAATGCATGGTGCATGCAGTTGGTTTACATGATTACTTTGTTATCATTGTAATAGGATTTTACTAGATTGGAAGTTGTTAGAACCTTTCCCTTCCATTTCTTGGATAGACATGGTTTGATGTGATTAATTATTGGTTGAGATTTGGATTTCCAGAAGATTTTGGATTGGGGTGAGTTGGTCTCAAGAAAATCCCCAGGGTTGGGGGTGTAAATGGTTTTCTCTGGGAAGCCCTTGACAGGTGGGTGGAGATAGGAAAATTCCTTTGGGTATGGTGAATAAATTCTGAGGCATCCAAGCTTATGTTGGTTTGGTGGTTTATGGACTCATTTAGGTTAAATCACTGTGGTTGAGGGTTGAGCTACTTTAGGCTATGGATGCCATGGTTGGTTTTTTTTTGGTTTATCCCATGACATCCCATATTCATGCTTATAATATGGCATAGGGATGATTAGCTAAAAGAGATATTTGGTTCATCCCAATCTCTGGTCAGGTGGTATGTGGGAGTCCTTTACCTGGTTAACATTTTCATAAGATATTATATGTTTTATTTTTATTGAGATTATTAAGCCCAATATCTTATTTTATGACTGGTTTTATCATGGTTCTATTATGGTTAATTGTTGGTTACATACATGGTATATTTCTCATTATATGATGTGCTCTATTTATAGATCCGTTCCATGATTTGATGGGCTCTTAGTTATCTTGTATGAATACATGAGCTAATGTGTGTTGTTGTAGCTAGCAATAGAGGGAAAGAAGTGTTCTTAATGATTCTATGTTGACCTTAATGAATTCATGCATTCATGACCTACATGTACCTTGTATACCAAGCATTTTTTTAAATTATTTTCACGTATTTGATAAGTCAAAGTAGGAATAAGGCTAACAATAGTGAATTAAGGCTCCTATAGGTTAATCATAGAGTTATAAAATATTTTGGGTAGTTTTGGGAATTTGGATGGAACTATCCCTAAAAAGCCAAAATATAGATTCTGGACGAAGTATCTTAACTAATAAATTTCGGTTGTAGCCGGATGGAGGATGGATTGTGCATGTAGCTAGAGTATTCTGGACACATAAATAGATTGGAATGTGTGGACCTAGGCTAGGAGGTGAGTAAGAAAGGTAGTTCCAGTCTAGGAAAAGTTGATCAGTATATGTTGCTTGACATTTTGGTGTCTTGGTGTTCTTGGAGGTTCCAATTAAGATTAAAGGTAGTAGGCCCTACTTCCATAACTGGAACTTAGATGTCAGGTTATGACTAGTAAATCTTGACTCATATTTACCCTGAAGAGCTTGTAAAAGTGATTAAATGTTGGGTGGGGTGTTATAGGGTGTTATTATAGGAGTTGTGTTCCCTCTATGCCTTTATGTGGTACTAGTGTTATAGAATGGTATCAAAGCGAGGTTTACAATATTGGACCTTGGGGTGAATGCACATGGTTATTCTTATCATGCATACAATTATTGTTTCATTTTTGTATTGTCATATTCATTCATGCACTATGTTGATATGATGTTGCTAGTATTATATATTGTGTTAATATGGACCGACTTGTGCAGATTTAATAGAATCCCATGAGAATTACCTGAGATATGATTTTTATTATCTATTCTATTCGGCTTATATAACTTGTTATGTTTGCACGAAATAGAAGGCCAAAAGATGAAGAAAATAATGGTGGATTACAATTCACATTAATCCTCATACAGGCCTGAAGTGAAATTAGTGGAATGGGAGAACTTAGTTGAGCACCAAGGAGAGAAATATTTTCCTAATATTTCAAATACAATGAGGAGTATGAGATAAGAGATTAGAAGTTGTAAAGTATTAAATAAAAAGTTGTTGGAGGCACAAGAAATACATGTGAAAGCTCAAGAAAATCAAGTTGAACTCAATGCAGTGGTTCTTCAAAACCTTTCAAACATACAAAAGCAAGGGCATCTAGGGATTATTCATGGAGATAGGTAAGAGGAAAATAATAATGGGGATGATGGAAGAAGGTCTCAAAGAAGGTACATGATGGAAAACTTTGGTACAATGAAGAGTGTATGACTCTTTCATATTCCTTAGAAGAGGACTGGTATGCATGGGTTTTATTCTATCTCTTCTTCTAGGAAACATCATCACCATTGTTGCCAACATCATAGGAGGAGCGAGTATTTTCTAGAGGAATTCAAGAAAGCCAAGACTCCTAATTTTAGTGGGGAAATGAAGATATCAGAAGATACAGAAGCATGGTTTATTAGGATGAGGAATTCTTTAAGATTGCATGATCACTCATAGAACATGAAAGATAATATCTCCTTCAGTCTCAAAGGAAAAGAAAACATATGGTGGGAAGATATTAGGAATGTTAGAGTAATTAGAGAAGAGAGGATGAGTTATGATGAGTTTTAAATACTCTTTAGGAATAAGTATTAGTCTGAGATATATTATCATGGAAAGGCCAAGGAGTTTTATGAGCTCAGGATGGGTTCCATGATAGATGAAGAGTAATCCAAAATATTTCTAGAGTTGTTAAGGTATGTGCCCTATCTCAAGGATGAGAAAGAAAATGTCCAAATATTCATCACTGGATTTCCATTATCATTTAAATACCAGCTTTACTTTGAGGAGCCTCTATCATTGGAGGAAGCTATCAAAAATTTAAATCATTGTTATGATTAGTCAAAGCATAAGTATAAGTTAAATTGCGACTGGAAAGGTAATGAGAGGACTAAAGTATAAATACCCAAGAAGCAAGGAACATATCTGGATGTAGGTGAGAAGGAAAATGTAGCCACACATAATAAGTTTAATGAAAATGAGAAAAGACATGGTCTCACCTTGGAAAGAAGTAGAATAAAAGTAGTGGTAGGGAATGACTGAAGTGTTCGATTTTTGGTAAAGAATATTGCAAGAAGGAATTTCCATTGTATGAGGGTGAAAGGCCACATACATAAAGTGATCAAGATGCATAGAAAATTTTGGATGTTGGTGAGAGCATTCCCCAGATATATGCAATGCTTGATAACAGGCATACAAACCATTAGGAATCTATTATCAATATGGAAGGTAAGCTTCAGGATCAAGTGCATGTTGAATCTTGGTTGGTGTAATCGGTTACAGGGAACAAGAGAAGAGTTCACCACTGGGTGAGATCTCGTGCATTTGAGCTTAATGGAATGCCAACAATAGAACACCTAAATCTACGTAATTTGGGTGAATATAACATGCTTTTGTATATTGATTGTTTGTTTACTCATAGGATTAAGGTAGATTTATAAGAGAATTCCATTAAATTCTTCGATGATAGGGAGAAAATATAATATTGTGGGCAAAGAATATGATTACATCGATGAGAATGGTTGTATCTATGCAAGCTAAGTGGAAGTGAAGGAAAAAGTGTGCATTGGTTGTTTTTCATGTTTCCCGTGACAAAGGAAAGGAATACAAGGATGATGAATAACTAAGAAAGTGTCCTATTTTCAAAAATTTCAAGATGTGTTTCATGAAAATATTCCACATTTTCCTCCTCATAGAGAGGTGTATTTATCTATTGACTTGGTACCAAGAGTAACACCAACATCTAAGGCACCATATAGGATGAGCACACTCGAGTTGGTGGAATTGAAATTGCAACTTAAAGACATGCTTGATATTGGATACATAAATCCATGTGTGTCACCTTGGGGTGCACCAGTGTTGTTTGTAAAGAAGAAGGATGGTACTCGTATATTGTGCATTGATTACAAGTAGATGAACAAGGAAAATATCAAGAACGTGTACCCATTGTATCAGATTAAAGATTTATTTGATCAACTGAAAGTACAAATAATATTATCAAAGATTGTTCTGAGATCAGGATATCATCAAGTGCACATCAAATATGAAGACATATACGAGAATTCATTTCATAAAATTCATGTGCACTATGATTTTGTGTTGGCTCCTTTTGTACTTAGCAATGCTTGAACCACCTTCATGTGTTTGATGAAATTTTTTTTCTGTACTTACCTAGATAAGTTTGTGATGGTATTTATTGATGATATATTGGTATAGTCAAAGAATGAGGAGGAGCATGCAAAGCATGTGGCTGTGGGAATGAGATATTTGAGGGAACATAATTTATATGCCAAGATCAGCAATTGTAGTTTCTTTTAATATCATATCTATTACTTGGGACATGTTGTTTCCAAGGAAGCGATAATAGTATATCTATAAATTATTAATACTATCATGGAGTGGCCAAATATGAATAATGTGGATGAGGTTAGATCATTCATGGTACTAGAAGTTAATTAAACCAGGTTTATAAGTTGAAGAAGTTACTTACCAATTCTTGAGACATGAATATTCTAGATCCTTATAAGGAGTTTTTGATTTGTACAAATGCATGTAAGGAAGTACTAGGTGGAGTCTTGATGGAGAAAGGACAATTGGTTTGCTATGAATTAAGGAAGCTGAATTAGCACGAGAAAATCTATTTAAGTCATGATCTTGAGTTGGCAGCTACCATTCATGCATTGAAGATGTGGAGACATTATCTCCTGGGAAGGAGATTCGTTTTTATGAGTGATCATAGTGGACTGAGGTATTTTTTTCTAACCCAATATGAATGTAAGTAAAACTAGATGGGTGGGTACTCCCAGTGATATTGATTTTGAGATTAGGTACATCAAAGGAGAAGATAATCAATTTGCAGGTTCTCTTAGTAGGAGAGTGCATGTGAATCATATTTAAATTGTGAGCTCATATGGGACATATTTACGAGATCAAATTTTACAGGTAGGGAATCATGACGAGAAGTATCAAGAATGGGAGCATAGATTGTAGCATTAAGGTGATAATGATGAGGAGTATCACCTCACAACAAACGCTTGGTCAGATTCAAAAGAAGGACCTATTTTCCAAATAAAATCAAGTTGAAGAAGCTTATTTTGAGAGTGTTTCATGTCAATCCATATTCATGCCACTTAAGATACCAAAATACTTTTACAGTTATCAAGAAGTTATATTATTCATCAAATTTGAAGAAAGAGGTGGATGAGATTGTTTCAAAGTTCTTGGAATGTAATTAGGTGAAAGATGAATGCAAACATCCAGTTGGTTTGTTGAAGACTATTATGGTTCCAAAATGGAAATGGGAGGTAATTCCCATAGACTTTATTACATCATTTCCGAGGACATCAAGGCAACATGATTCCATCATGGTTGTTGTTGACATGTTATGTAAGGTAGCTCAATTCAATGCGTTGAAGTCTAAAATTTTGGCTAGTGAAGTGGCTCAAGTATTCATTAGGGAGATAGTGAGGCTGCATGGAGTTCCCAAGAAGATTTTATGAGAAAGATATGCCAAGTTTACTTCTAATTTTTGGAATAATCTATTTGCATGATTGGTGACAAAGTTAGCATTAAGTACAACTTATCATCTGCAGAAAGATAGATAGACAAAGAGAGTTAAAAATATTCTTATGTATATGCTAAGGATGTATGTCATGCATTAGTAAAGGAAATGGGAGTGGTGTCTTCCACTAGTGGAGTTTTATTATAATAATGGGTATCAAAAATCCTTGAAGATGAGTCAATTTCAGAATCTCTATAGGTGGAGTTGTAATACTCTCATTAGCTAGAGTGATCCAGTGAACAGGGCGTTGATTTGAAAATATATGTTAGCTAAGATGTAGCAGGAGATGCAAGTTTTTAAAAGGAATTTAAAGGAAACATAGGATAGACAAAAAAATTATGTAGATCAACGTAGAGCATTCAAGGAGTTTCAGGTCAGTGAGAATTTTTACTTGTGCATCAAGCCCAAGAGGTGCTCCTTGAGGATTGGGTAATGTGCCAAGTTTTTACCATGGTATTGTGGGACTTTTGAGATCCTTGAGAGGACTGAACTAGTGGCCTACAAACATGCTTTTCCTCCATCGTTAAAGTCCAAGATGTTTTCCATGTTTCATTGTTTAAGATATATGTACGTGATGTTGATCATCTGATTTATTGGTCTGTATTGCATGTGGAACTAGAGGGAGAGTGCTAGCTAGATCCACAGTCCATATTGTAGTGGAAACAACTCATGCTCCGAATCAGAGCAATAGATAAAGTTAAATTCTAATGGAAGCACTTTGGGCTCGGTGAAGCTACATGGGAGATAGTTGATCATATGCAGGCATTATATCCTTCTTTGATGGTAGAAGAAAATGATTTCTTAGTATGTATGTATATATATCTATGTGTGTGTGTGTGTGTGTGTGTTTCATTGTAAATATTGAATGAGCTATGTTTGTAAAGCTCCAACAAGAAATATTTTTTGCATGTTTATGTCATTTTAAATATTTCAACAAGTTGTGTTTAAACCTACAATAAGAAATATGTTTTGTTTTCAACGAGTTGTTTTTCATGAGTGTCATAGAACACTGAGGATGGTGTTATTCCAAGGGGGAGGGGTTTGTAGCAACCACAGGCTGATTTTCCATGTAAAGGGAAGGACATTATAAAGGAAAAAATAAGACCAAGGTCATGGGACACATATTCCAAGTTGAATGGAGGGAAATAAAATAAATTGGGTATCACTTTTGGTTAATTAATGGCTATGGTGATGTAGGAGCATCAAAGAAAATTTCATTGAAAATGGAATCCAAAGTTGTGAAAGGGAAAATGTGAACAATCATTGTAAATTGGGGCAAAGTTTGTTAAAACAGACTAAATTGATGGAGCTAATAAGATTTAATTAATTATAATTATCTGCCATTTATGTATATTGAGAGAATTAGGGTTTTTTTGAGAGAGTAAGGGAGAAAATAATGGATCTTAGATGATCCATGCTCTTGTAATTTCTCTATAAAAGAGAGTCTACGTGGTGTGAAGGAAGGTGTGAGGGAATACAATGTAACCGCATGAGGATTTTTTGACTAAGGCTAAAATGCCTTAGACTGTAAGTGATAGTTTGTATATAATTTAAATTCATATTATGTGAATTTTGGTGTGGTGAATATTGTTTATTTATAATTTAGATTATGATTTAAATGCGTGTTGTGAATTTATTGATCAACCATCGACCACTGTAAGGATTGATGGTGATCCGATTATAGTTTCGGAGTATGGAAGATACATTTAATTAGTTATGAATTACATAGATAAATGAACAGGAGATGTTGGATCGGTCAAAGGGGTGGAACTTCGAAGACACAGAGGAAGTGTGGAAGAACTATGTGCTTGGAACCGTAAAGCGGTTTTGGAAAACTGCTTAAGGGTTATCGTACTGCTTTCTGGTGGTTAGCGGTAATGGTTGAGGTATATGCAATATTGTTAAGAAAGCACCACGTGGACGAACGAAACCACTTTTATCGCATAGGTTCAAAAACCTTAACCATCGGGCTAGCCTATATGTGATAACGCAATGTCGTTTGATCAGATGGGATCAACGGTGAAGATTCAACATCAATTTTGATTAACGAGTGTGATTTATGTGGAGTGATAATCGTCCGATCTACAATCGACAATTATCATAAATAAAGGTGCTCGGGATTTCAAAAATTTATTGGATCGATATTTTATAAATCGAAATTAAATGTTTTCGAGTTCTAGTGCTAAGCCACTAAAGTGGGTCTAGCATGGATTTCAAAAGGTTTTTTTTGGAATTCACTGTTTTTTTTTATATGCTGCTGATACATATTATGGGCCATAACCCATATATCTACGAGTTAGAAAATGTGTAGTTTCACTGCGTCAAAGTGGTATTAGAACAGGAAAATATTTCCTACGAGAAGGAGTTTGCATGCAAAGAAAGAAGAGGTACAGTTATGTTAATGATTTGTAAAGCTTGTGGTTTTTAATATTTTGTGAAGGTAGCAGCAAAGGAAGGTGAGAATATTGTAGCAGCCTAGAGTAAGAGTGCTCAAATGGTTCCAGAGGAGAGAACTAGAGAGATGCCGAAAGACTAAGCTCATAGGAGAAGCTTGGTGAGGTATCTGGTAGAAGGGAGGACTTGCTATTGCAGAGGTTTTGTTGCAGCTCACAAAGGGAAATTCCATAAAGGATGTGGGTAGAATTTCTCAAGAATGTTGTTATGGGAAAATCATAAAGGGAAATTCCACAGAGGATGTGGGTAGAATTGCTGACAGATGTAGAAGACATATGACCAGGAGGTCATAAAATTTTTGTACCTCGGGAGTCTAATACAGGAGCATCTGAGAAAATTTCATTGAAAATCGAATCCAAAGCTGTCAAAGGGAAAATGTGAAAAGTCATTGTAAATTGGGGCAATGTTTGTTAAAACAGACTAAATTGATGGAGGTGATAAGATTTAATTAATTATAATTATCTGCCATTTATGTATATCAAGAGAATTAGGGTTTGTTTAAGCGATTAAGGGATAAAAATCGTGGATCTTAGATGATCCACGCTCTTGTAATTTCTCTATAAAAGAGAGTCTGTGTGGTGTGAAGGAAGGTGTGAGAGAATACAATGTGACCACATGAGGATTTGTTGACTAAGGCTGAAATGCCTTAGACTGTAAGTGATAGTTTGTATATAATTGAAATACATATTATGTGAATTTCAGTGTGGTGAATATTGTTTATTTATAATTTAGATTATGAGTTAAATGCATTTTGTGAGTTTACTGATCAACCATCGACCACTATAAGGATTGATGGTGATCCGATGATAGTTTCATAGTATGGCAGATACATTTCTTTAGTTATGAATTATACAAATAAGCGAACAAGATATGTTGGATTGGTCAAAGGGGTGTAACTTCAAAGGCACAGATGAATTTTGGTGGAACTATGTGCTTGGAACCGTAAAGAGGTTTTGGAAAACTGCCTAAGGGTTATCGCACCAATTTCCGGTGGCTAGTAGTAATGGTTGAGGTCTATGCGATACTGTTAAGTAAGCGACACATGGACAAACGAAACCACTTTTATCGGATAGGTTCAAAAAACTAAACCATCGGGCTAGTATATATGCGATAACGCGATGGCATTTGATCAGATGGGATCAACTACAAAGATTCAACATCAGTTTCAATTAACAATGTGGTTTATGTGGAGTGATAACCGTCTGATCTGCGATCGATGGTTATCGCAAATAAAGGTGCTCGGGATTTCAAACCTTTATTGGACTAATATTTTATAAATTGAAGTTAAATGTTTTCGAGTTCAGGTGCTAAGCCACTAAAGTGGGTCTAGCATGGATTGTCAAAAGATTTTTTTTTTCTGGAATTCACTGTTTTGTCTTGATTTGCTTCCGATACATGTTGTGGGCCATAACCCACAGATCTACAAGTTGGAAAATATACATTTTCACTGCGTAATATGGAAATTGACATTCTAATTGGAAAAAGGAAAAATTAATGGAAATTAATTCAAGAAATAAAGGAGATTAGGAGAAAATGAAGATGAAGACAAAATAATATGCTTGCAATGTAAGCTAGAGATAAAATAAAGGACATTGAAATAAAAGAGGAAAATCAAAGGAAGAGACACCAAACATCAATGATAAAAATACATTTGAGAAATAGTTGACAAAATTTTCTTAGCTTTTGATTATTTTCTTTTTTGGAAAACTTTATTTTGCTCATGAAGGGCTTGTACTCTGAGAGAGAGAGAGAGAGAAAAAGGATGGGAGAAAGAAAGGAAAGGAAAAATAAAGGAAATAAAGGGAGTGCAAGGAGAATATTGGAAGAGAAACTATAACAATAATATTTTCCATGTAGCAGGTTAGATGTGTGATTTCCTTACTTGGATTTGAATGCATCATGCATGCATTTGGTGCACAATATTAATTTGTTGTCACTAGCATGTTATTTTCCTGGATTGATAGTGGTTACAAACTTTTCTTTTCATTTCCTGGATAGACATGGTGTGTTGGGATTCATTCTTGGTTGAGCTTTGGATTACCGGAAGATTTTGGATCTAGGTGAGGTGGTATCAAGAAATACCAAGGTTTGGGGGTGGAAATGGTTTTCTCCATGAAGCCCTTGACAGGTCAGTGGAGACAGGAAATTCCTCAAGTTATGGTGAAGAAATTCTAAGGCATCCAAGCTTGTGTTGGTCTGGTGATTTCTCGACAAGTTTAGTTGAAATCATTGTGGTTAAGGTTTGAGGCAGTTTAGCCTCTCGATACCCCAGTTGGTTTTGTTTTATTTTATCCCATGAGATCCCACATTCATGCTTGGAATATGGCACATGGGTGATGGGATGAAAGAAATTTTTTATTCAGCCCAATCTATGGTCAGGTTGAACATGGAAGTCCCTGACTCAGTTGACATTTGCATACGTTATTATGTGTTTATTATTATTGATATTAATGAGCACAAGTTTTGATTTTATGTATGATTTTACGACTGGTTTTTCATGGTTCTATTCTGGTTAAATCTCTTTTACATGCATTTTATACTTCTCATAATATGATGTTATTTATTTATGGACCCATTCCATGATTTGATGGGTTCTTAGATATCTTGTAATGTGGGTGAATATAACATGATTTTGGGCATCGATTGGTTGTTTACTCATAGAAATAAGGTAGATTTCTATGAGAATTCAATTAAATGCTTGGATAATGATGGAGAAAAGGTAATTTTGCGGGGAAAGAATAAGTTTACATCAACAAGAATGGTTAGATCTATGCAAGATAAGTGAAACTATACAAAACTTGGGTGTGCATTGGTTGTTGTTCATGTTTCTTGTGACAATGAAAAGGAAGATGAGGATGATAAAGTACTAAGGTAGTGTCCTATTTTTCACTAGTTTCAAGATGTGTTTCATGTATATATTCCATAGTTTCCTCCTCATGGAGAGGTGGATTTATCTATTGAGTTGGTGCCAAGAGTACCACCAACATCTAAGGCACCATACATAGTGAGCATGCTCGAGTTGGTTTAATTGAAGTTTAAAATTAAAGAGATGCTTGAAAATGGATACATAGGGCCATGTGTGTCAACTTGGGGTGCACCGATGTTTTTTGTAAAGAAAAAGAATGAACAAGGTGACTATCAAGAAAAGGTACCCATTGTCTCAGATTGAAGATTTGTTAGATCAACTGAAGGTAGCAATAAAATTATCAAAGATTGATATGAGATCAGGATATCGTTAGGTGAACATCAAATATGAATACATATACAATACCGCATTTTGTACAAGGTATTTTCACTATGAGCTTATCATGGTTCATTTTGGACTTACCAATGCTCGAACCACCTTCGTTGTTTGATGAAAAAATTATTATTTCCTTACCTATATAAGTTTGTGATGGTCTTTGTTGTTGATATATATTGTATATTCAAAGAATGAGGAGTGGCGTGCAAAGAATGTGGTAGTGGTATTGAGATATTTTAGGGAACATGAGTTATATTCCAAGCTCAGCAAGTGTAGATTCTTTGAGTATCATACCTATTACTTGGGAAATGTTGTTTCCAAGTAAGGGATAATAATGGATCCGTAAACTATTAATACTATCATGGAGTGACCAAATATGAATAATGTGGATGATGTTATATCATTCAGGGGTTATAAGGTCATTACAAGAGGTTTATCAGTTGAATCAATTACTTACCAATGCTCGAGACTTGAATATTCAAGATCCTCATAAGGAGTTTTTGGTTTGTACAAATTCATGTAAGGAAGGACTAGGTGGAGTCTTGATGTAGGAAGGACAAGTGGTTTGCTATGAATCAAGGAAGTTGAATGAGCACAAGAAGAAATATGTGACTCATGATCTTTAGTTGGCAACTACCATTCATGAATTGAAGATGTGGATAAATTATCTCCTTGGAAGGAGGTTCGTCTTGATGAGTGATCATAGTGGATTGAGGTATTTGTTTCCATGGAAAATTTTAGGGGCTAATATTCGCAGGTGGGCTAATTTTCCATGGTTTTTCCAAAAAAAAGATTCGCCAATTTCCATTTTTTTATAAAAATGATTCGCCCAAATTTTACAATATAAAATTATTTTACCTTAAAATTCGGTGAAATTATATATATAATATATATAATATCATTATAAATTTGAATAATTTTACAAATACATCAATAAACATTTTATAGTTTGCATATTAGGGACTAGTGATATTTTCCAATTTTTTAAACTTCAAAATAATTTTCCATCCTTAAAATTTTCCCTGTTTGTTTGACTTACCCAATATTAATGTAAGGAAAACTAGATGGGTGGGTACTGTCAATTATTTTTATTTTGACATATGGTGCATCAAAGGAGAATGGAATCAAGTTGAACGTTCTCTTAGTAGGAGAGTGCATGTGAATTATATTTCATATATGATCTCTTATGGGACATATTTACAAGATATAATCTTACAGGTAGGGAAGCATACCAAGAAGTATCAATAACTAGAGCATAGATTGTAGCAACAAGGTGATAAGTATGAGGAGTATCACCTCACAAAAAATGGCTTGGTTAGATTCAGAAGAAGAAATTATGTGCCAAATAGAAGCGAGTTGATGAAGCTTATTTTGAGAGATTTTCATGTCAAGCCATATTCATGCGACTCAGGATACCAAAAGAATTCGACAATTATGAAGAGGTTCTATTATTGGCTGAATTTTAAAAAAGAGGTGGCGTAGATTGTTGCAAAGTGCCTGGACTGTTAATAGGTGAAAGATGAATGCAATAATATAGTTGTTTTGTTGAATCCTATTATGATTCCACAATGGAAATGGGAGTTCATTTCCATGGACTTCATTACATGACCGGCGAGGACATCAAGGCAACATGATTCCATCATGGTTTTTGTTGACAGGTTATGTAACGTAGCTCAATTCATTGCAATGAAATATAAAAATTTGGCTATTGAAGTGGCTCAAGTATTCATTAGGGAGATAGTGAGGTTGTGGTTGCATGGAGGTCCCAGGAATATTATATCAAAAATAGATGCCAAGTTCACTTCTAAATTTTGGAAAGATTTTTTTTCTGGACTAGGAACAAATTTAGCATTCAATGCAACTTATCACGTGTAGACAAATGGGTAGAGAGAGAGAGAGAGAGAGAGAGAGAGTTTACATGCTTCTTAAGGATATGATAAATATGCATGTCATCCATTAGTAAAGGAAGTGGGATGAGTACCTTGCACTGCTGGAGTTTGATTATAATAATGGATATCAAGAATCGTTGAAAATGATTCAATTTGAGACTCTCTGGGGGCGGAGTTACAATACTCTCATTAACTAGAGTGATCCAATGAATAGGGTTTTTCTTGGACCATATATGTTAGATAATGTGTAGCAGGAGATGCAAGTTATTAAAAGGAATTTAAATTAAAATTAGGATAGGCAACACAGTTATTCAAATTGACGTAGATCATTCAAGGAGTTTCATGTTTGGAAGCATGTTTACTCATTCATCAAGCCCAAGAGGTGATCCTTGAGGATTGGGTCATGTGCTAAGTTTTCACTTTGGTATTGTGGGCCTTTTGAGATCCGCGAGCGAACTGAACTAGTGGTTTGCAAACATGATTTTCCTCCATCAGTTAAATTCCATGATGTTTTCTATGTTTCATTGTTTAAGAGATATGTACAAGATAGTGAAATGTGAATGATTGGTCTTTACTACAGGTGGAACTAGAGGGATAATGCTAGCGACATCCACAATCCATATTGTAGTGGAAATAACTCATGCTACAAATTCGAGCAATAGAGGAAGTTAAAGTCAAGTGGAAGCACTTTAGGCTCGGTGAAGCTACATGTGATATAGTTGGTCACAAGCAGGCACTATATCCTTCTTTTTTGGTTGAAGGAAATGAGTTTTTAGTATGTATGTATGTGTGTGTGTGTGTGTGTGTTTCATTGTAAATATTGTATGAGCTATGTTTTTCAATGATTTGTATTTATGAAAAATGTATTATTGACATCTATGTGAGCAGCTTATGTTACTTACTGAAATAGATCGATAACATTGCAAATAACATAAACAACATAAGCAAATGAAAACACAGTTAAACACATGAAAACAACAAGAAATTAATAACGGAGTTCACCAGACTTCCTGGCTACATCTCTGGGTCCTTAGCTTCCAGTGCTGACCGCTTTTTTTAGTCTTCAAAATTATTTTACAAGTATGAGCTTGAAAACATAAACTAAAATGAGAAAATGGACCTCACCATTGCGACCAGCTCGAAATTTCAGGAAAAACGTGTATAAAATTGCCTATATTTTTCCACTGTGACCTCCAGACCCCCTGGAGAGATAAAAAACCACCTCTACCCTCCAAAAAACCACCTTGGACTACGCAAAAGCTCCTCGGGTTGCACATTGGCGATTTTGGACGGATTCGGCTCTACAACGGTTTAAATGGAAATTCGATGGCTTGGTTAACAAGCACCACTGCATAAACGAATTGGTCATCAGCTCCATTGTGAAGGCATTGTACATATTGAATTTTGGAAGCTCAGTGGGTTGAAACCCCCTCCCAACCATTATGTTGAACCTCCGGCATATATCCCGTCTGTTTATTATGATATATGATATAACATATATATTATAATATATGTGTGGTGATATTAATAAAGGTTCTGACAGTTTCGTTGACACATATCCGGTTAATTAACACATATAATATGCACAGATTAAACTTTTGATATGGTATATTAAACACAACACTAATATATCAAGGGTCTGGCGGTCGTGGGGTTGACCCCGACTATCCAGCCCTTTTTCGGTGGAACAAATCCGTCCACATAATAAATAAAAATCCTTTGCATTGAATATCAAACCATGCAGTAACTGTCTAGTAAGTGATCTCTGGCTAAATATTAGCCATTTCAGAGGTCGTACTGATCATCTCCACCTAAATTTTTGGAAATAAGGCCAATCACTAAAATCAATGCTACATGTCGCACTTCGGTGACCGTCTCATTCTAACCAATCACAATAGCTTTCACTGATCTTGTCAAGACATCATCTCTAGATACATGTGACATATTCTCGTGATTTACAAATTTGTCAAATGTCCTATTTGCATCATCTGACCATTGACTTTCACTTTGACTTGACCTTTTTTCATTTTTCCCTAGTTTGTCATAAACTTTGATTGGCCACATCTTCTTCATACAAACTCGGTTTTACACGCCATTCGCATAGTTGGAATCCCTTCGACGAGCACTTCAACTTAATAATATTTTCATCTTCATTTGAAAATTTGATTTTGAGTTAAAATTGAATCCATTTTGGATCACTCCTCCCCACTGGAAGCTTTTGGACCACAAAAAGTGTTTTTTAGCTGTCAAGCAGGTGATTTGTATCTTTAAGTCCAAATTGAAGATACTCAACTTCTCCTCGTCGCAAAGTCCTTATCCTCCTGTCGAGAATTGTGTCCTCCTGCAACTCGTTGAGATACTCTGGTGAAAAATCTTCGATGGAAGGTACCTGAATTTACTCTTCTGGATCTTCAATAAATTAAGGTTCATACAGTCATAAATTTTCCACATTTAAGAAAGAATATATCTGCATATAAGCTGGTAGATCTAGGCAGAAAGCATTCTTACCAATTTTGTCAAGAATTTTCAAAGGACCATATCTAATTGGATTCAACATTTTACCTTCTCCTTGAAGTCTTTACTTGCTGATGTAAAACCATAATTGATCTCCAACTTGAAAACCATGCTCAACTCGATGCTTATCATGCATCGCTTTATACTTTTCTTGGCTCTTTTCTAGTTGTTCCTGTACTGCCTAGTGAATTTCCTAGGTCTTTTCAATGAACTTGGTTTCTTTGTCCACATAGGTGTGTCCATAAACTGTTATGTATTTACCAAAGACAAAATCCAAGAGAGACTTTGGTATAAAACCAAAACAAGTCTCAAATGGAGATATTTGAGTAGAATAATGTTTTTCATGGTTGTAAGCATGATGTACATAAAACAAATGCTCATCCCAAAGTTTGGGATGCTTGTTACAATAAACTCGAAGCAAGTGTACCACTTTCCTATTTACCACCTCAGTCTAGCCGTCTATTTACGGATGAAATTTCATGCTCTTCTTTAATTTGGTGTCTATAATTTCCCATAAACTTGACCAAAATTTCTCGACGAATCAAGAATCTCGATCATATACAATAGAGATCGGTAACCCAAAATGAACCCATATATTTTGAAAGAAAAACTTTGCAGTTTGTTCAGATGTGACCTGTTTGGTACATGGTGTCAAAATGCACATCTTTCTAAACCTATCCACAACTACATGTAATTAATCATGACATTTTCTAAACATTGGCAATCCCCCAACAAAATCCATGGATAAACTTTCCCAAGGACGAGAAGGAATTGGAAGTGGATTGTACAAGCCTAATTTTATGTTACTTCACTTTCTTATAGCATGCATAGTACATCCTTTAATATATCTTGAAACTGTTTCATTCATTCTTGGCCAATACTAGAATCTTTGTAATTGTGCAATTGTTTTACTTACAACAAAGTGACCTGAAATTAGAGAAGTATGTGCTTCTCGAATCACATTAACTCTTACAATTTGTGGAATGCATAATTTTCCCAAATGATATTATTGTTTTTCCTTTATGAAATAATCCAATTCTTCTACCTGCTTGCCATGACTTAAAGTTGCATATACATCCTTAAAATATGTGTCTTGAGCACATTGTTCAATATAGCTTTCCTGCATTATTGAATTATGGCTAAGAATTGTGGATACATTTATTATTGGTATTAATAACATGTATGCAACCTTATTATCTATGCCTTTCTTATGTCTAATTACAAGATGAAACTTTTATAATAAACCCATCCAACGATAGTGTCTTGATTGTTGCAATTTAGTTTGTGAGTGTAAATATTGTAGTGGTTGATGATCTGTATGTATGATTATTTCTTTCCCCATTATGTAATGTTTCAAATTTTTAACACTTTTTACTAATGCATATAATTCCTTATAATATGTAGGATAGTTAACTACTGTTGATGTGAATGTCTTAGAATGAAAGAATATAGGCTTTCTATGATGTAGTAGCACTTCCCGCATGGAATATTAACTTGCATATGTCTTGATCTCAAATGGATGTTGAAGATCTGGCAGTGCTAGTATTGGCGATGTACTAATCCTTTATTTCAAAGTTTCGAAGGCTTTCTGTTGTTTGCCTCCCCACTGAAACACTTGTTTAACACTTTTCAAAGCGTGTAGAGGAGCTTCAATCAAAGAAAATTTAGCAATAAAATTTCTCGAGTATTGTGGTGCCCTTAAGAAACTTCTAAATTCTGTAGCAGTATTGGGCTTAAGCCAATTTACAATGACTTTGACCTTAGAGGGATCTATCTTCAATTTACCAACCCCCTACAATATAACCCAAATAATTTAAATATTTCCTTCCAAATTCACATTTTGACAGTTTTACATAGATATTTTCTCTTTTTAACACATATAAAACATTTTTTACATGCTTTATATGTTCATCCTATGTCTTACTAAAAAAAAGAATATCATCTAAGTAGACTATTAAAAAATCATCAACGAATGGCCTAAACACATCATTCATGACACACATGAATGTAGCTAGAGATTTGGTTAAGACGAAAGGCATAACCATCCATTCATAGAGTCCTTGATTTGTTTTGAAAGAAGTATTCCATACATCTTGTTCTGAAACTCTCATCTGATGGTAGCCGCTTCGCAAGTCTAACTTAATGAAGTAAACTGCATCTATCAGCTAATATAATAAATCGTCAATGTGAGGAAGAGGATAAGGATTCTTTATTGTTATTTTATTTAATGCTCGGAAATCAATGCACATTCTCCATGAACCATATTTATTACATACCAACACAATAGGCGATCCACATGGTGAAGTCCTTGGTCGAATAAACCCTTGATCGAGCAATTCTTGTACCTGCTTCTTTATTTCTACATTCTCTAAAGTTGATAACCTGTACATTCCAATGTTAGGAAGAGGAGCATCTGGCTGCAAATAAATCTCATGTTCTATTTGTCACTTGGGAGGAAGCCCTTTAGGCTCTTGAAACATAATATCATAATCAGAAACAACTTTAACTAAATCTTCTTTTTGTTTAGGATTACAACCTTGAAAAGCATTGGATTTATCAAGATCCTTTTCTTTTAAAATCATAAGCAAAAAATGTTTACTTGAAATTATAATTCTTTTCATATGTCCTGAATTTATGAGAGTGTAGTTATCTTTGAGTTTATGATCTCTTAATACATATTCGATTCCATCCTTATTGAGTTGATACTTATTTTCCCTTCGGTAGAAGACATCATCTCTATCATACAAGTATGGACTCCCTAGTATAATTCCACATATATCCAATGGGACTATATCTAACTCAACCTCATCTACAAACTCTGATCCAATTGAAAAATGAAGTTTTCATTGTTTCGTAACCTGTAGTTCAGTTTTATCACAGACCCAACCCAATGGGTATGGATTTTTATGAGGTTTAGTTTTAGTACCCAATTTCTTTACAATTGATTCAACAATCAAATTAAATTGAGAGCCAATATCAAAAAAAGTATCAAATTTAGTATGGTTGGAAACGACTCTAATATAAAATATCTCATTTTTTTTCCTCTCATCGTTTTCATTATCAATAGAATGCCGAGAAGTACTTGTAGATGCTTGAGAATTTTTACCTTTTATACCTGTAGCTATAATTGTTGTTTCGTCTCCTGAATCTGATCCCAAGTTCTTTTGCATAGAAGCAACATTCTTTCACTCTTTATTTCTGAACTCCTCAGGGTTTAGTTCTGGATGCAGTGCCCATCGGTGTGCCTCATCATGTCCTTATTTATTACAGTGAGTGCATGTAGGCTTTTCTTTATTTACAGTGTTTTCTTTCTTTTCCTTCCATTTTTGTTTCATCTTTTCTTTATTCTTGATTGCAGTGGATTTAGATGAATTTCCAACATCATGAGATACATTTATACTCCTAGCTTCTAGATGAGTTTCTTGAACTGATACATCATCTAAGCTAGTCAAATTAAATATCAGTATGGTATGCGTCAAATAACTATGTAGGCCACCTTTTTATTTCAATAATGTTTCTAGTGAGTCCAGTGATATGCCTAGTGTCAATGCTCTTTTACTAAATTCCTAAGTGTAACTTTGCACACTTTGACCCTTTAACTGACACAATGTTTGCCAACTCATCGTAGCTTGTTGCATATAAGCTGAAGGATAATTTTTTTTTTTAATAGCAGAAACAAGTTCATTCCATGTCAAAATGATTTTACCATGTTTTTGAAGATCTTCTTATGTCTTCTGTTCCCACAAAACAGGTGTCGTTCCTCCAAGATGAAGGCTAGCAAGCTAGATCTTCTTTCTTTCTGTACCCTGCTATAAACTTCAATTTTTCTTATCCAATGATCAAGTTTTTCAGCGTTAAGCTCACCATCATAAATTGGAAAATCAAATTTTATCAAAGAGGATTTCTTACTCTTCTTCTTTTTAGAAGAACTACATTTATGAGAAGACGAAAATGATGACGATGATGGTGATGATGGAGAAGATTGTGGAAATAATGAAAAAGTATTTTCCCCGGATTCTTTATCTGGTTTAGGTGATGAAGTGCCTTCACCTTTTCTCTTCTACCATCGCACGTATTTTCATGAAGTTGTCCAAGAATTGAGCTTCTGTTCCCAATACGTTTTCTTCAGTCATCTTCTTTTGTGAAAATACCCTTCCAATATCTATATTTGCTTCAACAAGTTCTCCTTCTCCTCACTTGGACTTTGACCTAGTAAGCATTCCATCTTCACATGACACTGTCAAACCTTTAAAAATTTAACCTTAAGCTCAGATACCACTTGATCTGTACTGATGAAAAAGGTAGTATTGACGTATATGTGAGCAGCTTATGTTGCTCAATAGATCGATAATATTGCATATAACATAAACAACATAAGCAAATGAAAACACAGTAAAACACAGTAAAACAACAAGAATTTAATAACAGAGTTCACCAGACTTCCTGGCTATGTCTCCAGGTCCTTATCTTTTAGTGATAACCGCTTTATTTAGTCTTCAAAATTATTTTATAGGTATGAGCTTAAAAACATAAACTCAAATGAGAAAATGGACCTCAACATTGCGACCGGCACAAAATTTCGGTCAAAACGAGTATAAAATTTCCTATATTCCACCACTGTGACCTCCAGACCCCCTAGAGAAATTGAAAACCATCTCTGCCCTACAAAAAATCACTTATGCCTACAGAAAACCACCTTGTACTGCACAAAACCTCCTCCATTTGCATGTTGGCAGTTTTGGACGTATTTGATTCTGCAACTGTTTAAATGGAAATTCGGTGGCTTGGTTAACAAGCACCACTGCATAAACGAATTGGTTGTCAGCTCCATTGTGAAGGCATTGTATATATTGCATTTTGGAAGTTTGGTGGGTTGAAACCCCTGTCCGACCATTCCGTTGAACCTCTGACATATATCTCATCCATTTTTTATGATATATGATATAACATATATATTATGATATATGTGCGGTGATATTAGTAAAGGTTCCGGCGGACACATATCCGGTTGGTGAACACATATAATATGTGCAGCTTAAAATTTTGATATGGTATATCAAATGAAACACTAATATATCAAGGATCTGATGGTCATGGGGTTGACCCCTACCATCCGGCCCTTTTCCAGCGGAACAAATCCATTTTCATAATAAATACAAAATCCTTTGCATTGAATATCAAACCATGCGGTGGCTTTCTGATAAGTGATTTGTAGCAAAATATTAGCCATTCCAAGCTGTCAAGGGTTTGATCCTCCCTGACCCCCAAATTTTTGGAAATAAGGCCAAATTGGGCAAAATCTGGGCTACCACGTGTTAGCCCCGAATTCGCCCATTCCAACCAATCACATTCTGACATGTCATTGATCCTGCTGATGTTATCCTTGACATGTGGAATATTTCTGAGACTTCATGTGTCCTGTTGATATCATCTGACCGTTGACTTTATCATTGAATTTGACTTTGACTTTGAATTTTTGTCATTTTTCCCTAGTTTGTCATAAACATTGACTGGCCACATATTCTTCATACGAACTCGGTTTTACGCGTCATTCACACTGTTGGAATCCTATCAACAAGCACTTCAACTTGATCCTATTTTCATGTACATTTGAAGAATATGATCTGGAGAAAAAACTGAATCCATTTTTTATTAGTCAATCTCCAATACACATTATTTTTTTCATGTTTACAACATTCTATAATTGTAAATACTGCAACGAGATGTGTTTAAACCTCCAATAAGAAATATGCTTTGTTTTCAATGGTTTTTTTGTCATAGGTGTCATAGAACACTGAGGATAGTGTTCCCCCAAGGGGAAGGTGTTTTTAACAACCCATAGTTGATTTTCCATGTAAATGGAAGGACATTATAAAGGAAAAAGTAAGACCAAGGTCATGGGACACATATCCCAAGTTGAATGGAGGGAAAAAATTAAAGTGGGTATCAGTTGTGGTTAATTAATAGCTATGGAAATTGGCATTATAATTGGAAAAAGGAAGAAACAAATAAATGGAAATTAGTTCGAGAAATAAAGGAGATTAGGAGAAAACGAATATGAAGAGACAAGAATATGATTGCAATGGAAACTAGAGAGAAAATAAAGGATAATGAAAGAAAAGAGGAAAATTAAAGGAAGAGACACCAAACATAAATGATAAAAGGACATATGAGAAATAGTTGATACATTTTTATTTATTTTGATTAGTTTTAGTTTTGGACAACTTTAGTTTGGTAAGGAAGTGATTTTACTCTGAGAGAGAGAAAAAGCAAGGGAGAAAGCACGAAAAGGACAAAAAAAGGAAAGAAAGGGAGCACTAGGCAAATGTTGGAAGATAAACTATAAGAAAAATATTTTCCATGTAGCAGGTTACATGTGTGATTTCCTTGCTTGGATTTGAATGCATGGTGCATGAATTTAGCTTACACGATTACCTTTTTGTCACTGGTGTGGGATTTTCCCAGATTATCAGTGGTTACAACCTTGCCTTGTCATTTCCTGAATAGCCATGGTACGATGGGATTCATTTTTGGTTGAGATTTTGATAATCGGAATATTTTGTATCCGGGTGAGGTGGTATGAAGAAAATACCAAGGGTTGTGACTGGAAATGGTTTTCTCCAAGAATCCCTTGACAGGTGGGTGGATACAAGAAATTACTCTAGTTATGGTGAATAAATTCTATTGCATCCAAGCTTGTGTTGGTTTTGTGATTTCTAGACCAGTTTAGGTGAAATCATTGTGGTTGAGGGTTGAGGTGGTTTAGCCTCTCGATGCCCCAGTTGGTTTTGTTTTATTTTATCTCATGAAATCCCAAATTCATGCTTTGAATATGGAACAGGGGTTATTGGATGAAAGAAATGTTTGATTCAACCCAATCTATGGTCAGGTGGTAGATGGAAGCCCCTGACTTGGTTGAAATTTTCATATGTTATTATGTGTTGATTATTATTGAGATTAATGAGCAAAACTTTTTATTTTATGTATGATTTTAGGACTAGTTTTTCATGGTTATATTATGCTTAAATATTGTTTGCATGCATGTTATATTTATAATAATATAATGTGCTCTAGTTATGGATCCATTCCATGATTTTATGGGATCTTAGTAAAATTTTATGAATGAATAAGCTAATGTGTTTTAGTGCAACGAATAATATAGGGAAATAATCCTTCTTGATGATTATCTAGTGAACTTAATGAATTCATGTATGCATAACATATAGGTACCTTGATTTTAATGTATTTGAAAATTACGATTAGGAATAAGGAAAAGAACAGTAAATTAAGACTCTATAGGTTAATGACAGAGTGCTGAAATATTTTGGGTAGTTATGGCCAGTTGGCTTGGAGTTAGTCCTAAAAACCTAGAACAAGGATTTTGTTCGCAATCTCTTTACGAAGAAATTTTGGATTTGATCGCATGAAGGACAACCTTTGCATGATGCTGGAGCCTTTTCGACACTTGGAAAACTTGGCATGCATGATAATGGGTTGGGAGGAGAGTCAAAAAGGCACTTTCAATCCAAGAAACATTGATGAGGAGATGTTGCTTGAAAATTGGGTGATTTGGTGTTCCCCGAGGTTGCAGTAAATATTAAAGGTAGTAGGCCCCACTTCCATAACTAGAACTTGTATGTTGGGTCATACATAGTAACTCTTGACTCATGTTTCCCCTAGAGAGCTTGTAAAAGAATTTTAATATGTGGTCAGTTGTTGCAATTATAATTTGTTAATGATGTCTATGAAATTTGTGTTAAAGGGAGCGAGAGCCTAGCTCAAAGTCCTAGAAAATTCAATAACCATTAAGAGCTCTTCACTCAGAAAATAAAATAATTCTAAATTAAATTCAATTACAGGCCCATCTTGACCAGTTTTTTTCCCATTTTGAAAACTTCCAATACACTTTACCCACTCATATTTTTTTACCTCTATCATAATTTTTGAATTCCCTTCTCGACCAATGAATTTGGGAAGGAAAATTTCTAATTTAGGGATATAATCTATTGTGCTCACCTATTTTCTTAAAAATGGATTTGAAATGTTTGGAACCTTCCTCTACCAAGTCTAAGAATGAAGTGATATGAGATCCACCCTTTGTAGTTATATAATGGATTATATTGAAAACCTTCCATTGATTTGAAAAGTGATGGAATAATTTTGAATCGTCATCCCTAGCTTGTAACCAAATAACCCAGATCTTAATCCTCTGCTCTTTCTCTCAGTAAAGAGGAATGTTCCTTTATTTTTATTCCATAAACTTATGTTCATATTGAATTTATCCAAATAAGGGACTCTCCACATGAATTTCTATAATTTATTTTATTTTTTTCTCCATTTTTTTAAGTAGCTTTGAGTCCTCTTTTTTATCCTTTCCCCAAGAGATAATGGTTGTCCTGGATTTCTTTAGATTTTCCTAAAATTTTAATGTAGGAGAGGCTCTCTCATCCAAATTTATTGGCCTCCAACCTTCCTTTATCATATTATTTAAGGTTGGGTCCTCAAACCAATCATGGTTTAACTTCTAGGGGTTCTGCAACTTTGAGAGAGAGAGAGAGAGAGAGAGTTATTTAATTGTAGTATAATAGGGAAATGTTGTAATTCACCTCAAATAGTAAAAAAATAATGATATCTTAGGGGGATTCTATAAAGGAATTGAAAATAAGGAAACAATCCAATATTTTTTCTATTCTAACATCCCCTGTCTTATTATTTCTCCAAGCTGGCTGAAGTCTCGGAGGTTGAATGTTAACTAGACCACTTCTTCTACACATTATAGGAAGAAATATTCCAAGGTATTTTATTGTGCTTTAGAGCCCCATACTTTATAAGATCCTAAAGGAAAAATTAAATCTTCTCGTATAATGAACCTACTAGATTGTAGTAGTGGATTCTTGAAGGTATCATTCCAAAATTCTTTTCTATCTAAATAAGACCCATACAAAATGAGACACAAAATGATCATATCTAGATCCTTTGAAAAAATATATAACTCTATATTGAAACTAATCAAGCAAAAAAATTCAAGGTTTAACACATTAGATTTCCATTATCAAGCCAAAATTCGCCATCTGCTAGTGGCGCCGCAAAAAATACAAGTGTCTTTAATTATTTTTGTTTCTTTATCACCTTCCATAATTGCTTCTTGAAGAGAAAGAACTTACAGGTAGAGAGGCTTCACAAGCCTCTTGATGCATAATTTTTTCAAGGTTGGCCAAACCTCAACAATTTAGAGATATAATTTGCATGGGTTCCCCTTACAAGGCTTAATGCTCTAGGGCTCGAATTAAAGGATTTTTTTTTCTAAATGCAAATAAACAATGGATTTGGTCACATTAAACTATGGAAAGTTAAAACCTTCTTCCCCCAATGATGCAAAGAGATCTTGGGTATTAGCCAAAATCCCCTTGCATGTATAAATTCGAACCTGGGCCTATGGGTTATGGCCCACTAAGCCTAAACGGAAGCGTTTTAACACTTTTAAAACTTTTAACTGTTCAACGTGGATCTTTATAAAACCGCCCATCCCCTTAATGGGATTATAAATCACCATTGTAATCATTAATATAGGCGTTAAGGTTTGAGAACCCGCGCCATACACATCAATATATGGGTTTAAAAATAATACAACCGCCCTATAAACCTTGGCGGTCCACAGCTCCGTCCAACCCCGATTCAATAGGTTCTCCTCCGATCCGACTAATCAGAATCGAAGACCAGCCAGAGCGTCGATCCGATGCTATCCACTTACTTTGATTCCGATCCGATTACACAACGCCGATTCAACTCTTGGACCCGATTCACATCGAAACTGACTTATAATTGATCGCATCCATTTCTACTGTAATATGGATTGTCTCTTGGTTCCGATGCGATATTCTACTGTGTCAATTTAACATTACCCAAACCGCATTACACACACATAATTATAATCGATCAACATATATAACAATTATACGATAATTCAGATCTGTTCAATGCATCCGCGAAGCCATTCCTCACTTGCTCTTCATATATAACGTTTAAACGTTAATTTTGATCGCCATCGATCCTGAAGTGATCGATGATCAATCCAGCTCGCAACAAAAGATTTACTCAATTATAAAACACACATAAACGTACGCAACATACACTACACCCGGTTTTCATATATTATACAAAATGGTTACAGACTAAGGCGTTTCAGCCTTAGAAACAAGCTCAATATCGATTACATCTTGCTCCTAATCTATTTCTTCACAAAACAGATATATATCACACCCCTATCACATTACATTTATATAAGAATCCTTAGATAGGAAGGATCGATCCGATCCTCTCCTGATTTTCCTCCAACGAAAACTCTCCAAAATACATAACAAGGGTAAGTCATCTCGAGGCATATCCGCTTTAAATCTATTTTAAATATGTTTCAGAATAGATTTCCCCTATTTTCTCCTTCGATTCGTCTTTGTTGTCCACGTCCTTTCCTTGCTTTTCTTTGGATTTCTCCCTTTGTCTAAGGGTGCTGGATGCTCCTGCATCACCCAAAAGAAGGATTGGAATTAGGAACACTAAAAGCACCAAACTCACTTCCAACTAAAGTGTATAGAAATAAATATTTCACTTGATCAATATCTAAGGATAGGGAGGATTTAAGTGATAATTGAAGATTTTAATTTGAAATGATTGATCCAAGGAGAGAGAGGAAGACATGCAAACTTAAATTAGGGAACGTGGGGGTTAGAAACTAGGTGGAGATGAATCCAAAATGGGAATGGTCGAACTAGAGGATAAAACATGTTAGTAGAGTGGGAGGAAAAATGAATAAATCTACTCCGGAAAGGAAAAATGGATAGAAACGCTAGTATAAAAAATAAAAGAACAACATATTGAAGGGGAATTCAATAAAAAATGGGGTATGGATAATTTTTTTGTACCTTCATAGGGAGGGCCCTCTATAGTAATCATGAGAGTGACTAAGACATGATGGGAGCACTTTTCTCATCCAATAACTAGCATTCCACTAATGTCAAAGCATTCACCTTTAATTATGTTCTAAAATTTGGTGGAATTTTAATGACCTTAGGAGATAATATTGCCCAAAAAACAACCCATAAGGATTTCTTCACTGAAATAAGGGATGCCACCTTTTAAATGGGAGACATCTAAATCTAATTTCGACACTTCCAAGCTATAATAAAATCCTTCCCCATCTGGCCATATGTGTGGCATTAATCATCATGAAAAGGAATAGCCTGATAACCCAAAGGATTTGTACATGCACAATTCATAGCAAAAAATAGTGATGGCATCCAACCTACCTTTTGGAAAATTTAACCTTGGAACAAAGGTCTTTTCTACACCCACATAACCATTCTACTTATACGATATATTCACTTCATAGAATAAATTGAGCCTGTTCCCTATTTCCTTAGAAATACCTTCCAAACAAAAGTTGAGGAGGACACTAAGAAGATGAACCCACATTGGTATTACCACCTATTTTTTCCATCCATTATCAATTTAAACTATTTTTGTTTTTAAAGAAATAGAACATGAAATACCTAATTCCATACATAATTCCATTTGCACACTAAGCCTTCTTGTGTGTCCCCCCTTGATTTGGTCATTGATTCCATCCACCCCTTTCCAACAACTTGCATCTAGGTGAGTAACCTAACATGGCCACAACATGATCCTTTATCCATTTTCTAATGATGTCCATGGTCATCTTCTTATTGGAAAACTGACGAATGATAGCAACCTCCTCCATAACATGAATTCCGTTAGATGAATGTATTTCAACTTTACCCTTGACATATTTTTTCTTATACTTGGAGTTTTTTTTAACTGACATTGTTGGTGAGGCTAATGACTAAGGAAAATCCACATCCAGTATACATTTACACAATCATTCGATTCCTAATAGATCCTCTGATATACATTTCTAGAGATATTCCACTGCTAACAAATCCTCCCATTCTAAATGGAGAGAAAAAATAATGTTATGGTAGGAATCCTATCTCATATATTTACGTTGTAAGGCGTCACTATTTGAAAACAACTTTCTTGTGTGCATCATGTCATAACCTGAAACCGTTAGATTATATGTTAGACGATTAAAACATATTAAGTCCTTGGATGAAAAGGAAAAGGTAGTTTCAAATATTTAGTTTATGCAATTATGAAAGAGGATTGGTTACGGTAGGGTTTCTAGGAGTCAATGGACCTAATCTGGGGATAGGCAACAAGAGTCCTAATGATGCATCCATGGGAGGCAGTGGCGGAAACATTTCCATGGCGGAACCTCCAGGTCCCTCAGCAAGAATGTATTGCCAGTGTACAGAAAGGATCTGCATGCATCAGTGTATACCAGCAAGCTTCAAATTATTTTTAATTGGGAAGGGAAAGAAAGTTGTAGAAGTTTTACAGAGGGATATCATGGGTGGCAAGAGAAATTGTAGTTGCTTCGTCTCTACCATGGGAATCGAGGCCAACAACGTGGTGTCTTAGTCAGAATCCTTGTGGCCTAGGTTAAAAATTCGGATAAAACGGAAAGGCAAAAACTAGGCTTCCATGCCAAGCCCTTTCTCAAAATATGTTGTCAATATTTCCCCTAATCGGGGTATTGGCGGTAAATCAGAGGGTTCAGTGAGGATTGTTTCGATTTCCCGATGTGGAGAATTGATTGTTGTAGTTTTTTCACCTTCCAGGAAATCAATTTCTGATGATCAAAAACCGTTCAAAAAGAAGAGGAAGCCACCAAATTTCGATGCAGCAAAGATTAAGGTGAAGTCACACGATGCAGCTGACATTTTTATGAAATCACGTAAATCATAAATTTGCTCTGGAGAACTATTTTCAAAGAAGATTTCCAAGAAAGAGGAAAAGGTTGGCGTGTGAAAGGAAAATCAGTAGTCGTGGGTTCAAATCCCCAAAGCCTTTTTGTTCCCAATGTTAAGTAAGCACTTGGGCTTTGATTTTTAATCTATGTCAGCGGTTATGTGTGTCGGACATATTTAATTGCAAGGAATGCAAGACTGATGTTTTTGATACCTGTCGTTTTTTGTTTATCAGGTGCTTGATTTGCATCAAAATAGTCGAGATGGGCTAAATGTCCCACAAGGCTCTGTTTGTGGAGGCGACACAAAGGATACCGAAGTGCCAGCAATTGAGCAAGGCAAAGCATAAGAGATCCGTCTAGAAAACGAGCTACCATATTTGATCTCGGCACCAATGGACAAAGCATCAAAGTCTGCTATCATCTCCTCGGAATTGGATTCTGAGGGGAGCCAATAGTTGAAATATATTGATTTTCATAGGAATGCTATTCCTCATGCTAGTATGTCTAACCGCCATTTCAAACATCAGGGTATCGAATCCGCTGATTCCCTCTCCTTAACAACCTCGTGTCCATAGTTCCCATTCCCAAACATGGCTATGATGCCAAATAGTCCTAAACCTAATTCGTAGCCTACACAAAAGGAACTAGAACCCTAACCCAAATGAACACAAAGTCTTTAGGGGAAGCAACAGGTTAATGTGAAGGATCTGTTAAGGCTATGAATTTATGGGTTGTTATTATAATTATGGGAAGCTTGGTAGTGTTGTCAAATAGGTTGTTAGCCATTCCATGTACTTATTTATGGTGGTATTTACTGCTCAGCCTACTGAAAAGAAAATAGTATTGTCCACAGCAACAATAGATGTTAACATTAGTAGAACCTAAATATCTGAAATGAAGAATACATAATAGGAATCGGGGCACCGCCAGCACCCCTAATTCACCTCGGTTGAGTATAGAAAAAAAGGATCATATAATAAATATCGCTGTAGATTTTATTATTGAGGAGAAGCCATTTCAATTTCAAAGGAATGATCTCATCTCTTGCTTATTTGACCCTCAAAATAATTATTATTCTATTTTGAAGCTTGTTGTGTATAATACGTGTACTCTGCTCTTTCTTGTACTACAGGAACATGATTTTGTAAAATCTGAACCATTTATTTATGCTTTGAATTATAGTTTATGTTATTTTGATTTTCACCTATGTCTCTTCTTACGTAACATAGTATTTGTAATCCCTATTTCAGAGCATTCATTATAAAAAATATCACAGTATGATGTGTATATAGTTTAATGCCCAATATTATGTCTGGAAAAACTTTCTTTATGACCTTATTATTTGATTCCATTCACTATTTCCCTTAGCTTTCGCAGGTATTATTATTGCTTGGGATTTTTTTCCATGGAATTAGAGATAGATAGCTAGTGTATTCAGAGGTTGCAAGCTTATGTATTTTTAGAAAATTTCCTTGTCAAATTTGTTCTCTAGATTTAGATACCGATATCTATTGTCTTCGAATGTTCACTATACTATGAAATAGTGAAATCAGTGCTTCTATGTTATTAAATACTTGAAGAATCCCACAAAATTTACTTTAAGAGATTTCTAATCTTATGTCCTTTTATTTATTCTATTCCATTATCTTTGCTTGTGACAAATTTTCTGGGAAACCCCATAACCAAGTGATTTATTACTACACTTAACTCATAACCATATTACTGACACAAAGGGATTATTTATTACTCTCTCCCCAATCCAAGCAGAAGAGAACAATATTGGGTTTCCTTTCAATTGCTTCTAGCCTTGACAAAAAATTTCCCAAGGCAATATGACTCGACAGTTTCACAACGAAGATTTTCCTCCCAAGCTTATACTTGATTGTCTAAACCCTAAACCCAAATACTCTTAAGTGTATCTTCAATTCCATGAACAATTATTCCATTGATAATTATAAGATTATAAAAATTTATTGAAACGTACCTAAAAGAATGCATCTACAAAGAAACGCCTCTAGTAATGGATATTGCATATTGCATATCCATAATTTTCCTACTAATTTATGACAACATAGCAAGGCTTAACATCCTTATTAGGTTAGAGGATACAAGAACTACCAGATATGAATACATAAGTCCATGAACATTTTCACATAATGATAAGGGTTTGATGGGCATTAGCACATAATGAATAGACGTAGGAATTCATCTGGTAGCTCCATGCACTGTACAACTACATACATTCAATCTATTCAAAATAAATATTATATGTTATGTACTATAGGGATACAAACTCTCAATATATATGAAATTAAGAGGCTTGGAAATTTATCCATACAAAGAAGAGCATTTCAATATAATGATAGAAGTTTGTGTAATATTCCAAAATGGGAACTGTCAGCAAGGCATGACTAGAAAACGAATTTTCCAGGAATGGCTGCTACAGGAATGAAAATAAGAACTTGGATCCCTTATATATGTTTATCTAAGTCCTAAATCCAAGAGGGTATTAAAAATAAATCCTTCTAGGTGCGTTAAACATATCTCCCACACCTAGTTTCCTTGAAAAGATGCCCCAAAGAGGGACTGCAGCAATATATAAACTCACAAATGGTTATGCAGCATCAAATAATCTCATAGGAGATGTTAGAAACACATAGCCATCAGTCCAAGCTACATAAGAAAACTATACTTCATTTTATGAGCCAAAATTGGGGAAAAGCAACAATTTATGCCCTAAAAAGGTTAGTTTCAGAGATGAGCGTAAAAATAAGGGAAAGTTATGGCGGGCTCTCATATCTTAGGTCATAATAGACTTAAATATCAAATTTCAGCCCATGAATGAGTCTAGCTATGTTAAACTATTCTACCACCCCCGATATAGCTTAAAAATGCCTAATCCCCATGACTTGTGGTATGCATAAATTTTTGAAGCACAGGCAGAGTGATTTTCTAAAGGTGATGGATGCAATATAGTATGGAATTCAGTAAATCATATCTATAACATGGTTTATACAATTCTCAATAGGTAAACAGAATAATTACATGAAGAACCCTCAAGATTGAGGTGCTGCAACAACAAGATGGGAATGCAAAGCCTGACATCATTATTTTATTGATGCTACAGCTGATATATATTACACATAAGATCTAGAGTAGATATGTACACAAAAATATAGATCCAATACATATCTATGTACTGTATGGGCTCCTTAATACATTCCCCTTGGGGATCTGAGAAAATCATGAACATCAGTGAGTAGATCGGAGATCTAACATGCAGTTTTGTAGTAATATTTAGGAATTCTGTAGTAAATAGAAATAGATCCAAATCAGATCTAAAATGAACATGGGCTGGATGGCCCATCCATGGATCACCACAATGCAAGGAAAACCCCTCAACACCATAGATCACTCCTCCAAAACGTTGCTGAAAACCCTTGCAACTTCCCTCTTGCAGATAATGTAGTTATGGGAGAGAAATTGCGTTGTTTGCTTCAATACTGAATAGACCTGATGCCTAGATCTGAAAATGCAGCTCGAATGATCCAATACACTCTTCTAGGAGGTTAAAAGACACACTCACTGAGAAGAGGCACTAGATTTTCCTAGATCTGAATAGATCTACCTTCCACTGCTGTAGCTTACAAAAACAATAAAACCCTCAATAGGATCTGAATTGTGGTTGGAATATGAATCTTGGCCCAAGCCTGATAGTGGACAAGATAGAACAATTCTCCTCCAAGAGCTACTCAAGAAAGGAGGTGGGATTCCTGATCAGGAACACCCAAGTGCTAAACAACAATATTCTCAGCTAAACAACTAGAGAATGAGGTATGTCTAAACAAACAATACCTTCAGCAATATCAAATGATCAACCCCTCGCTTGGTGTCCTCATCCTTCCTTTATAATGTGGTAACCTTGCCAAACCCTAAACCACCTTGATTATTTAGCCTCATTCACATGACTGACATCCAACATGAACTGTGGTGTGCCTTTAGGAGATACATTGCATGTAGACAACGCTGTGGATATGGTTCTGTTGACCAGTCTAGTGGCCCAGCCTTGTTCACACTTAAGTGTGTTTATGAAAGTAGCTCAGATTTAGCTTGTTTCACATTGAGCATTGATTTATTTTGATGTTTAGGAGTCATTATTTTTCCTCCTTTACAATTTTATTCATAAGTATGAAAGACAAAATAAAAATTGAATATTCCTATTAGCTTGGGCTAATTAGGAATATTATAGTCCTCCCCCTTCAAAATTTTGCTTGTCTTCAAGCAACTACAAGGTAGGGAAAAATTCCTCCCTCCCTCTTCTTGTGACCGCATAAATGGATCCCACCATGGCTGAGAATGATAGGCAATGAATATTTCCTCCAATGATTCCCTCCAAGTGTATGATAACAAAGTGTACATCATGAGAAAATGGAAGGTAAAAGTGGTGATATCCTTGTTGCTCAATGGCCTCCTCAAGGTAGGAGTGATGAAAACATGGGAAGTCTTTTTCCCAATGAGTGACTCCCTCATGCATGAAATCATCCAAATGAAATGAGCCATTCTAGGTAGCTCATCAAAGAAAACTTCAACCCCGGATCTATTCAATGTGTTGGGGCTGAATGTAGAGTTTAGATTTTTCCATCCTAGTAGTTTCTCCCTCCATTTATGGTAAGTGTGTGGAGGTTTTTGATATTGAGCTGAAATGTTATGGCCTCCAAGATTGGCCCAAGCTACCCCACAAAATGAATCAACCATAAAGTGCCTCCTCAAATAATGCATGTTCTCCCAATGGCTCCTCCTACATGAAGGAAAGAGGTGTGATATGGTAATCATGGTATGCCCATTGTTTCTCTTGAAACATAGATCATGTGAAATAGGGAGAATCATACTCCCAATGGGCATCTTCAACTTCAAGCCCACTCTCGAAACAAATCTTCCCATGAGCAAAAACATATCAGCAATATATGGAAGCAAAATACAATGAAAACAAGTTGCCAAATGACAATCAGAGAGTGAACCATAGTTCCACTCATGGAACCAGTGCAATGCATCCTTTGCCTGCATCAAACCAAACAATAAAAGCTATTTTTAAAGCCACTTGTTTGCTGCCACAATCATTTTACCAGATAACATCATGAAAGTACAAAGTCGTGTCAATGGTGCACACCAAAAACCATGTGGCTTCCCCCACAAACCACCAATGAGATAGCCAATCTCAGTGCTACAAAAGGCTACAAGTACATAATTATATAATATGCAAGAAGGAAAAAATATTCTTGATACATCATGTTGCTCAAACAAGGAAAATAAGTACAATACAAAAATGTGAAACTATACCTCCTCCATCATGCACTTGAGAACTTGAGCTGAAATGGCTCAACAGGAATTTCTCCCTCACCTCCAGAGAGTAGGAAAGTGGCTGTGACCTCCTCTTCATTACCATCCAGGCTATGCATCTCTCCATATGCTGAAATATGTCATGCTGGATGCCCTCCCAAGTGAACTCCTCCACCAACTGGAAATATGCATCAAAGTGCATATAAGAGAAGTTCTCATGTGCTGCATGTAGCAGCTTCTCCTTGAGATTAGAAGGTCTAGTCAAGAAGATCCTGCCATAGGAATAGATGACCACATCATCCACTATGTATCTATCATCTCCATCTGGGTCATCAAGAATCATGCATGCACCAAGATCCTTGGAGTACTCTACCAAAAATCGAGACCTCCAATAGGGATCAATCCTCCTAACAGACAGTGCTAGTGATCTAGCATATGAAGCTCTCCTCATGGTGCTGCCTACTACTTTGACATCCCTCATGCCAAATTCATCCTCCAAACTCCTCAACTCCCTGGAATCCAATAATGGTGAGCCAAGAGGCAATATGTATCTCACCAATTCTAGATCTCGTGGCCTCCCAGGTGGAATGCCTCCATGTAGTGAGACATCGAAATATGAAGTGGACTGATTTTTCCCTCTCTTCTCTGAAAAGTGCAATCTCCTTCCTTTGTGTAGAATTATTCTGAAATATATAAGGGTGAATGCTCATCATCCCTTGATGTTGATTCTTCTCCTCTTCTTCCATGTGTGATAATGCCTCATCCTCAATGAGAGACCTTTGATCTCGGTCATCCCTTGAAAAAAAGGACTCGATTTCTTCAAAAATAGAAGAGGCCTCTTCAAGAAATGGGGATCTTTCCCTTGGCAAGCTATCCTGCATGTTTTTATCCCCTTTAAAAATATGGAGTGGAGTTGGTTCAATAGGTCTCTCCAAATCATGCTGAGTGTTTGAATCTTTGCTTTTAACAAATGATGGTTCACAATGTTCTTTATCAAATCTCCTCATCAATCCTATAGTGAACTTAACATAAGTTTCTACATTTGCATGACAAAATGAAATAGAATCATTAAACCACCAATCATGGGCCATACCTTTGAGGTGCAGTGCTGCTACTCTGAAGGCTTCCTTCTCTGAAACTTGGTGTAGCTGGAAATAGGAATCTAACTCTTCTACCCAAGCTTTTGTTGTGCACCCTTATGATCCATCAAAGTGAGATAGGAATATTCTACCTCTATTGCTTCTCTTGTGGTTGTTGGATCTTGCCTCCTTGAGTTTGAAAAACCCTTAGAAGTATAAGTGTTCTCTAAATATCCATGATTGAGATTCATACTTTTGAAGATAGTCACTCAAGGTATCCTCCCTTGGTGCATCTTCTTCCTCCATCCCTATTGCAATCAATGTGGGCAGTAGACTGCGCGTGGATTTTCATGTGTGGCTTAGTGCCCACACCCATCATGTGAATTGCTAGGGCTTGTTTCAAACCCTTCCAGAAATATTCTACACTCCTCCCCTTCCATCTCCTTGAAATCTTCTTTAATACCTTCCAGGGTTTGGAAAAGAAGCTGGGAGACCTCCTCTTCCGTCATTCCTCATTCTCCACTTTCTCTCGACAAGAAAGTAGGCATGTTACAACGTTGTAGATCATATTGTGTGACTGAATTCTCACACATAGCATAAGAATTACTAGGGCTTTATTCATGAGAAGAAATCCTCATGGGATTTGCATGTCTTCCCCTCCTCATTCCCCTGATTTCTTCCTTCAATTGATGCATGGCTTGAGAGAGTGTTAGGAAAACTATTCTCTTTGTCCTCTATGTGATATTTCTTCAATATTATTCTTTATTCTTCTAATGGCTAGATCTCACAGGCTGAGCCAAAGATCATGCTTCGATACCACTGTAATATCCCAAAATGGGAACTGTTAGCAAGGCATGACTAGAAAACGCATTTTTCACGAATGGCTGCTACAGAAATGAAAATAAAAACTTGGATCCCTTATATCTGAGTATATAAGTCCTAAATCCAATAGGGTATCAAAAATAAATCCTTCTAGGTGGGTTAAACAGATCTCCCACACCTAGTTTCCTTGAAAAGATGCCCCAAAGAGGGACTGTAGCAATATATAAAATTAATAATGGATATGCAGCATCCAATAAGCTTATAGGACATTTTATAAACACATATCCATCAATCCAAGCTAAAAAAACAAACTATACTTCATTTTATGAGCCCAAAGTTGGGGAAAAGCTACAATTTATGCCCTAAAAGGGTTAATTTCAGAGATGAGCGTAAAAATAAGGGAAAGTGATGGTGATATCTCGTATCTTAGGTCATAATAGATTTACATATCAAATTTCGGCCCAAATAAATGACTCTAGCTATGTTAAACAGTTCTACCACCCCTGATATAGCTTAAAAATGCCCAATCCCCATGACTTGTGGTATGCAGAAATTTTTGAAGCACAGGTAGAGTGATTTTATGAAGTTGATGGATGAGATATAGTATGGAATTCAGTAAATCAGATCTATAGCATGGTTTATACAATTTTCAATAGGTAAACAAAAGAATTACATGAAGAAACCCTCAAGATTGAGGTGCTGCAACAACAAGATGGGACTGCAAAGCCTGACAGCATTATTTTATTGATGCTACAACTGATATATATTAAAAATCAGATCTATAGAAGATATGTACACAAAAATATATATCCAATACAAATCTGTGTACTAGATGGGCTCCTTAATACATTCCCCTTGGGGATCTGAGCGAATCATGAACATCAGTGAGTAGATTTGAGATCTAAGATGCAGTTCTGCAGTAATATTCAGGAATTTTGTATTAAATAGAACTAGATGAAAATCAGATCTAAAATGAACATGGGTTGGATGGAAAATAAATGGATCACCACAGTGCAAGGAAAACCCCTCAACACCAGAGATCACTCCTCCAAAACGTTGCTGAAAACCCTTGCAAATTCCCTCTTGCAGATAAAATAGTTATGGGAGAGAAACTGCACTGTTTTCTTTAGTACTGAATAGGCTTGATGCCTAGATTTGAAAATGTAGCTCCAATGATCCAATACACTCTTCCAGGAGGTTAAAAGACACACTCACTGAGAAGAGGCACTAGATTTGCCTAGATCTTAATAGATCTAGCTTCCACTACTGTAGCTTACAGAAAAAATCAAACCCTCACAAGGATATAAATTTTGGTTGGAAGATGAAGCTTGGCCCAAGCCTGATAGTGGACAAGATAGAACAAGTCTCCTCCAAGAGATACTCAAGAAAGGAGGTGGGATTCCCGACTATTAGCCACCTATGATTTTTTTTTTCCAAGAAAACAGGTGGTTAAATTGTTTCGAGCCTTCAAGAGATACATTTCCCATGAAAATATCTCATCCTTGAAGCCTCTGTGTGGCCTTTGCCTTTGAAAAGAGATTCACTGCTGCTTCCATCCAAAAGCCTCATTGTTTGTAAAAAATCATGCTTAAAAGAACTTTCACCTGCACTTGTATCTCTGCAAAATGCGCCATCCTAGCCCTTTCCCCTTTTGCAAAATTTTCCCCTTTAACCTCAAAAATTCCCTCCTCAGTTTCCCAAACCATAAAATTCTTCCTCTTAAACCAGGTGAAATCGTTTAATTTGATTGCAACTCCCTTTTTCCCTTAACCGAAAGCCTAATTTCTGCCTTAAAGCTCTGTTTTTGGCTAAAAACCCATATTTTTCCATGTGCGGGCTAAGCACCTTTTGGCCAGCCCCTAACCACTTCCCCTCCATAAGCCTGAGCGCTAATACCAAGTGCCAGCCCGCAAAGCTCTAATCACATCGAAGAATTGGATCGGGACATGCTTGTCCATTGCAAAAACAAAAGTTCTGACACGAGGGTGTTATCAGTCTGTCATCATTTCAATTGATTTCCACCATTGATTGGAATAGATCAAACGGTCATCGCAAGTCCCATCGCGCCTGCATTCCCCTTCTATCACTCGTCCGATGATTTTTTCCCCACCGTCGATTCACCTTTAATTCGACGGTCCTCGTTTCCTCGCTCCGATCGCAATCACAAAGTTTAGACCCTGCCATCCTCCATGTTTCCTGATTGCGATCCTCCGACGTGATCCTGGCCATTGAATCCATAGGAACCAACAACCAGGATGTGCCCTCGTTCTGCCACGTGTTCCCGTTTCGCTCTTCCGATCTAATTTTAGCCGTCGATCTCCTCATGAGATCTAACGGTCTGTATGGAATCGCCCTCCGCCTGCAACTGGGTCCCACCATATCCGCCCATTTCATATGTTTTCCATGCATATTTTGTGTATTTCATTCGAAATTCCAAACCTTATATTTTGTATTAAATTGTATCATCCCACCAAGCGTTAAAATTTTAATATTTGACATTAAAGTTTTTCATTTCGCCCGACTTTCATTGATTCGATTTTCATTGTTTCACTCCATGTTCCCTCCAATTTCCATTGCATCCATGACATTCACCTCTGATTTCCCTACCATTGTCATAGTATTCCACCACAACCATTCCCTCCCTTGGATTTCTTAACATTTTTGTGTGTTTTGCAGGTTACAGGCGGTGAAATCCTCTATTGCTCATAGTCACTGCTATAGTGGCATAGAGCGCGGAGAAGGCTAATTTCAGAGACTGATATTACAGAGAAGAGCCTGGGGGGTGTTAGAAAGTAATTTTCATTAAAATACAGAGTTTAATTCTGTAAAACCCCCAGCACCATTAAAGTTCCAAATCTCACAAACAGAGACAGTCATGAAGCGACAAAGTGTTTCAATGGATAATCAGAGAGTTTAATGCTTGTAATTAAAGATTTTTAGCCTTTTTTCATTGTTTAAGTGGGAAATGTACCAGATTGAAGAACTCACGATCATCGCAGTAGGCCTAAAGAGGCCCATAGCATAGGAAACAATATTGATAGTGTTTCACATTGGCAGAAGCTCCCTCCTGAGAAAGGACACAGTACCCCTGCTGTCTTCACTCTACATGGTGTCCCCGAGAATATTTACGACTTGACGACTGTCCTAAGGCTACTAGAGAATTTGTTACACAATATGGCAGGCCTCATATTCATTTATCTGCCTTTTGTTTATTCACTAGAGTACTACAGAGTACTGTAGCCAAAGTACATCAAGAACATACCTAAAGTAAATTGCGGCATGTCAAAGACCACTCTTTCATCCAAAGAGTACTGAAGATTAATGCTCAGAAATTAAAACAGAATGGGTCTCGGCCCTCTTTTCTACTTTGTATTAATGTTACATTTAGTGTTTCATCTACCTCCCTTGCCTCTCTTTCGGCTATAAAGCTCATAAAGAAACTCACTGTAAGGGTTGTTGATCAGATATCTGTGAATTGTAAGCTGTTTCTCTTGGGATATAGTTCCCTGTGTAAAGTTGTAAGATAGGCTAAGGAAGATGTTTTTAGACTGAATATCAAGCTGTTGAAAATGTTATGCATGATTGGTGTTACTCTTTAATATGATAAGCACATTTCTTTGGATCCTGATTTAAAGCAACGGTGATGTTTTTCTATCTCTATCTTTATTTCCTTTTGTGATTCATCATATTCCATTTCTTCTGGTATGCATCAGAAATATGGCATAGGATATAACCTTGTATGGTACCCTATGTTTCTACTCTCCCTACCATTGATGTTTTCTGTTGTATGTGTTATCTGAGTATTGATTCAAGCTAATTTAACCAGTGTAGTGGCTAATATTACTGCTAGCTGATGTATGAATTAATGAATCTGTTCTTAGATGTTCTTGTTGGCTTTTGATTCAATGAATTGGGATACTGGGAGTTTAGAATGCTGATTCTCTCTCACTAGGGTCTCTTCCATCAATTGAACCTTTCTAAGTTCCCTTAAGTTGGATTTCGAAGCATTGAAAGTTCAAAGTCTTTCTATGATCTCAGGTTTTCACCTTTGTGTTTAAATCTTTAATGTTCCCTTTGTTTGAAGAGTTAACCTTTAGGAGTTGGATCATAGGTTTCTAATGGCATGCCCTGTCCTTGGACTTGATTCCTAAACGGTCATCTTGGAATTTTCCTTTTTATTCCCCTTCTTTCCACATCATTTCATACCAAACTATCATCTTTAAGATCTAATGCTTTAGACGACTAGCCCAATTGAAAGCCTGCATATTGAATAGCAAGTAAACCCTTTCATGACTCCATTTCCCAATGGTCTTGAGTGTTCCCTGAAATCATTCCTCCTTTTCCGAGAAACCTCTTTATTCATCCTTGTATTATACTGAAACCCTCCTTCCTGATTCCCAACAACCAAAAAAAAATCAAACAAACAAACCTGAGCCAATAACTAGCCTAAAACCTAAAAACAGAGCTTCAAATAAATAAAACCTTTTTCCTATATAGAGAGATCCCTCTCTGGACCCAGGAGGGATAGATCCTGAAGTCTGAAAGTGGTTCTGATGTTGTCTCATCTTTTGGTATTGCCAAACTTGCCAAAACATGGGAACCCCAACATAATGGCGACTCCACTGGGGAAAAAACTTTGAGTGCCCTTAACTGCTATACCTATTCTTGTGTCCCATTGTAGTCTCCAACATAATGGCGACTCCACTGGGGAAAATTTGAGCCAAACGCACCTTTAAACACTTCACAAACTCAAAGAAGACCGTAGTAGCCTTAGTTTGGTGGTTAATCACTGTGGTGGATAGTATACCATTCTTGAGACATTCTAAACCTTCCACCTGGTGACTCCATAGTTCCCTAATGACTAAAGACTCCACTGTTGATCAGTAGGCTTGCTGATTATCTTGGTTCACATAAGACTCCACTAGGAGGCCAGCTTCCATAACAATATCAACCATATTAGAAGTAACAAGAAAGGTTAAGCTGCTTTGTTCGAAGGTAGCATTCTGGCTTCAAGAACCATTCACGCAAGAGCTCATCCCAGCCCAAAACCACCTGAAATAGTTGACAACTCCGAGAGAATTCTCATGAAATCTCATACACCTAAAAGACCAACTATTTCCAGACACATCCATAGAGCTAACTTTGCACCAGAAGACTTTACAACTCTATCAAGCATTCATTTTGACCTAGACCTACCAAGCAATTTACTGAGAACAAGGTCATTCAGTAATCTAGACTAGTCAGACCTTGAGCTTCCAAATTCACCCCCTCACAGTGGGAAACATACTAGGGATAGAGAGACCCCTCCATCTACACCTCCAGATATTCATTTCATTCAAAACTTGGGGCTCTGCCATCATAAATCAGCTCAACAAATTGTTGTTGGTCCTAATATTCCTGTCATCCGTGTACCAGCTACTTGAGATAATACTTTGCACTCTCAGAATATCATTATGGAAGCCTGGTATGCACCTCTGGTGTTACCTCAGCCTCTAGTGCCCTTACCCAATGATTATCAATAAAAAATCCCACTTCACTGCAAAAGAGTCTACCACAGCTCAACACCATGTAGATAGGATGGAAGATTTTTTTGACTATATGGAGATAGATGATGAGACAGAAAAAATGAGAATCTTTGCCCAAAGTTTAGGAGGCGATGTGAAGAAATCGTTTAAAGGCCTACCTCCTAATAGTATCCAAGACCTCCCCACTCTATATCAAACATTCATAAACAAATGGGAAGTGAAGGCCAACCCTCTCCAAATCTTAGCGGAATACAAGAACCTTAAAAGGAATGTAGGAGAGAGTTTCCATGACTATTCTACAAGGTTCAATAGCATTTACAATGCTCTTCCTCCACATATGAAACCTCCCCAGGGTATGGTTCTAGTGAAATACCCTGAAGGCATTGATGCTGACATGGCCTATCAGCTTAGGGAGAGAGATTATGACACATTGGAAGATATGAAAAAGGGGGTAGTGAGTGTTGAGGCTAACCTGATTGAGAAGAAATCCATAATGAGGGCTGAGAAGAGAGTAACATATAGAGATGACACTGTAGCTTCCACATCTTATCCCAAGTATCACCATCTAGCCAAAAACATGGAAAAGCTAGGAAAATGATGGAAAGAATGGTTGTCTCAGTCAGTAATTGGGATAGAAACGAAAATCATAACCAGAACCAAAACTTTAGGAGAAACAATGCCACTCCCAATAGAAAAAGAGACTCGGATCGTCAAGTTATTCCCCCATTTCAGGAGAACTTTCTTGATGAATATGAGGGAATCTTAGAAGAGTCTGAGGGAACCATGATCAATATGTTTGAAACAGCAAATTCAATCCACAAATGTTCCACAGAATAAGATCAACCCTCACCCTCATATTGGGATGAGGAAATATTATAATCTAAGGATTACAGGATAGGATTTGAAAATGCCATCATGCAAGTCAGAGAACAATATGAGCTTAGGAGAAAAAAGAGCTTAGACAATTCCAAACCAAAGTCTTCTCAGATTACCATTAAGAAAACGCCTGAGAAAACTCCTAAGGTGACTGTCGAATGTAACAAATCAGTAGCTGAAAGTTTTGGGAAGAACAAAGAAAAGACAACCAAAATTCTGATAAACAAAGTCAACCAACTAGCAACACTAGCACTGCAACTAGTGTTCCTAATAGAACAATCCCTAACACTGTACATAGTGAGAATTAGCATGCTGATTCTGCCACTAAAGTGTTGGCTAACAAAAAAGAGTTGAGTGTCACAAAGAGTTAGTCCACCTTCAATTTGGAAAGTGATATTGCGAAAATTAAAAACTCTGTTCCGCTCTCTGAGCTGGCCGCTCATGATGTATATAAAGGCCAAATTTTGAAATCTTTAAATCTAGGTGAAAACAGTGACAATTTCAATCTAAGTGATGATCAGCCAGCCCTTCTGTTTGGTCCAAAGATAGAAGGGAAGTTTCAGGAAGGAGTAGTACCTCCTTCTTATATTAGCCTCAATATCCATGACAAGATCCTTCACAATGCAATGCATGATTCTTGGGCATCACACAACTTAATTCCTAAGGTATTTATGGAGTAGTTAGGCCTACATATAACCCATCCTTATAAATATCTATATTCATTTGACTCTAGCAGAGTAAAGTTTATTGGCCTAATCAAGGACCTGTGTGTGAACCTTACCCAAATTCCTACAAAATGTATGGTGGATGTTGTGGTAGCAGATGTGCCACCTAAGTATGCCATGTTACTATTGAGGTCATGGGGAGCCAAGCTGCAAGGTAAAATTCAGATGGATGGGGCATACGCCACAATCCCTGTCTGTAGCCAGCTTAGGAGACTGTATAGAGAGGCACAAATGAAATTTTTGGTTAGCAACCCTGAAAAACCTGAGAACTCACCTCTGTACCATGTACATGCAGATCTAGACTCCTTCATCCTTTGCAAGGATGAACCCTTAGAAGAACCAGAAATAGAAAAAAGAGATACAAAAAATAGGGTAGAGCCCATAGATTTCAACATAATGGCCACTCTGGACTTATAACAAAATGAGGATGAAACCTTTGGATAGTGCAATGAAAACGAAATTCTGAGTAAACAAGAAACATAATGTAAAAAACTAACTAGTTAGCTCTCTGAACTCCATATGCATCATGAAGAACAAAACCCTCCTCACCACGAAACATACCCTCCATTGCAGCACAGCAATGAAACCAACGCTAGTAAAGAAATCGATGATAAACCCGAGAACGCACCTTTATGGGAAATGAATTTCGATGGGTCGTGCACCAGGAGGACTGCAGGGGCAGGAGTGTGGCTGCATAACACTGAGAGTGACCATGCCGAGAGCCATGCATTCAACCTGAACTTCAAATGTACAAACAATATCGCAGAGTATTAGGTTCTCGTCCTAGGCTTAAATCTGTTGAAAAAACTAGGAGCTCGTAGGATTGTTGTAGATGGAGACTCTGAGTTAATCATAAAATAGTTGAATGGAGAATACACAGTGAAACACCCTATATTAAGAGCGTACAGGAATGATGCTATGGATTTAATGAAAACCTTTGTAGAATATGAACTGGTGTTTGTTCCTAGGAGTCAGAACGTAATTGCTAATGAATTAGCATGCTTAGCTAGTTCATACCATAAGTTTCCTAGTGACAAACAAATCGTCATTAAAACCAAGTACAGACCTGGAGTGCCTGATAATAAAAAATATTGGCAGGTATTTGAGGGCGATAAGCAGATTGAGGATTTCCTGATAGGCAGGAACGAGTTTGAATTTTCTAATTCAGACTCTGAATCCAAAGATAGCTTCCTAAATGAGCCGTCTCCCGATGAGGAAGAGTCACTCCATAACATTGAAATAAACATGTTAACTGAACAAATTGGAAATCCAACCGAAGAATATGAGAATGCAGATGAGGAGGAAATAGAAGTGCTACATGCAAAGGATAAAAACATACCCCGAGGTCTGGCACCTTTAGAAGATATTTCTGATTTCAATGATGTAGTGAAAAATCCCACCATAGAACATTCAAACTCTGACATTGAGGAATGCAATATAGGCACTAAAGACAAGCCTAAGATGATAAAATTGGCTAAGTCCTTACCCGCAGACATGAAAAATAAATACATCGACTTATTCAAAGAATTCATCGACGTGTTTTCCTGGAGCTATGATGACTTAAAGGCCTATGACACAGACATTATACAGCACAAAATACCTTTGAAAGAGAACCATAAACCCTTCAGACAGAAGCTTCGCAAAATTAACCCAAAACAATTGCCTACAGTAGAAAAGGAAATAAAAAAGATGTATGAGGCAGGAATAATAGTTCCTGTGAGGTTCTCTGATTGGGTATCGAACCTAGTAGCTGTGAGGAAAAAGACAGGTGATAGCAGACTGTGCATTGATTTCAAGAACCTTAATAGAGCTTCACTTAAAGACAATTACCCTTTGCCAAATATGGAACACATTCTTCAGAGGGTACTAGGCTGAAAAAGGATCTCCCTGTTAGATGATTTTTCAGGCTACAACCAAGTTTTAGTACTCCCAGAAGAACAAATCAAGACAACTTTTACCACTCCATGGGGCACTTTTATGTACGTAAAATGCCTTTCGGATTGATGAACGCTGGTGTGACCTTCCAACAAGGAATGGACATAGCATTTTCAGAAGAGATAGGACACTTCATTGTCATTTATCTAGATGACATTACAGTCTACTCCAAGACTAATGAGGAGCACCTAAAATATGTGAGAAGAGGTTTTGAAAAATGTAGAAGGTTCAGTCTGTCATTAAATCCCAAAAAGACTGTGTTTGGGCTGCAAGAAGGTAAGCTTCTTGGCCATACTATATCTGAGAAGGGGATTAGAATAGACCCGTAGAGATTTGAGGGAATACTACAGATCACACACTCGAGAAACATTAAAGAGTTACAGTCCTTTATTGGGAAAATTAACTTCCTACGAAGGTTTATTCCCAACTTAGCTGAGCACCTCAGGAATATGACTAACATGCTTAAAAAAGGTGCAGGGGTTAAGTGGACTGTAGAGGCTAAACAATATTTTGAGTTAGTTAAACATGCACTACCCGGGCTCCTGTCCTAACCATCCCATATTTCTCAAAATATTTCCTTATATTTTCATTCACCTCCGAGCATACAGTGGTTGCAGTTCTATAGCAGAAAAATTCCGAGGGAACGGAACAACCTATTTCTTTCTTTAGCAAAGCTTTGAGAGATGCACCTTTAAAATATAACATAATGGAAAAATAGGCCTACGCCTTGGTTAAGGCCTTAAAATACTTTAGGGTGTACATACTGCATTCTCACACCATAGCCTATGTGCAAAAAATATTGGTTAAAGACATTTTGTCCCAAGACCCAGATGGGAAGAGGGGAAAATGGATTGTTGTGATATTAGAATATGACCTGGAAATAAAACCCACAAAACTGATCAAAGGTCAGGGCTTAGCTCAACTGATGGTTGAATCGAAATTGCAGGCCCTTGACATTAACATGGTAGATGCCTTGGATGAGTAGGAAGGATTGCCTGATCCTACCATTGAAGAAAAATTTCAAAACTCTCCTTGGTATTCTGATATCCTGTATGTGGTCACAAACCTCAATGCCCCTCCTGATTTGTCAAATACTAAGGCCAGATTCTAAAGCTGAAAGTTAGAAACTATTGCATATTGAATGAATGTTTATACTAGAAAAATGCAAATGGTTTGCTGTTGAAATTCTTGCCTGAAACTGAAGCAGAAAGGGTTAAACAGGAGTTCCATGAAGGAGAGTGTGGAGGCCATTTAAATTGGAAAGCCACTGCCAACAAAATACTCAGATTTGGCTATTATTGGCCTACACTTTTCAATGACATCCATAAAATGATAATTTCCTGCCATAAATGCCATATTTTCGAGGGCAAAAGAAAGCTCCTCCCATTACCATTACAACCCATTTCTGTTGAGGGTCTCTTTTTGTAATGGGGCCTATATTTCATAGGAGAAATACACCCTACTTCTTCTACAGAACACAAGTCAATCCTTACAGCCACAGACTACTTCAGAAAGTGGATAGAGGCCATACCTTCTAGGAATGCCACAGATTCTGTCATCATTAGGTTCCTAGATGACCACATCCTCTCTCGGTTTGGCTGCCCAAGAAAAATAATCAATGATAATGCTGCTGCTTTTGGATCCAAGACAATGATTGATTTCTGTCACAGGTATCAGATAGCACTTGGTCATTCAACTGCTTATTACCCTCAAGGTAATGGGTTAGCTGAATCATCAAACAAGAGCTTGGTGACCATTATCAAAAAGCTGCTTGAAGAAAACAAGAATTCATGGCATAACAAGTTAGTGCATGCTTTGTGGGCTGGTAGGCTTACAACAAAGAAATCCATTGGCATGTCACCATATCAGCTTGTTTATGGAACAGAGGCAGTGTTTCCTACCAGCCTTGGGGTACCAGTGATTAAACTAGTCCAAGAGATTCAGACAGAAGAGGACATTATGGTGAGGAGGATAAATCAGAAAATTCATCTCCAACAAACAAGAGAAGAGGTCTATAACAGTGCTCTCAAGGTCCAGGAAAATATTAAGAAGTTATTTGAAAAAAGAAGCAAGGCATCGGACTTCAAAATGGGAGAAAAAGTTCTGAAGTGGGACTCCAGGAGAGAGGACAAAAGAAAGCATGGCAAGTTTGACAGTTTTTGGCAGGGTCCTTACATCATCCAGGCCATTGTTGGTCCAAATGCCTTTTTTCTGTAAGAGCTAGATGGTACAGATCTGTTTGGGGGTCCTGTCAATGGCAGGATGCTCAAGCATTACTACTGTTGATTTCCAATTTCTAGTTTTCGTTTCCATTGTAAGTACCATTGATATGGTTTATTTTCAAGAAAAAGAGAAAATGTTTCAAAAAATAGATATAAAGAGAGGTTCATACATGCTCAAAACTTGAACCTCTGAAGTGCAAAATATGGGCTCTAACATGATCAAAACTTGAGCCAAAAGAAGTGAAGATGGCTAGTTCTAATATGCCTAAAATCTGAACCAGCAAAGGAGAAAGAAAGAACAGCTCTAACAAGCCCAAAACCAGAGTTGCAATGAAGAGGAGAGTGACTCTAACAAGCCCAAAACTTGAGTCACAAAGAAAGGAAGGATGCTCCAAGAGTCTCAAGATTTCAAGCCTTCAAAGTTTTGTTCTCGATTTTCTGCAATATCAGTCCGTGTGCAACCGTCTTTATGCCTTGGATACACAACAAACTAGACTGTCCATTCCTAGTTTGTCTATATTTGAATTTCTGTTGTAGAATGTAGAGAGGAAATCCGTTGGACAGTTTAATCCCAGCGGATATTAGATTAGGTAGAGAAAACATATGAGGCCAATAGTTTAATCTGGTCTCATGGAGTAATAAGGGTAGAATTAGACTATTTTTTTTTCTGCTTTCCAATAAAAAATGATGAAGAAGGTCTGCAAATTCAAATGCACCTTGAAGAAAAATGCTAGGATTGTAGGAAGGGTAGGTAGATTGTTTGGGGAATGCTTCTACTAAATTAACTCCATCATGTTTGTACAGCTGAATCAAAGAAAGAAGATTGTTCAAAGATCAAGCATCTAGCCTACTCCAAAGATTTATCTTCTGAATTCTTGACTCCTTCAAGAAGAAGCCATCCCCATGTGGAGCCATAGTTAGCCACCTATGAATTTTTTTTTCCAAGAAAACAAGTGGCTAAATTGTTTCAAGCCTTCAAGAGATACATTTCCCATGAAAATATATCATCCTTGAAGCCTCTTTGTGGCCTTTGCCTTTGAAAAAAGATTCACTGCTTCTTCCATCCAAAAGCCTCACTATTTGTGAAAAATCATGCTTAAAAGAACCTTCACCTGCACTTGTATCTCTGAAAAATTCCCCATCCTGGCCCTTTCCCCTTTTGCAAAATTTTCCCCTTTAAACTCAAAAATTCCCTCCTAATTTTCCCAAACCATCAAATTCTTCCTCTTAAACCAAGCGAAATCCTTTCATTTGATTGCAACTCCGTTTTTCCCTTAACCGAAAGCCTAATTTCAGCCTTAAAGCTCTGTTTTTGGCTAAGAACCCATATTTTTCCATGTGCGGGCTAAGCACCTTTCGGCCAGCCCCTAACCACTTCCCCTCCATAAGCCCAAGCACTAATACCAAGCACTAGCCCGCAAGGCTCTAATCGCATCAAAGAATCGGATCGGGACATGCTTGTCCATTGCAAAAACAAAAGTTCCGACGCGAGGGTGTTATTAGTCTATCAGCATTTTAATTGATTTTTGTCGTTGATTAGAATAGATCAAATGGTCATCGCAAGTCCCACCACACCTGCATTCCCCTTCTATCACTCCTCCGATGATTTTTTTCCCCACCGTCGATTCACCTTTAATCTGACGCTCCTTGTTTCCTCACTTTGATCACAATCGCAAAGTTTAGACTCTTCCATCCTCCATCTTTCCCGATTGCGATCCTCCGACACGATCCTGGCCATTGAATCCACAAGAAACAATGACTAGTATGTTCCCTCGTTCCGCCACGTGTTCTCGTTTGGCTCTTCCGATCTTATTTTAGCCGTCGATATCCTCATGAGATCTAACGGTCTGTATGGAATCGCCGTCTGCCTGCTACCAAGTCCCACCATATCCACCCATTTCATATGTTTTTCACACATATTCTGTGTCTTTCGTTCAAAAGTGTAAACCTTATATTTTGTATTAAATCATATCATCCCGCCAAGCGTTAAAATTTTAATGTTTTACATTAAAGTTTTTCATTTCGCCTGACTTCCATTAGTTCGATTTTCACTGTTTCACTCCATGCTCCCACCACTTTCCATTGCATCCATGAAATTTACCTTTGATTTCCCTTCCATCATCATAGTATTCCACCACAGCCATTCCCTCCCCTGGATTTCTTAACATGTTTGTGTGTTTTTCAGGTTACAGGCGGTGAAATCCGCTATTGCTCACAGTCACTGCTATAGTGGCACAGAGCGCAAAGAAGGCTAATTTCAGAGACTAATATCACAGAGAAGAGCCTAGGGGGTGTTAGAACGTAATTTTCATTAAAATATAGAGTTTAATTCTGTAAAACCCCCAGCACCATTAAAGTTCCAAATTTCACAAAAACAGACAGTCATGAAGCGGCAAAGTGTTTCAGTGGATAATCAGAGAGTTTAATGCTTGTAATTAAATATTTTTAGCCTTGTTTCATTGTTTAAGGGGGAAATATACCATCTTTAAGACCTCACGATCATCGCAGTAGGCTGAAAGAGGCCCATAGCACCGAAAACAATATTGACAGTGTTTCACATTGGCAGAAGCTCCCTCCTACGAAAGGACATAGTACCCATGCCGTCTTCACTCTACATGGTGTCCCCGAGAAGATTTCCGCCCTAATGATCGTCCTAAGGCTACCAGAGCATTTTTTACACAGTATGGCAGGCCTCATAGTTATTTATCTGCCTTTATTTTATTCACTAGAGTACTACAGAGTACTGCAACCAAATTACATCAAGAACATACCTGAAGTAAATTGTGGCTTGTCGAAGACCACTCTTTCATCCAAAGAGTACTGAAGAACACTGCTAAGATATTAAAATAGAATGGGTCTTGGCCCTCTTTTCTACTCTATATTAATGTTACATTTAGTGCTTCATCTACCTCCTCTGCCTCTCCTTCAGCTATAAATCTCATAAAGAAACTCACTATAAGGGTTGTTGATCGGATATCTGTGAATTGTAAGTTGTTTCTCTTGGGATATAGTTCCCTGTGTAAAGTTGTAAGATAGGCTGAGGAAGATGTTTTCAGACTGAATATCAAGCTATTGGAAATGTTTTACATGACTGGTGTTGCTCTTTAATATGAAAAGCACATTTCTTTGGGTCCTGATTTAAAGCATCAGTGATGTTTTTCTATCTGTCTTTGTTTCCTTTTGTGATTCATCATATTCCATTTCTTCTGGTACGCATCAGAAATATGGCATAGGATATACCCTTGTATGGTACCCTATGTTTCTGCTCTCCCTACCCTTGATGTTTTCTGCTGTATGTGTTATCTGAGTATTGATTCAAACTAATTCAACTAGTGTAGTGGCTAATATTACTGCTAGCTAATGTATGAATTAATGAATCCATTCTTAGATGTTCTTTTTGGGTTTTGATTTAAATAATTGGGATACTAGGAGTTTAGAACACTGATTCTGTCTCACTAGGGTCTCTTCCATCAATTGAACCTTTCTAAGTCCCTTAAGTTGGATGCCGAAGCATTGAAAGTTCAAAGTCTTTCTATGATCTCAGGTTTTCACCTTTGTGTTTAAATATTTAATGTTCCCTTTGTCTGAAGAGTTAACCTTTAGGAGTTGGATCACAGGTGTCTAATGGAATTTCCTATCCCTGGACCTAATTCCTGAACGGTCATCTTGGAATTTTCCTTTTTATTCCCCTTCTTTCCGCATCATTTCATACCAAACTATCATCTTTAAGATCCAAGGCTTTAGATGACTAGCACAATTTAAAGCCTGCATATTGAATAGCAAGTAAACCCTTTCCTGAATCCATTGCCCAATGGTCTTGAGTGTTCCCTAAAATCATTCCTCCTTTGCCTAGAAACCTCTTTATTCATCCTTGTATTATACTGAAACCCTCCTTCCTGACTCCCAGCAACCAAAAAAAAATCAAACAAACAAACCCGAGCCAATAACTAGCCTAAAACCTAAAAATAGAGCTTCAAAGACATAAAAACTTTGCCTATATAGAGAGATCCCTCTCTAGACCCAAGAGGGCTAGATCCTGAGGTCTGAAAGTAGTTCTGATGTTGTCTCATCTTTTGGTATTTCCAAACTTGCCAAAACATGGGAACCCCAACAACCACCAGGAATACCCAAGTTATAAACAACACTACTCTTATCTAAACAACTAGAAAATGAGGTTTGTCTAAACATAAAATACCTTCAGTAATATCAAATGATCAATGCCTCTCTTGGTATCCTTGTCCTTCTTTTATAATGTTGGAGCCTTGCCAAACCCTAAACCACCTTGATGATTTAGCATCATTCAAATGAGTGACCTCCAACATGAACTGTGTTGTGCCTTTAGAAGATACATTGCATGTAGATAGCACTGTGGATTTGGTCCTGTTGACCGAGTCAAGTGGCCCAGCCTTGTTCACACTTAAGTGTGTTTATGAAAGTAGCTTAGATTTAGCTTGTTTCACATTGAGCATTGAACTATTTTGATGTTTAGGAGTCTGTTGACGGGAAAATTTGTCCGGCCAACAGTAGGGGATCTCCCCGGTAAAAAGTCCCAATTAGACCTTAAACCGTTTGGAGTAGGGATCCCATCCGGGGTGTGGGTCCGGCTACCGCTTAAGACGCATTCCCTTCTGGTCTCAAAAGAACCTGATCAAACCTGCGGACACACACTTATTCATAGGATAGGAAATACATGATTGATGCATGGAACATGTCTACAACACTATGCGTAGCAAGAGAATGAATAAAACACATACGCCCGAAGAGGTGCAGTTAACGGCACGTCTTTAGGGTCATGCTTGCAAAGGTATCTTACCACAGAAGAAATAGTTCTTAATGGCAAGATCCCTCCTTACTTCTGAAAGATAAAACGAAATGCTAATAGACAAAGGTATGAACATTCATTTAGAAAGCAATAAAACTGATCATCATTAACACAAGCATAGATAAACATGATTCATAAATGATATTATTAGAAATGCAGTTTCATTAATCATAGGATCTTCTGAAACTGTTCAAGAAATACACATAGTGTTGTCACAGCAAAATACATCATCCGACAAAGGGGTTTTAGCAAGTATTCATATTCATATGCCTAAGAATATGGTCTTTCAATACAATACAATGTAGCTCTTGAGTCTTCCAAAAACAAAAAGCCCTTATTACTTTCCCCGTAGGGAGTTTTATAGCACAAAACTTTCCCTTTGGGCTTCCCGACTTTTCGTCTTCCTGCCTGTTGAGTTGCCTCGCGACCTTGAAGAGGTTGCGACCTGCGACTTGTTTGGTATGCGCGACTTGCGACCTGGATAGCCAGTGCGACCTGCGACTTGTCCTGTTGGTGCGACCTGCGACCTGGCTCTAACTGCTGCTCATGACTTGCTGCTACCGGGCTGTGGAGATGGACGCACAATGTTGATGTCAGGGGCGTCAATCTGTTGCTCTTTGAGAAAATCTTGCCATGTTCGGTACTCTGCTGCTATGGGGGAAACCAGAGGGACCTCCTCCTTCAATCGATGCATGCATTCCAAAGCATTTGGTACTAAGGTTTCCCTTTTCTGTGAGATCTGATTTGAAAGAGAGGCAAGCTTGGTATAAATCCGCGCTGGAGTGGCAATAAATTGACTCAGATGTTCTTGAGATGCTGAGGGCTCTGGATCAGCAGCGGCTTGCTTGATAGGCTGCAAAAATGACTGGATGTCCTGATCCACTTCTTCCCAGGTTTTCTCTTCGTTCAATGCCCCAAGCGAAGGAATGTGGTGCAAAGTGTGCATCGAGTCGATGCCGCTGATCAGGTGGTTGTATGAAGACATTACTTTGTCCAGGTCCTTAGACAGTTTGTCCTTAGATTGTATTGCCATTCGGAGCTGAACCTTAGCATCCTGTGTGTGAATCCAGTCCCTCTTGGGCAAATTTTCAGGTGCCTGAGGGTATTGTACTGTCCAGCCCATCATCCTATCTAAGGCCTGTGAGGCCTCTCTGAGCTGCTCGTGCTTTTGCTTGGTTTTTGCTCGTGCTCTTACCAGTGGGGTGACTGTTTGTTTGATGGTGAACATTTCTCCATACACCTACCTCATGGTTACTTCCAACACTTCACACTCCTTGAAAATGGCCAGTGGGACTTCATTTACCGGTGGCGTCTGGTTTCGAAGTTGTTGAACTTCTGCTTGCAATTCTGCTTTCTCCTGCTCTGCTCTTTTCTCACGCTGCTCAGCTGCTTGCAGTCTATTTTGTAGAGAGACTATTTCTCTACTCATTCTGGTTACGTTCTCTTCCGTGGCTGCGGCGAAAGCAGTACCTGCCGATGCTATCATTACAGGATTAGTCCTGGTATCAAGGACTATGTCTTTGCCTGTTGCAACTGTGGATGTGGCAGAGGGAATTTGCGCCAGTGACCTTCTTTTCTCTTGCCGGATTTTGAAAGAGAATTGATCGAATGTGAGTCTGGTGAGGTCAAATACATCCTCTTCCTGCCCCTGGGGGGATCTAACATCCAAAAGCTTGGTACCGCCCAGAGGTATGTCGAGGGGATTTACCTCGATATCTTCCAGCATGTCATCCTCCCTTTCTTCTGTGTTCTTTTCTTCTTCTTCCTTTCACCGGCATTCAGCTTCTGCTGCTGCTTCTATTTCGGCCCTCCTCTTCCACTCAGCTGCAGCAGCCTGTTCGGCTTTCTTTTGGCACTCAGCTTCCGCAACCTGTTCGGCCTTCTTTTGGCATTCAGCTTCTACTTTATCCATCTCTGCCTTAAGTACCCGTTCTGCTGCGGCCTGTGCCTCCTTTCCCTCCTTTTCTTTCCTGGCCTCCTTGGCCTGCTTCTTCTTCTGTGTTGCTATTGAACTCTTTTGGCGTGCTTCCTCATCCTCTTTTATCTTCTTTTCCCTTTCTTGTTGGGATTTTTCTTCTGCTTCTTTCTGTTGGATGGATCAGGTAAGCTCTGTTTTGGTCCGAGATTTCTTGGGTAAAGAGGAAGAGGAACCTCCTAGCTGACGAATTCTGTCTTCTAAGCTCTGATCATCTGGATCTTCTTAGACTATGTTTACTCCTGGAGCAAATTGTCTCTTAGCACTATACCAGTTCCTTCTCTCGTCTTCTATCGGGTGCTCAATATGCTGATATGTCCATTTGAATTTAGCTTTCAGGCAGTGTTCAGGAACTATTCTCTCTTGGTCATATGTTCGGTGTTCAATCACCCCAACCTAATAAATTTTCATTTCTTCTCCCTCTGCTGCTACTTCCCTGAAGTCTTTAACTGTGCATGCACCAATGGTGAGGGGTAGCGTGGGCCACGGCTTCTTCTTACCTTTAGACAGGACGCTGGAGAAGCCTTGAGACATCTGGAAGCATACCTCCTGGATGAGCATTTTGTCTGTCACAAAGCGAGGCATAGCATGTGGTGCCCTGTAAGTTCCAAAGACTCGGATGAAGGTATACCTGGGGAAAGGGAACCAGTGTGCCACTTTGACTAGAGTCTCCTTGGCCCGCCAAGACATGCAGGGGGGCATCTTGGCCAAATAAGTGTCTATATAGAGAGGGAATAAACACTTGGGAGATCTGATCTATATCTTGTTTGTATTTGGACTCCAAAAATACCTTGAGTTGCAGATGAATTGCACGTGACTGCTCGGAATCCCAGTTGTGTGCCCATCCTTCGAAGTGTACTCTTGCGCAGACAACATCCAGTAGGTAAAAGGCCATGTAAATTTTGGCAGGCGTTCCTTCGTCCAGGGCCAGTGCCGTGTTCAAGTTGGTCTGCATTGAAGTCATCAATATGCCCACCCAGTTGAAACAGGTGCCATGTGTTGTCACATACTCCATGATGGTAGCCCAACTACCGCTGAAAGTGGAGCAATCCGGGCGCCCATAAAGCCTGCAAAGCATGGCGGCAACCAATTTATAAACCTTCCTCAGGCTAGCCACCAGGTATTCTTGGTCTTTCTTGACCTTGAACTTCTTGGGCTCCTCCCACCATTGTCTAATAGTATCAACCATCGGAACAGCGTGAGCAATATCCCATTCTGGAGTGCAATGCTCGTCCGGGCGAGGCAATGAGTAGTAGAGGTGAGCATCCACGCCTACGAGCGTAGCGAAAGCCCTGCCTTCGCTGTCTCAGATCACAAACTTCTTAGGATCCGTCTTTTGTATGATCCAATCTATCACCTCAAGACATGGAAATATTGCTGGATGCGCCCCTGCCAGATGTAGTTTGGACTTCTTGACTGCCAAGTATATTTCCCGGTCTAGGAGATCTTCTGGAAATTCCTCTTCTAGTATGGCGAATTCATGATACACTTGGTACCATCGCATACTGTCATCTTTTGCAAAGGTACATAGTGTATCCCTGTATATTGGGGGTGGGGACACCACTTCCAGCTCATCAATTTCTTCCACCACTTGCTTGTCCTTCCTCCGAGATAGCGGGGGCGCCATGTCACTAGAATCTGATAAAACAGGTATGCACTCTATGTCTTCTTGAAGTTCACCTGTCAAATTCATAAAGGAATCCCAAGATAAGAACGACATGATGATATAAAACCAGTTACAGTTTAGTGATGAAATTTAGCTGTGACACATGTAAAACTGGGTTACTGGGTCGCTGGGTCGCAGATTGCAAGAAAATGGTTCAGGCGCGACCTTGCGACCTCGCGACTAGGTCGCTGGGTCGCTGGGTCGCAACCCTCTGAAACAAATGGAAAATGCGACCTTGCGACATCGCTGGGTCGCAGATTACAGAAATCTGGAAAATTGCGACTTTGCGACCTTGCGACTAGGTCGCTGGGTCGCAGGTCGCGATAAGGCTTGCTGGGGGGGTTTTGCGCGTGCGCGGCCGTGAGTCTTCTTTTCTCCCTCCTCTTGAGGATTAATAAGCTGGATGGGTCCAGGCAGAGCTGAGGAATGGTTTTAAGAGCAAGGGGCAAAGCTACGAGAGTTTGAACCAGAAATGTGGTGAGGTTGGACATTTGTGGAGAAAGCAGATTCACAAAATACTCAAAAAATATAAAAGCTCAGACAAAGGGAAATTTAAAGGCCTAAGGAGCCATGGGTTTGGCAAGAAATGCTCATAATGGAAATAGCAGGAATAAATGGCAACTTACCCAGGAAAATCGCGCCAGTCGAGCTGTCAGAGGCGTTTTCTTTCAAATCGCTGAATGTGTAAAATGCAACCTGGCGACCTCCCTTATATAGAAGGTCGCACGTGCGAGCAATAAATGTGGGTCGCTGGGTCGCAAATCAGTTAATTTCAGAGTTTTGCGACCTTGCGACCGGGCGACCTGGGGTCGCAAGGTCGTTGGGTCGCACTTTTCATTAAAATTGTATATTTGCGACTTAGCGACCTGGCGACCTGGCGACCTGGGGTCGCTGGGTCGCACTTTTTGTTAAAGTTGGGTATTTGAGACCTTGTGACTTGGCGACCTGGGGTCGCGGGGTCGCAAGGTCGCGGGGTCGCAAGGTCGCGGGGTCGCGGTTTTCATTAATAGTTTAAATTTGCAACTTGGCGACTTGGCGACTTGGCGACTTAATAGTTTCTCTTTAGTTTTAAGGGGTTCCAAAAATTTTAAATGGTGATATTTTTGGAGGGTGTTTTAGGGGCTACAACAAATTGCGATTCACTGGACGAACTTAGAGTCTCTGCTGATAGTTAGTCTTGGCAGGGGGAGGGAGGGGGCTATGCTGGCTGTTTTCTTTTACCTTGTGGTTGACATTTCCTAACCTTTGGCACCTTGCTGGGTTGCTCAATCTGCTAGCCTGTTTGGGCGCCGTTCAACCAAATTCATTTCTTCAGGTCTCCGGACTGGAAGAGTTGGAGAACTCCAGGCGGCCACAGGGTCTGGTACGATTATTTTTTCCTCATCGTGTTGCTCCGCTGCCAGCGAACCTCTCGGTCCCGGTAGAGTCACTGCCTAGGAATCGTGAACGTTGCTCCGCTGCCAGCGAGCCTGGTCAGTACTCCGGCAGAGTCGTTACATCACCTCTCTGTGTAGGAATCCTTTCTCAATCCTTTACCCTTTATTAGTGTGCTATTGCACTTATTTTGAATGTGCCTGAGGCACTTATTTAGATGTGCTCGTGGCACTTATTAGAGATGGAAATTTAGCCTGGGCGGATGAGGGATCCCGACTTATTTTGCTGGAAGAGAGGTTGTTCCTGGTCTGGTGTGAGGACTTTGGTTTTTCCCAGATACCCTGTTGTAGCCTAGAGTACCTCTTTTCCCTTTTGGTCTGGTTACCTCTCACACTGCATTTTCTTTTGCGGACACCCTCTCAGGCTGGCGAGGTAAGCTTCGTGCCTGATGCCTCGAGTTCGGTGATATGCTACCCTTAGGTGCAGAGAACAAGCAAGCTTTTGCCGCCTTTGAGTTTATCGGAAAGGGCTTTCCATCAGCATAGAGCCTGTCGCAGTGTGCCAATTGCGTGGCTCTAACAAATCCTTCCTCAAAATCTTATATATATATATATATATATATATATTTGGTAAACAAGTATGAGAGAAGAAAATATGGTACAAGGATAATATAGCCCTTTAGGGGCAGCTAGGTGAAATAGTGTTTGAGGTCATGCCCATTTACCGGGAGGACCTCGACTCGTCCCTCAAGGGTTTGCAATCTAAATGTGTGGGATCCTATCTTCTCATTAATTTGGAAAGGGCCTGTCCAAAGTGCTTGGAACTTGGAATGCTTCCCCTTTTCCTCATGGGCTTTATCCCACTTGAGGACCAAGTCTCCTACTTCAAAATTTTTGTTCCCTGCGGACTTTTTATCAAACCATCTTTTGATTCGGCTCTGATGGATGGCAAACTTTTCCCGGGTCTTTTGCCTTTCTTCCTCCAATTTCAGCAAGGTGTCGATTCGAGTCTGCAAGGTAGGGCACGGGGTACCATGACATTCTTGGGACAGTTGGAGGGCCAGGAGAGATAGATGAGAAGGAAGAATAGCTTCTTTTCCATACACGAGGAAAAATGGCGAGGTGCCTAAAGAGGACTTGGGAGTGATACGGTCAGCCCACAGTGCATTGTGACAGTTGCGCTGGTGGGATAGCAGGGTCTTCTTAATAATACGGATAAGATTATTGTTGGTGGACTCAACTAATCCATTTCCCTAGGGATAGTAATTTGCAAAATGTTTCAGAATAATACCATTTTCCAGCGCAAAATCATATAATTTAAAAGATGAGAAATAAGTCGCATTATCGAAAACTAAAGAAGTCGGAATGCCAAACCTGGTAATGATGGAATGTGTGAGGAATTCTATTACCTCCTGATCATTGATTCGGTGTAAAGGCGTTGCTTCGACCCACCTGGTGAAGTAATCAGTAGCTGTAAGGATATACCGATGCTGTTTAGAAGAGTGAGGTGTGATTTCACCAATTACATCCAAACCCCACTATTGGAAAGGTTCCTCTACTGCTACTGAGAGTAAGGGGTGGCTGGCCGTGCTTCTTGGTTGGCGAACTTCTGGCACTGAATGAATTTCTGAACATATGCATGCGCATCTCTAAAAAGAGTAGGCCAATAATATCCTGCGCGCATTATCTTATGGGCAGTAGTATCTCCGGCAAAATGACCTCTAGCTGGTCCGTCATGCAGCTCAGTTAAGATTTTCTGCGCTTCGTCGGTTTCCAAGCAATGTAACAGGACCCCATCGTGGTGTTTCTTGAACAACTTACCTTGGATCAGTTGGTGAGATGTGGCTTTGAGTCTTATTGCGCATTTCTGTCGGGCTGTAAGAGCAGGGTCCATGGTGCCTTGGGCCAAATATGTTGAAACATCGGAATACCAAGAAGGGCTACTTTGCTGAGGCACATGGTCGCTTTGATACATGTCGATCTCTTGTTCACAACATTCCTCTTCAATTTCATGAGCACTTGCAGCCTCCGCGGCCATTTGGCATAAGCCCTGTCCTTTAACGGTATGTGCCAGTTTAAACTTTAAATCATATTCTTGCAAACATGCCACCCAGTTGCCTCGCCTTTCGCTTAGCTCTTGCTGCACGAAAAGTGAGCGGACCGCTGGGTGTGGCACAAAAACCGTGACGTGATTTTTCAAGATGTAGGGCCTAAAATGTTTTACCGCCTTGTAGACCGCATAGGCTTGCTTGTCAATTTCTGGATAGTTTAACTCAGCTCCCTGTAGACCGGTGCTCATGAAGGAAATGGGTCGTTCATCGTTGTTGCCATCTTTCTGCGTAAGGACGGCCGCAAGTGAGGAATCTGAAGCAAAAGTATATAGGATAAAATCTTTGCCAAAATCTGGACTTTGTAGGGAGGGAGCTTCAGCTATAGCCTGTTTGATTTTGTCAAAGGCCTCCCTTTCCGGTAGGTTCCATTGGAATATGGCATTCTTTTTTATCATTCCTTGTAATGGCTTGACTATTTGTGCGAAATCTGATATAAATTTTCGTACGAAATTGATCTTCCCCAAGAAAGATTGCATCGTTTTTTTACTCCTGGGAGGAGGAATTTGAGCAATGGCTTTCACCCGTTCCGGATTGACGATAATACCTTGTTTAGTTATGATATGGCCTAGCAAATTTCCTTCTGCCACGGCGAAAACGCTCTTCTTTGGGTTAAGTGAAATTCCATATTTTCTACATCTTTCAAAAATTTGCCTGAGGTGGCGTATATGGTCACCCCGGTGTTTTGAAAACACGGTGACGTCATCTAAGTAGACCACCACACTTTGGCCTATCAGCCCCTTGAAGGCTATATCCATGGCCCTTTGGAAATTTTCCCCTGCGTTGATTAATCCAAAAGGCATACGTCTGAACGCGAAAGTTCCCCACTTGGTTCGAAAAGTGGTCTTCAATCTATCCGGTTCATCTACCAGCACTTGGTTGTAGCCGGAGAAACCGTCTAATAGGGAGAACATTTCGGACCCAGACACGGCTTGTAATATCTATTCCATGGGTGGTACCGGATAGTTGTCTTTGTTTGAGGCACGATTCAGATTGCGGAAATCTACACACAAACGGATCTCGCCAGACTTCTTTCGTACGGGTACCAAATTTGACACCCACGTGGAGTGACGGATTTTGAAAATAATTCGTGCATCCAAGTGCTTCTTGAGTTTTTCAGAATCAATGGTTCCAGAGTAGGATGTACTTTTCTGAGCTTTTGCTGGAATGGTTTTGCGCCTTCGTTCATGGGTATAACATGCTAGATAATTCGAGTATCATACGTACGTAAGTCATCATATGTCCAAGCAAATATGTCACGATACTTGCGAAATAGTTGGGTGAAAGCCTGCGCCTCCTGGGTGGTGCAGTCTTTCCCCAGGTTGACGAACTTAGGATCATCTTCTGATCCCAAGTTCACTTGTCGATGGGCCAAGATGGAGCTTTGCACTTTGGTATTCGGGGGCCCTCGAAAACGGCTCTGCAGATCGAAGAGTTTCTCAAGTGACACTACTCCCTTTGGCATGGGGTTCCCTCTGTGTTTCTCAAACTCTTCCTGCACAGCTTGGTCGTGATCATCTTCATCTATTGCGGCGTCTTTGAATGTTTCTGAGTTACACATAAACTCTAGTACCTGTTGATCATCATCAAAGACGCGTAAGTTAGTAATATTATCTGGCACGGAGGGTTTATATATAATTTCAATAGAAAAATCGTCCCTCAAAGGGGTGAATCTAGCAGCAGCATTAGCCAGAGTATCAGCTACTGCATTGTGCATCCTGAGGACAGATTTAATTCCAAATGCATCAAAACCAGAAATCAATCGCCATACCTCTTGTTGATACGCCTTTAAATGTGGAGATAAACAGTGAATAGTGTTGCGTACCTGGCGGGTGATAATCTCGGAATCTCCAATGACCTGTAAGCATTTTACCTTCAAATCCAACGCTTTCTTAAGTCCGAGGATTAATGCCTCGTACTCAGCAGATTTTTTGGTGCACTGGAACTCTAGCTGGCATGAGATTAAGTATTTATTCTTGTGTGGGTCAAGCAATATGCAACCAGCACCGGCTCCGTCATGGGTCTTGGAACCGTCATATTACAAGGTCCACATGTCACTTTCCAGCTCCTTCGGGGTACTAGGTTGTGGAGGGGTTCCTGCTGATGGTGAGTCAGGGATAAATTGCTCCTCTGTGACAAGTGCTAGTTCAGATTGGACTTCGGGGCCTACGGAAGACTGAGGGGGTTGGTAGCATCCGAATATTGCTTCCAGAAAGCACATGCCAAGTTCTTCTTGTGCAAAGCTGATGGGTTCATTAACGGCATCCAAATCAGTGATGGTGTGTTTCATATAAGGTTCACTTTCAACCCTGATTTGATTATTTCGCCCCTTGTAAGGAAGCCACAAGTGGGACCAGTCGGTGGAAAAATAGCCTTGTAACTTGCTGGACCAGTCTCTGCTAAGCAATAGGTTGTATGCTTCCGGGATGTCGACAATCACAATGTCAATGCATTGATGGACCCTAGAGTCTGACGACAAGCGGATGATGACATTGTTCAACTCTCCTACGGCTGGTACTTGTGATCTGTCAAGTTGTATAATCTTTGCGTCAGTTTTCTCGGGGCGAATGTTCAGCTTTTTACAGACGGATAGGGGCATGACGTTTGTTGAGGCACCGGAGTGAACTAGAGAGTTGTGGACGTTGAAGTTAAAAATCTCGAAGGACAAAAGGAAAGGAGGCGTGGATCCTCTTGAGTTGGTATTGATGGCGTTTACTATAGACTATACATCTGGGCCGGCTTGCGCGAACGTGTTGCTCACGGTTTTCGTAGTTGAAGTGTTTGTGAAAGCCTTTAGAATGAGCTCCTTTTGGTTAGTAATGCGAGCTAGCTCGTAGAGAGAAATGTTTGCTCTTGTTTTCTTCATATCTTCAAAAATGTTATAGCTAGACTCTGGTTGAGGGCTAGGCTCGGTGGAGGTCTTAGAGGATTCTGTCGAAAGCTTGCTCTTTTGACTTGCTCAGGTAGTGTTGTTGGGGGGCTTCTCCGGGACAGACTGTTTTCCGTTTACTGGGGACAGAATTTTCCTTAGGAAAGCCCTCTTCTTGTCTTCATAAGATTGCTCGGGAACAGGTCCTTTGCTCCTTAGACTATAATTCCGGACGGGCTGGTCTTTAGGAGTATCTGCCATGTTGATATCAATGGAGGTAAGGCTGTCCCCACCTCGGATTATGTCAAAAGCAAGGATAGAGGATCCTGGTTCTTCGTTCGAGGGCAAATCCTCATCGTGATCTGAAATATCATCCTCCGTCACATCCCCTGGAGTTTGGTCATCTAAAAGCTGGTTAACTACTGCTGTCATGCTACCAATCCATTGAGGTCACGTTTTCTCAGAGTGGGCAGCTTGGTGGAAAGAACAGAAATTATCTTTTCCTATCTCTTCCACATTTAGAGCAGCATTCGGGTTCGACGGAGATCTGTTAGTGTTGGGATTACTTTTTCTGAAGAAAGTTTTGGGTGGTTTAGTGCTAGTTGTGGATTCTGTGCCCTTTCTCCTTAGGTCAGTGACTTCATTCGTTAAGTGCTTGAGAGTTTTTGCCATGCTTTCAAAATCAAATGAATCTCTATCCCTATTGGTGGTCTTAGGAGTGGATGACTGACCTCTTTTTGTGTTAAGCTTGTGATCATCTCTTCCTTCATGATTGATGGCCCCTATCGAAAGCATGTCTTTCTCCACTGTGAGAGCAGCCTCATAATTAGCCGTAAGAGTAGCGCGAGCTTCACGTTTGATGAAAATGGCAATGTCCCTAGGGGGAGCCTTGGTATAGTAGTCAATGGTGATTGATTCATCCAACGCCAGATTGGGGGGAAACTTCTGCAATATGGTAGCGAAACGCTGGTTGAAGTCCTTAACCTTCTCCATTTTATGACACTTGATCGTGCTCAATTCCGTGAGAAGCATGGAAGGGGTTTTATCTTCTGAAAACTTCTGCAGGAATACGCGACGGAATTGGTCCCATGAAGTGATAGAGGCACTAGGGAGAGAGCGGTACCATGTGGCTTCTTTGTTTTCGAGATTGTGGGGAAAAATTCGACATGTGACATCATCGGACTGGACTCTCATGATTTGCAACGACAAATAGAAGCTGCTAATATGATCTTCAGCTAAGGTACCTTTCTCAGGGTCAAATTTGGGGAGGTGTTTCTCTGGATGCCTAGGCAGATCGTGGAGTGGGCCCAAAAGGTTTAATGGGGATTGAGCCATCCAGACTAGAGGCTGCACTCTCCTAGCCCGCTGGTGTTGCCTAAACTCAGGCTCAGATTCACCTCCCGAACCTGAGACAGATGCTTCTGATTCATGACGGGAGTGTTCGTCTTGGTGTCTCCCATGGTGAATAAAATCTCTAAGATATCCCAAGTTGTGGACAAGAGGCCTCATTGGGTTTGGGTGACGGTTGCGAGCTTGGTTTCCTTGGCCTCGACCCCTATCTCCTCTACCTCCGGCTCCTCGGCCTCTATTTCCTTCTTCTTCATTTCTACGAGCTCTATTCCTTTCTCCTTAATTTATACGAGCCCTATTTCCCCCGTCTACATTTCCTCGGCCTCTTTCTTCTTCACCATCCCCGGGTGGGGGGTGCGCCTGGTTGTTGTTTTGCCGAGTCTGGTTAGGCTGGGAATCGGGGAAAGGTTCGGTGTCGCCAAATTCTTCGCCCTCTTGGAGAACCAGGTCATCTTCCTCAACAGCCTTGCCGAGGTCTTCCAACATGAGATTTACGAGCTCGGGTATGGTACTTGCAAGGGCACCATTTCGAGTAATGTTCTCGAGAGGGGTTCTAGTGTGGGCAAGGTATTCCATGATTGGATTAAATTGTAAGTTTCTGATAAGATCGCGGGCAGCTGGGCGCAAGGCTCTCAACTGCGCCCTGGTGATTTCATAATATCGAGTCTCCATCTCTGGAATATCTTCTAGAGGAGGAGGGACAGTTTCATTGTTTATGACCTCCCCTTGGGGAGTTTGTGATGGAAAGTTCGTTGTATGCTGGGAGGCTGCCATTCTGGCCCTCCTTCTAGCGCCAAAATCTGTTGACGGGAAAATTTTTCCGGCCAACAATAGGGGATCTCCCCAGTAAAAAGTCCCAATTAGACCTTAAACCGTTTGGAGTAGGGATCCCATCCGGGTGTGGTTCCGGCTACCGCTTAAGACGCCTTCCCTTCTGGTCTCAAAAGAACCTGATCAAACCTGCGGACACACACTTATTCATAGGATAAGAAATACATGATTGACGCATGGAACATGTCTACAACACTATGCGTAGCAAGAGAATGAATAAAAAACATACGCCCGAAGAGGTGCAGTTAACGGCACGTCTTTAGGGTCATGCTTGCAAAGGTATCTTACCACGGAAGAAATAGTTCTTAATGGCAAGATCCCTCCTTACTTCTGAAAGATAAAATGAAATTCTAATAGAGAAAGGTATTAACATTCATTTAGAAAGCGATAAAACTGATCATCATTAACACAAGCATAGATAAACATGATGCATAAATGATATTATTAGAAATGCAGTTTCATTAATCATAGGATGTTCTGAAACTGTTCAAGAAATACACATAGTGCTGTCACAGCAAAATACATCATCCGACAAAGGGGTTTTAGCAAGTATTCGTATTCATATGCCTAAGAATATGATCTTTCAATACAATACAATGTAGCTCTTGAGTCTCCCAAAAAGAAAAAGCCCTTATTACTTTCCCCGTAGGGAGTTTTATAGCAAAAAACTTGCCCTTTGGGCTTCCCGACTTTTCGCCTGCATGCCTGTTGAGTTGCCTCGCGACCTTGAAGAGGTTGCGACCTGCGACTTGTCTGGTATGTGCGACTTGCGACCTGGATAGGCAGTGCGACCTGCGACTTGTCTGGGTGGTGCGACCTGCGACCTACCTCTAACTGCTGCTCATGACTTGCTGCTACCGAGCTGTGGAGATGGACGCGCAATGTTGATGTCAGGGGCGTCAATCTGTTGCTCCTTGAGAAAATCTTGCCATGTCCGGTACTCTGCCGCTATGGGGGAAAACAGAGGGACCTCCTCCTTCAACCGATGCATGCATTCCAAAGCATTTGGTGCTAAGGTTTCCCTTTTCTATGAGATCTAGTTTGAAAGCGAGGCAAGCTTGGTATAAATCCATGCTGGAGTGGCAATAAACTGACTCGGAGACAGCCTTGAGATGTCGAGGGCTTGGGAGTGCCAGCCGCTTGCTTTGATAGCCTCTGAAAAGGACCAGATTTCTTGGATCCACCATTCGGTGTTTTCTTCGTCCAATGCCCCAAGCGTCGGAATGTGGTGCAAAGTGTGCATCGAGTCGATACCGCTAATCAGGTGGTTGTATGAAGACATCACTTTGTCCAGGTCTTTAGATAGTTTGTCCTTAGATTGTATTGCCATACGGAGCTGAACCTTAGCATCCTGTGTATGAATCCAATCCCTCTTGGGAAAATTTTCAGGTTCCTGCGGGTATTGTACTATCCAGCCCATCATTCTGTCTAAGGCCTGTGAGGCCTCCCTGAGCTGCTCGTGCTTTTGCTTGGTTTCTGCTCGTGCTCTTACCAGTGGGGCGACTGTTTGTTTGATGGTGAACATTTCTCCATACACCTGCCTCATGGTTACTTCTAACACTTCACACTCTTTGAAAATGGCCAGTGGGACTTCATTTACCGGTGGAGTCTGGTTTCGGAGTTGTTGAACTTCTGCTCTCAACTCTGATTTCTCCTGTTCTGCTCTTTTCTCGCGTTGCTCAGCTGCTTGCAGTCTATTTTGCAGAGAGACTATTTCTCTACTCATTCTGGTTACGTTCTCTTCCGTGGCTGCGGCGAAAGCAGTACCCGCCGATGCTATCATTACAGGATTAGTCCTGGTATCAAGGACTATGTCTTTGCCTGTTGCAACTGTGGATGTGGCAGAGGGACTTTGCGCCAGTGACCTTCTTTTCTCTTGTCGGATTTTGAAAGAGAATTGATCGAATGTGAGTCTGGTAAGGTCAAATACATCCTCTTCCTGTCCCTGGGGGGATCTAACATTAGAGAGCTTGGTACTGCCCAGAGGTATCTCGAGGGGAGTTACCTCAATGTCTTCTAGCATGTCATCCTCCCTTTCTTCTCTTTTCTTTTCCTCTTCTTCCTTTCGTCGGCGTTGAGCTTCTGCTGCTGCTTCTATTTCGGCCTTCCTCTTCTGCTCAGCTGCAGCAGCCTGTTTGGCCTTCTTTTGGCGTTCAACCTCTGCTTTGTCCAGCTCTGCCTTGAGTGCCCGTTCTGCTGCGGCCTGTGCCTCCTTTTCCTCCTTTTCTTTCCTGGCCTCCTTGGCCTGCTTCTTCTTCTGTGTTGCCGTTGCACTCTTCTAGCATGCTTCCTCATCCTCTTTTATCTTCTTTTCCCTTTCTTGCTGGGCTTTTGCTTCTGCTTCTTTCTGTTGGATAGATGTAGTAAGCCCTGTGTTGGTCCGAGATTTCTTGGGTAAAGAGGAAGAGGAACCTCCTAACCGATGACTTCTGTCTTCTAGGCTCTGATCATCTGGATCTTCTTGGCCCACGTCTACTCCCGGAGCAAATTGTCTCTCAGCGTTATACCAGTTCCTTCTCTCATCTTTTGCCGGGCGCTCAATATGCTGATAAGTCCACTTGAATTTAGCTTTCAGGCAGTGCTCAGGAACTATTCTCTCCGGGTCATATGTTCGGTGTTCTAGCGCCCCAAGCTGATAGCTTTTCATTGCTTCTCCCTCTGCTGCTACTTCCATGAAGTCTTTAACTGTGCACGCGCCAATGGTGAGGGGTAGCGTGGGCCACCGCTTCTTTTTGCCTTTAGACAGGACGCTGGAGAAGCCTTGAGACATTTGGAAGCATACCTCCTGAATGAGCATTTTGTCTGTAACAAAGCGAGGCATAGCATGTGGCGCCCTGTAAGTTCCAAAGACTCGGATGAAGGTATATCTAGGGAAAGGGCACCAGTGTGCCACTTTGACTAGAGTCTCCTTGGCCCGCCAAGACATGCAGGGGGCGTCTTGGCCAAATAAGTGTCTATATAGAGAGGGGATAAATACTTGGGAGATCTGCTCTATATCCTGTTTGTACTTGGACTCCCAAAATACCCTGATTTACAGATGAATTGCGCGAGACTGCTCGAAATCCCAGTTGTGTGCCCATCCCTCAAATTGTACTCTTGCGCAGACAGCATCCAGTAGGTAAGAGGCCATGTAAAATTCGGAAGGCATTCCCTCATCTGGGGCCAATGTCGCGTTCAAGTTGGTCTGCATCGAAGTCATCAATATGCCCGCCCAGTTGAAACGGGTGCCATGTGTTGTCACATACTCCATGATAGTAGCCCAACTACCGCTGAAAGTGGAGCAATCCGGGCGCCCATAAAGCCTGCAAAGCATGGCGGCAACTAGTTTATAAACCTTTCTCAGGCTAGCCACCGGATATTCTTGGTCTTTCTTGACCTTAAACTTCTTGGGCTCTTCCCACCATGGTTTAATAGTATCAACTATCGGAACAGCGTGAGCAATAGCCCATTCTGGTGTGAAGTAATCATCTGGGCGAGGCAATGAGTAATAAAGGTGGGCATCCGCGCCTACGAGCGTAGCGAAAGCCCTGCCTTCGCTGTCTCGGACCACAAACTTCTTGGGATCTGTCTTTTGTATGATCCATTCTATGACCTCTGGACATGGAAATATGGTTGGATGCGCCCCTGCAAGATGTAGTTTGGACTTTTTGACTGCCAAGTATATTTCTCGGTCTGGGAGATCTTCCGGTATGGCGAACTCATGATACACTTGGTACCATCGCATGCTGTCTTCTTTTGCAAATGTACATAGTGTATCCCTATATATTGGGGGTGGGGATACCACGTCCAGCTCATCAATTTCTTCCACCACTTGCTTGTCCTTCTTCCTGGATAGCGGGGGTGCCATGTCACTAGAATCTGATAAAACAGGTATGCACTCTATGTCTTCTTGAAGTTCACCTGTCAAATTCATAAAGGAATCCCAAGATAAGAACGACATGATGAAATAAAACCAGTTACAGTTTAGTGATGAAATTTAGCTGGGACACATGTAAAACTGGGTTACTGGTTTACTGGGTCGCAGGGTCGCGGATTGCAAGAAGAGGTCTAGGCGCGACTTTGCGACCTTACGACTAGGTCGCAGGGTCGCGGGGTCGCAGATTATGAACACAGAGGAAAATGCGACCTTGTGACCTTGCGACTAGGTCGCTGGGTCGCTGGGTCGCAAATCTCCGGAAAATTGGAAAATGCGA